>JBBBDQ010001138.1:0-102500 GCA_037127315.1 Ascarosepion bandense
ACAAAATATACCTCAAAAAGTCTCACTTTTTAGCTGATTTCGCATAGTTTTTCTACGTAATTTTCAAAGTTTTTAAACTTCTGTAAAGTATCGAAAGCTCCAAAATTTTTTTAAAATCTAAGCGTTTCCTATTGTTACCTAATGTTATCAACATGATATAACAATTTTTATTAATTTATCTGAAAGATAAATTAATTTTCTGAAAGTTTGAAATTTTCAAAATTTACGTAATAAATCTATTGCATTTTCGAGATATTCAAACTCCCAGAAAATATTGAAGACTCTAAAATTCTTTTAATATCTGAGTGTTTTCTATTCATACCAAGTGGTTTCAACATGTTTCACCTATTTTCATTAATTTATCCTAAGGATGAATTAATTTTCTGAGACTCTGAAAATTTCAAAATATACCTCAAAAAGTATCACTTTTTAGCTGATTTCGCATAGTTTTTCTACGTAATTTTCAAAGTTTTTAAACTTCTGTAAAGTATCGAAAGCTCCAAAATTTTTTAAAAATCTAAGCGTTTCCTTATTGTTACCTAATGTTATCAACATGATATAACAATTTTTATTAATTTATCTGAAAGATAAATTAATTTTCTGAAAGTTTGAAATTTTCAAAATTTACGTAATAAATCTATTGCATTTTCGAGATATTCAAACTCCCAGAAAATATTGAAGACCCTAAAATTTTTTTAATATCTAAGTGTTTTCTATTCATACCAAGTGGTTTCAACATGTTTCACCTATTTTCATTAATTTATCCTAAGGATGAATTAATTTTCTGAGACTCTGAAAATTTCAAAATATACCTCAAAAAGTATAACTTTTTAGCTGATTTCGCATAGTTTTTCTACGTAATTTTCAAAGTTTTTAAACTTCTGTAAAGTATCGAAAGCTCCAAAATTTTTTTAAAATCTAAGCGTTTCCTATTGTTACCTAATGTTATCAACATGATATAACAATTTTTATTAATTTATCTGAAAGATAAATTAATTTTCTGAAAGTTTGAAATTTTCAAAATTTACGTAATAAATCTATTGCATTTTCGAGATATTTTCAAACTCCCAGAAAATATTGAAGACCCTAAAGTTTTTTTTAATATCTAAGTGTTTTCTATTCATACCAAGTGGTGTCAACATGTTTCACCTATTTTCATTAATTTATCCTGAGGATGAATTAATTTTCTGAGACTCTGAATATTTCAAAATATACCTCAAAAAGTATCACTTTTTAGCTGATTTCGCATAGTTTTTCTACGTAATTTTCAAAGTTTTTAAACTTCTGTAAAGTATCGAAAGCTCCAAAATCTTTTTAAAATCTAAGCGTTTCCTATTGTTACCTAATGTTATCAACATGATATAACAATTTTTATTAATTTATCTGAAAGATAAATTAATTTTCTGAAAGTTTGAAATTTTCAAAATTTACGTAATAAATCTATTGCATTTTCGAGATATTCAAACTCCCAGAAAATATTGAAGACCCTAAAATTTTTTTAATATCTAAGTTTTCTATTCATACCAAGTGGTTTCAACATGTTTCACCTATTTTCATTAATTTATCCTAAGGATGAATTAATTTTCTGAGACTCTGAAAATTTCAAAATATACCTCAAACAAAAAGTATCACTTTTTAGCTGATTTCGCATAGTTTTTCTACGTAATTTTCAAAGTTTTTAAACTTCTGTAAAGTATCGAAAGCTCCAAAATTTTTTTAAAATCTAAGCGTTTCCTATTGTTACCTAATGTTATCAACATGATATAACAATTTTTATTAATTTATCTGAAAGATAAATTAATTTTCTGAAAGTTTGAAATTTTCAAAATTTACGTAATAAATCTATTGCATTTTCGAGATATTCAAACTCCCAGAAAATATTGAAGACCCTAAAATTTATTTAATATCTAAGTGTTTTCTATTCTTACCAAGTGGTTTCAACATGTTTCACCTATTTTCATTAATTTATCCTAAGGATGAATTAATTTTCTGAGACTCTGAAAATTTCAAAATATACCTCAAAAAGTATCACTTTTTAGCTGATTTCGCATAGTTTTTCTACGTAATTTTCAAAGTTTTAAACTTCTGTAAAATATCGAAAGCTCCAAAATTTTTTAAAATCTAAGCGTTTCCTATTGTTACCTAATGTTATCAACATAATATAACAATTTTTATTAATTTATCTGAAAGATAAATTAATTTTCGGAAAGTTTGAAATTTTCAAAATTTACGTAATTAAATCTATTGCATTTTCGAGATATTCAAACTCCCAGAAAATATTGAAGAACCCTAAAATTTTTTTAATATCTAAGTGTTTTCTATTCATACCAAGTGGTTTCAACATGTTTCACCTATTTTCATTAATTTATCCTAAGGATGAAGTTAATTTTCTGAGACTCTGAAAATTTCAAAATATACCTCAAAAAGTATCACTTTTTAGCTGATTTCGCATAGTTTTTCTACGTAATTTTCAAAGTTTTTAAACTTCTGTAAAGTATCGAAAGCTCCAAAATTTTTTTAAAATCTAAGCGTTTCCTATTGTTACCTAATGTTATCAACATGATATAACAATTTTTATTAATTTATCTGAAAGATAAATTAATTTTCTGAAAGTTTGAAATTTTCAAAATTTACGTAATAAATCTATTGCATTTTCGAGATATTCAAACTCCCAGAAAATATTGAAGACACCCTAAAATTTTTTTAATATCTAAGTGTTTTCTATTCATACCAAGTGGTTTCAACATGTTTCACCTATTTTCATTAATTTATCCTAAGGATGAATTAATTTTCTGAGACTCTGAAAATTTCAAAATATACCTCAAAAAGTATCACTTTTTAGCTGATTTCGCATAGTTTTTCTACGTAATTTTCAAAGTTTTTAAACTTCTGTAGAGTATCGAAAGCTCCAATATTTTTTTAAAATCTAAGCGTTTCCTATTGTTACCTAATGTTATCAACATGATATAACAATTTTTATTAATTTATCTGAAAGATAAATTAATTTTCTGAAAGTTTGAAATTTTCAAAATTTACGTAATAAATCTATTGCATTTTCGAGATATTCAAACTCCCAGAAAATATTGAAGACCCTAAAATTTTTTTAATATCTAAGTGTTTTCTATTCATACCAAGTGGTTTCAACATGTTTCACCTATATTCATTAATTTATCTTAAGGATGAATTAATTTTCTGAGACTCTGAAAATTTCAAAATATACCTCAAAAAGTATCACTTTTTAGCTGATTTCGCATAGTTTTTCTACGTAATTTTCAAAGTTAAACTTCTGTAAAGTATCGAAAGCTCCAAAAATTTTTTAAAATTTTTTTAAAATCTAAGCGTTTCCTATTGTTACCTAATGTTATCAACATGATATAACAATTTTTATTAATTTATCTGAAAGATAAATTAATTTTCTGAAAGTTTGAAATTTTCAAAATTTACGTAATAAATCTACTGCATTTTCGAGATATTCAAACTCCCAGAAAATATTGAAGACCCTAAAATTTTTTTAATATCTAAGTGTTTTCTATTCATACCAAGTGGTTTCAACATGTTTCACCTATATTCATTAATTTATCCTAAGGATGAATTAATTTTCTGAGACTCTGAAAATTTCAAAATATACCTCAAAAAGTATCACTTTTTAGCTGATTTCGCATAGTTTTTCTACGTAATTTTCAAAGTTTTTAAACTTCTGTAAAGTATCGAAAGCTCCAAAATTTTTTTAAAATCTAAGCGTTTCCTATTGTTACCTAATGTTATCAACATGATATAACAATTTTTATTAATTTATCTGAAAGATAAATTAATTTTCTGAAAGTTTGAAATTTTCAAAATTTACGTAATAAATCTATTGCATTTTCGAGATATTCAAACTCCCAGAAAATATTGAAGACCCTAAAATTTTTTTAATATCTAAGTGTTTTCTATTCATACCAAGTGGTTTCAACATGTTTCACCTATTTTCATTAATTTATCCTAAGGATGAATTAATTTTCTGAGACTCTGAATATTTCAAAATATACCTCAAAAAGTATCACTTTTTAGCTGATTTCGCATAGTTTTTCTACGTAATGTTCAAAGTTTTTAAACTTCTGTAAAGTATCGAAAGCTCCAAAATTTTTTTAAAATCTAAGCGTTTCCTATTGTTACCCAATGTTATCAACATGATATAACAATTTTTATTAATTTATCTGAAAGATAAATTAATTTTCTGAAAGTTTGAAATTTTCAAAATTTACGTAATAAGTCTATTGCATTTTCGAGATATTCAAACTCCCAGAAAATATTGAAGACCCTAAAATTTTTTTAATATCTAAGTGTTTTCTATTCATACCAACTGGTTTCAACATGTTTCACCTATATTCATTAATTTATCCTAAGGATGAATTAATTTTCTGAGACTCTGAAAATTTCAAAATATACCTCAAAAAGTATCACTTTTTAGCTGATTTCGCATAGTTTTTCTACGTAATTTTCAAAGTTTTTAAACTTCTGTAAATATCGAAAGCTCCAAAATTTTTTAAAAATTTTTTTAAAATCTAAGCGTTTCCTATTGTTACCTAATGTTATCAACATGATATAACAATTTTTATTAATTTATCTGAAAGATAAATTAATTTTCTGAAAGTTTGAAATTTTCAAAATTTACGTAATAAATCTATTGCATTTTCGAAGATATTCAAACTCCCAGAAAATATTGAAGACCCTAAAATTTTTTTAATATCTAAGTGTTTTCTATTCATACCAAGTGGTTTCAACATGTTTCACCTATTTTCATTAATTTATCCTAAGGATGAATTAATTTTCGGAGACTCTGAAAATTTCAAAATATACCTCAAAAAGTATCACTTTTTAGCTGATTTCGCATAGTTTTTCTAACGTAATTTTCAAAGTTTTTCAAACTTCTGTAAAGTATCGAAACCTCCAAAATTTTTTTAAAATCTAAGCGTTTCCTATTGTTACCTAATGTTATCAACATGATATAACAATTTTTATTAATTTATCTGAAAGATAAATTAATTTTCTGAAAGTTTGAAATTTTCAAAATTTACGTAATAAATCTATTGCATTTTCGAGATATTCAAACTCCCAGAAAATATTGAAGACCCTAAAATTTTTTTAATATCTAAGTGTTTTCTATTCATACCAAGTGGTTTCAACATGTTTCACCTATATTCATTAATTTATCCTAAGGATGAATTAATTTTCTGAGACTCTGAAAATTTCAAAATATACCTCAAAAAGTATCACTTTTTAGCTGATGTCGCATAGTTTTTCTACGTAATTTTCAAAGTTTTTAAACTTCTGTAAAGTATCGAAAGCTCCAAAATTTTTTTAAAAAGTCTAAGTGTTTCCTATTGTTACCTAATGTTATCAACATGATATAACAATTTTTATTAATTTATCTGAAAGATAAATTAATTTTCTGAAAGTTTGAAATTTTCAAAATTTACGTAATAAATCTATTGCATTTTCGAAGATATTCAAACTCCCAGAAAATATTGAAGACCCTAAAATTTTTTTAATATCTAAGTGTTTTCTATTCATACCAAGTGGTTCAACATGTTTCACCTATTTTCATTAATTTATCCTAAGGATGAAGTTAATTTTCTGAGACTCTGAATATTTCAAAATATACCTCAAAAAGTATCACTTTTTAGCTGATTTCGCATAGTTTTTCTACGTAATGTTCAAAGTTTTTAAACTTCTGTAAAGTATCGAAAGCTCAAAAATTTTTTTTAAAATCTAAGCGTTTCCTATTGTTACCCAATGTTATCAACATGATATAACAATTTTTATTAATTCATCTGAAAGATAAATTAATTTTCTGAAAGTTTGAAATTTTCAAAATTTACGTAATAAATCTATTGCATTTTCGAGATATTCAAACTCCCAGAAAATATTGAAGACCCTAAAATTTTTTTAATATCTAAGTGTTTTCTATTCATACCAAGTGGTTTCAACATGTTTCACCTATTTTCATTAATTTATCCTAAGGATGAATTAATTTTCGGAGACTCTGAAAATTTCAAAATATACCTCAAAAAGTATCACTTTTTAGCTGATGTCGCATAGTTTTTCTACGTAATTTTCAAAGTTTTTAAACTTCTGTAAAGTATCGAAAGCTCCAAAATTTTTTTAAAATCTAAGCGTTTCCTATTGTTACCTAATGTTATCAACATGATATACCAATTTTTATTAATTTATCTGAAAGATAAATTAATTTTCTGAAAGTTTGAAATTTTCAAAATTTACGTAATAAATCTATTGCATTTTCGAGATATTCAAACTCCCAGAAAATATTGAAGACCCTAAAATTTTTTTAATATCTAAGTGTTTTCTATTCATACCAAGTGGTTTCAACATGTTTCACCTATTTTCATTAATTTATCCTAAGGATGAATTAATTTTCTGAGACTCTGAAAATTTCAAAATATACCTCAAAAAGTATCACTTTTTAGCTGATTTCGCATAGTTTTTCTACGTAATTTTCAAAGTTTTTAAACTTCTGTAAAGTATCGAAACCTCCAAAATTTTTTTAAAATCTAAGCGTTTCCTATTGTTACCTAATGTTATCAACATGATATAACAATTTTTATTAATTTATCTGAAAGATAAATTAATTTTCTGAAAGTTTGAAATTTTCAAAATTTACGTAATAAATCTATTGCATTTTCGAGATATTCAAACTCCCAGAAATATTGAAGACCCTAAAATTTTTTTAATATCTAAGTGTTTTCTATTCATACCAAGTGGTTTCAACATGTTTCACCTATATTCATTAATTTATCCTAAGGATGAATTAATTTTCTGAGACTCTGAAAATTTCAAAATATACCTCAAAAAGTATCACTTTTTAGCTGATGTCGCATAGTTTTTCTACGTAATTTTCAAAGTTTTTAAACTTCTGTAAAGTATCGAAAGCTCCAAAATTTTTTTAAAGTCTAAGTGTTTCCTATTGTTACCTAATGTTATCAACATGATATAACAATTTTTATTAATTTATCTGAAAGATAAATTAATTTTCTGAAAGTTTGAAATTTTCAAAATTTACGTAATAAATCTATTGCATTTTCGAGATATTCAAACTCCCAGAAAATATTGAAGACCCTAAAATTTTTTTAATATCTAAGTGTTTTCTATTCATACCAAGTGGTTCAACATGTTTCACCTATTTTCATTAATTTATCCTAAGGATGAAGTTAATTTTCTGAGACTCTGAATATTTCAAAATATACCTCAAAAAGTATCACTTTTTAGCTGATTTCGCATAGTTTTTCTACGTAATGTTCAAAGTTTTTAAACTTCTGTAAAGTATCGAAAGCTCAAAAATTTTTTTAAAATCTAAGCGTTTCCTATTGTTACCCAATGTTATCAACATGATATAACAATTTTTATTAATTCATCTGAAAGATAAATTAATTTTCTGAAAGTTTGAAATTTTCAAAATTTACGTAATAAGTCTATTGCATTTTCGAGATATTTTCAAACTCCCAGAAAATATTGAAGACCCTAAAATTTCTTTTTTTTAATATCTAAGTGTTTTCTATTCATACCAAGTGGTTTCAACATGTTTCACCTATATTCATTAATTTATCCTAAGGATGAATTAATTTTCTGAGACTCTGAAAATTTCAAAATATACCTCAAAAAGTATCACTTTTTAGCTGATTTCGCATAGTTTTTCTACGTAATTTTCAAAGTTTTTAAACTTCTGTAAAGTATCGAAAGCTCCAATATTTTTTTAAAATCTAAGCGTTTCCTATTGTTACCTAATGTTATCAACATGATATAACAATTTTTATTAATTTATCTGAAAGATAAATTAATTTTCTGAAAGTTTGAAATTTTCAAAATTTACGTAATAAATCTATTGCATTTTCGAGATATTCAAACTCCCAGAAAATATTGAAGACCCTAAAATTTTTTTAATATCTAAGTGTTTTCTATTCATACCAAGTGGTTTCAACATGTTTCACCTATTTTCATTAATTTATCCTAAGGATGAATTAATTTTCTGAGACTCTGAAAATTTCAAAATATACCTCAAAAAGTATCACTTTTTAGCTGATTTCGCATAGTTTTTCTACGTAATTTTCAAAGTTTTTAACTTCTGTAAAGTATCGAAAGCTCCAAAATTTTTTTAAAATCTAAGCGTTTCCTATTGTTACCTAATGTTATCAACATGATATAACAATTTTTATTAATTTATCTGAAAGATAAATTAATTTTCTGAAAGTTTGAAATTTTCAAAATTTACGTAATAAATCTATTGCATTTTCGAGATTATCAAACTCCCAGAAAATATTGAAGACCCTAAAATTTTTTTTAATATCTAAGTGTTTTCTATTCATACCAAGTGGTTTCAACATGTTTCACCTATTTTCATTAATTTATCCTAAGGATGAATTAATTTTCTGAGACTCTGAAAATTTCAAAATATACCTCAAAAAGTATCACTTTTTAGCTGATTTCGCATAGTTTTTCTACGTAATTTTCAAAGTTTTTAAACTTCTGTAAAGTATCGAAACCTCCAAAATTTTTTTTAAAATCTAAGCGTTTCCTATTGTTACCTAATGTTATCAACATGATATAACAATTTTTATTAATTTATCTGAAAGATAAATTAATTTTCTGAAAGTTTGAAATTTTCAAAATTTACGTAATAAATCTATTGCATTTTCGAGATATTCAAACTCCCAGAAAATATTGAAGACCCTAAAATTTTTTTAATATCTAAGTGTTTTCTATTCATACCAAGTGGTTTCAACATGTTTCACCTATTTTCATTAATTTATCCTAAGGATGAATTAATTTTCTGAGACTCTGAAAATTTCAAAATATACCTCAAAAAGTATCACTTTTTAGCTGATTTCGCATAGTTTTTCTACGTAATTTTCAAAGTTTTTAACTTCTGTAAAGTATCGAAAGCTCCAAAATTTTTTTAAAATCTAAGCGTTTCCTATTGTTACCTAATGTTATCAACATGATATAACAATTTTTATTAATTTATCTGAAAGATAAATTAATTTTCTGAAAGTTTGAAATTTTCAAAATTTACGTAATAAATCTATTGCATTTTCGAGATATTTTCAAACTCCCAGAAAATATTGAAGACCCTAAAATTTTTTTTAATATCTAAGTGTTTTCTATTCATACCAAGTGGTTTCAACATGTTTCACCTATTTTCATTAATTTATCCTAAGGATGAATTAATTTTCTGAGACTCTGAAAATTTCAAAATATACCTCAAAAAGTATCACTTTTTAGCTGATTTCGCATAGTTTTTCTACGTAATGTTCAAAGTTTTTAAACTTCTGTAAAGTATCGAAAGCTCCAAGATTTTTTTAAAATCTAAGCGTTTCCTATTGTTACCCAATGTTATCAACATGATATAACAATTTTTATTAAATTATCTGAAAGATAAATTAATTTTCTGAAAGTTTGAAATTTTCAAAATTTACGTAATAAATCTATTGCATTTTCGAGATATTCAAACTCCCAGAAAATATTGAAGACCCTAACATTTTTTTAATATCTAAGTGTTTTCTATTCATACCAAGTGGTTTCAACATGTTTCACCTATATTCATTAATTTATCCTAAGGATGAATTAATTTTCTGAGACTCTGAAAATTTCAAAATATACCTCAAAAAGTATCACTTTTTAGCTGATTTCGCATAGTTTTTCTAACGTAATTTTCAAAGTTTTTAAACTTCTGTAAAGTATCGAAAGCTCCAAAATTTTTTTAAAATTTTTTTAAAATCTAAGCGTTTCCTATTGTTACCTAATGTTATCAACATGATATAACAATTTTTATTAATTTATCTGAAAGATAAATTAATTTTCTGAAAGTTTGAAATTTTCAAAATTTACGTAATAAATCTATTTCATTTTCGAGATATTCAAACTCCCAGAAAATATTGAAGACCCTAAAATTTTTTTAATATCTAAGTGTTTTCTATTCATACCAAGTGGTTTCAACATGTTTCACCTATTTTCATTAATTTATCCTAAGGATGAATTAATTTTCTGAGACTCTGAAAATTTCAAAATATACCTCAAAAAGTATCACTTTTTAGCTGATTTCGCATAGTTTTTCTACGTAATTTTCAAAGTTTTTAAACTTCTGTAAAGGATCGAAACCTCCAAAATTTTTTTAAAATCTAAGCGTTTCCTATTGTTACCTAATGTTATCAACATGATATAACAATTTTTATTAATTTATCTGAAAGATAAATTAATTTTCTGAAAGTTTGAAATTTTCAAAATTTACGTAATAAATCTATTGCATTTTCGAGATATTCAAACTCCCAGAAAATATTGAAGACCCTAACAAAATTTTTTTAATATCTAAGTGTTTTCTATTCATACCAAGTGGTTTCAACATGTTTCACCTATTTTCATTAATTTATCCTAAGGATGAATTAATTTTCTGAGACTCTGAAAATTTCAAAATATACCTCAAAAAGTATCACTTTTTAGCTGATTTCGCATAGTTTTTCTACGTAATTTTCAAAGTTTTTAAACTTCTGTAAAGTATCGAAAGCTCCAAAATTTTTTTTAAAATCTAAGCGTTTCCTATTGTTACCTAATGTTATCAACATGATATAACAATTTTTATTAATTTATCTGAAAGATAAATTAATTTTCTGAAAGTTTGAAATTTTCAAAATTTACGTAATAAATCTATTGCATTTTCGAGATATTCAAACTCCCAGAAAATATTGAAGACCCTAAAATTTTTTTAATATCTCAGTGTTTTCTATTCATACCAAGTGGTTTCAACATGTTTCACCTATATTCATTAATTTATCCTAAGGATGAATTAATTTTCTGAGACTCTGAAAATTTCAAAATATACCTCAAAAAGTATCACTTTTTAGCTGATTTCGCATAGTTTTTCTACGTAATTTTCAAAGTTTTTAAACTTCTGTAAAGTATCGAAAGCTCCAAAATTTTTGTAAAATCTAAGCGTTTCCTATTGTTACCTAATGTTATCAACATGATATAACAATTTTTTTAATTTATCTGAAAGATAAATTAATTTTCTGAAAGTTTGAAATTTTCAAAATTTACGTAATAAATCTATTGCATTTTCGAGATATTCAAAGCTCCCAGAAAATATTGAAGTCCCTAAAATTTTTTTAATATCTAAGTGTTTTCTATTCATACCAAGTGGTTTCAACATGTTTCACCTATTTTCATTAATTTATCCTAAGGATGAATTAATTTTCTGAGACTCTGAAAATTTCAAAATATACCTCAAAAAGTATCACTTTTTAGCTGATTTCGCATAGTTTTTCTACGTAATTTTCAAAGTTTTTAAACTTCTGTAAAGTATCGAAAGCTCCAAAATTTTTTTAAAATCTAAGCGTTTCCTATTGTTACCTAATGTTATCAACATGATATAACAATTTTTATTAATTTATCTGAAAGATAAATTAATTTTCTGAAAGTTTGAAATTTTCAAAATTTACGTAATAAATCTATTGCATTTTCGAGATATTCAAACTCCCAGAAAATAATTGAAGACCCTAAAATTTTTTTAATATCTAAGTGTTTTCTATTCATACCAAGTGGTTTCAACATGTTTCACCTATTTTCATTAATTTATCCTAAGGATGAATTAATTTTCTGAGACTCTGAAAATTTCAAAATATACCTCAAAAAGTATCACTTTTTAGCTGATTTCGCATAGTTTTTCTACGTAATTTTCAAAGTTTTTAAACTTCTGTAAAGTATCGAAAGCTCCAAAATTTTTTAAAAATCTAAGCGTTTCCTATTGTTACCTAATGTTATCAACATGATATAACAATTTTTATTAATTTATCTGAAAGATAAATTAATTTTCTGAAAGTTTGAAATTTTCAAAATTTACGTAATTAAATCTATTGCATTTTCAGATATTCAAACTCCCAGAAAATATTGAAGATCCTAAAATTTTTTTAATATCTAAGTGTTTTCTATTCATACCAAGTGGTTTCAACATGTTTCACCTATTTTCATTAATTTATCCTAAGGATGAATTAATTTTCTGAGACTCTGAAAATTTCAAAATATACCTCAAAAAGTATCACTTTTTAGCTGTTTCGCATAGTTTTTCTACGTAATTTTCAAAGTTTTTAAACTTCTGTAAAGTATCGAAAGCTCCAAAATTTTTTTAAAATCTAAGCGTTTCCTATTGTTACCTAATGTTATCAACATGATATAACAATTTTTATTAATTTATCTGAAAGATAAATTAATTTTCTGAAAGTTTGAAATTTTCAAAATTTACGTAATAAATCTATTGCATTTTCGAGATTCAAACTCCCAGAAAATATTGAAGACCCTAAAATTTTTTTTAATATCTAAGTGTTTTCTATTCATACCAAGTGGTTTCAACATGTTTCACCTATTTTCATTAATTTATCCTAAGGATGAATTAATTTTCTGAGACTCTGAAAATTTCAAAATATACCTCAAAAAGTATCACTTTTTAGCTGATTTCGCATAGTTTTTCTACGTAATTTTCAAAGATTTAACTTCTGTAAAGTATCGAAACCTCCAAAATTTTTTTAAAATCTAAGCGTTTCCTATTGTTACCTAATGTTATCAACATGATATAACAATTTTTATTAATTTATCTGAAAGATAAATTAATTTTCTGAAAGTTTGAAATTTTCAAAATTTACGTAATAAATCTATTGCATTTTCGAGATTTTCAAACTCCCAGAAAATATTGAAGACCCTAAAATTTTTTTAATATCTAAGTGTTTTCTATTCATACCAAGTGGTTTCAACATGTTTCACCTATTTTCATTAATTTATCCTAAGGATGAATTAATTTTCTGAACTCTGAAAATTTCAAAATATACCTCAAAAAGTGTCACTTTTTAGCTGATTTCGCATAGTTTTTCTACGTAATTTTCAAAGTTTTTAAACTTCTGTAAAGTACCGAAACCTCCAAATTTTTTTAAAATCTAAGCGTTTCCTATTGTTACCTAATGTTATCAACATGATATAACAATTTTTATTAATTTATCTGAAAGATAAATTAATTTTCTGAAAGTTTGAAATTTTCAAAATTTACGTAATAAATCTATTGCATTTTCGAGATATTCAAACTCCCAGAAAATATTGAAGACCCTAAAATTTTTTTAATATCTAAGTGTTTTCTATTCATACCAAGTGGTTTCAACATGTTTCACCTATTTTCATTAATTGATCCTAAGGATGAATTAATTTTCTGAGACTCTGAAAATTTCAAAATATACCTCAAAAAGTATCACTTTTTAGCTGATTTCGCATAGTTTTTCTACGTAATTTTCAAAGTTTTTAAACTTCTGTAAAGTATCGAAAGCTCCAAAAATTTTTTAAAATCTAAGCGTTTCCTATTGTTACCTAATGTTATCAACATGATATAACAATTTTTATTAATTTATCTGAAAGATAAATTAATTTTCTGAAAGTTCGAAATTTTCAAAATTTACGTTATAAATCTATTGCATTTTCGAGATATTCAAACTCCCAGAAAATATTGAAGACCCTAAAACTTTTTTTAATATCTAAGTGTTTTCTATTCATACCAAGTGGTTTCAACATGTTTCACCTATTTTCATTAATTTATCCTAAGGATGAATTAATTTTCTGAGACTCTGAAAATTTCAAAATATACCTCAAAAAGTATAACTTTTTAGCTGATTTCGCATAGTTTTTCTACGTAATTTTCAAAGTTTTTAAACTTCTGTAAAGTATCGAAACCTCAAAATTTTTTTTAAAATCTAAGCGTTTCCTATTGTTACCTAATGTTATCAACATGATATAACAATTTTTATTAATTTATCTGAAAGATAAATTAATTTTCTGAAAGTTTGAAATTTTCAAAATTTACGTAATAAATCTATTGCATTTTCGAGATATTTTCAAACTCCCAGAAAATATTGAAGACCCTAAAATTTTTTTAATATCTAAGTGTTTTCTATTCATACCAAGTGGTTTCAACATGTTTCACCTATTTTCATTAATTTATCCTAAGGATGAATTAATTTTCTGAGACTCTGAAAATTTCAAAATATACCTCAAAAAGTATCACTTTTTAGCTGATTTCGCATAGTTTTTCTACGTAATTTTCAAAGTTTTTAAACTTCTGTAAAGTATCGAAACCTGCAAAATTTTTTTAAAAATCTAAGCGTTTCCTATTGTTACCTAATGTTATCAACATGATATAACAATTTTTATTAATTTATCTGAAAGATGAATTAATTTTCTGAAAGTTTGAAATTTTCAAAATTTACGTAATAAATCTATTGCATTTTCGAGATATTCAAACTCCCAGAAAATATTGAAGACCCTAAAATTTTTTTAATATCTAAGTGTTTTCTATTCATACCAAGTGGTTTCAACATGTTTCACCTATTTTCATTAATTTATCCTAAGGATGAATTAATTTTCTGAGACTCTGAAAATTTCAAAATATACCTCAAAAAGTATCACTTTTTAGCTGATTTCGCATAGTTTTTCTACGTAATTTTCAAAGTTTTTAAACTTCTGTAAAGTATCGAAAGCTCAAAAAAATTTTTAAAATCTAAGCGTTTCCTATTGTTACCTAATGTTATCAACATGATATAACAATTTTTATTAATTTATCTGAAAGATAAATTAATTTTCTGAAAGTTTGAAATTTTCAAAATTTACGTAATAAATCTATTGCATTTTCGAGATATTCAAACTCCCAGAAAATATTGAAGACCCTAAAATTTTTTTAATATCTAAGTGTTTTCTATTCATACCAAGTGGTTTCAACATGTTTCACCTATTTTCATTAATTTATCCTAAGGATGAATTAATTTTCTGAGACTCTGAAAATTTCAAAATATACCTCAAAAAGTATCACTTTTTAGCTGATTTCGCATAGTTTTTCTACGTAATTTTCAAAGTTTTTAAACTTCTGTAAAGTATCGAAAGCTCCAAAAATTTTTTAAAATCTAAGCGTTTCCTATTGTTACCTAATGTTATCAACATTATATAACAATTTTTATTAATTTATCTGAAAGATAAATTAATTTTCTGAAAGTTTGAAATTTTCAAAATTTACGTAATAAATCTATTGCATTTTCGAGATATTCAAACTCCCAGAAAATATTGAAGACCCTAAAATTTTTTTAATATCTAAGTGTTTTCTATTCATACCAAGTGGTTTCAACATGTTTCACCTATTTTCATTAATTTATCCTAAGGATGAATTAATTTTCTGAGACTCTGAAAATTTCAAAATATACCTCAAAAAGTATCACTTTTTAGCTGATTTCGCATAGTTTTTCTACGTAATTTTCAAAGTTTTTAAACTTCTGTAAAGTATCGAAAGCTCAAAAAAATTTTTAAAATCTAAGCGTTTCCTATTGTTACCTAATGTTATCAACATGATATAACAATTTTTATTAATTTATCTGAAAGATAAATTAATTTTCTGAAAGTTTGAAATTTTCAAAATTTACGTAATAAATCTATTGCATTTTCGAGATAATTCAAACTCCCAGAAAATATTGAAGACCCTAAAATTTTTTTAATATCTAAGTGTTTTCTATTCATACCAAGTGGTTTCAACATGTTTCACCTATTTTCATTAATTTATCCTAAGGATGAATTAATTTTCTGAGACTCTGAAAATTTCAAAATATACCTCAAAAAGTATCACTTTTTAGCTGATTTCGCATAGTTTTTCTACGTAATTTTCAAAGTTTTTAAACGTCTGTAAATTATCGAAAGCTCAAAAAAATTTTTAAAATCTAAGCGTTTCCTATTGTTACCTAATGGTATCAACATGATATAACAATTTTTATTAATTTATCTGAAAGATAAATTAATTTTCTGAAAGTTTGAAATTTTCAAAATTTACGTAATAAATCTATTGCATTTTCGAGATATTCAAACTCCCAGAAAATATTGAAGACCCTAAAATTTTTTTAATACCTAAGTGTTTTCTATTCATACCAAGTGGTTTCAACATGTTTCACCTATTTTCATTAATTTATCC
This sequence comes from Ascarosepion bandense, assembly GCA_037127315.1. Classification (NCBI taxonomy): domain Eukaryota; kingdom Metazoa; phylum Mollusca; class Cephalopoda; order Sepiida; family Sepiidae; genus Ascarosepion; species Ascarosepion bandense. The sequence continues at coordinate 16,025 of JBBBDQ010001138.1, forward strand.
TGAGGATGAATTAATTTTCTGAGACTCTGAAAATTTCAAAATATACCTCAAAAAGTATCACTTTTTAGCTGATTTCGCATAGTTTTTCTACGTAATTTTCAAAGTTTTTAAACTTCTGTAAAGTATCGAAAGCTCAAAAAAATTTTTAAAATCTAAGCGTTTCCTATTGTTACCTGATGTTATCAACATGATATAACAATTTTTATTAATTTATCTGAAAGATAAATTAATTTTCTGAAAGTTTGAAATTTTCAAAATTTACGTAATAAATCTATTGCATTTTCGAGATATTCAAACTCCCAGAAAATATTGAAGACCCTAAAATTTTTTTAATATCTAAGTGTTTTCTATTCATACCAAGTGGTTTCAACATGTTTCACCTATTTTCATTAATTTATCCTAAGGATGAATTAATTTTCTGAGACTCTGAAAATTTCAAAATATACCTCAAAAAGTATCACTTTTTAGCTGATTTCGCATAGTTTTTCTACGTAATTTTCAAAGTTTTTAAACGTCTGTAAAGTATCGAAAGCTCCAAAAAAATTTTTTTAAAATCTAAGCGTTTCCTATTGTTACCTAATGTTATCAACATGATATAACAACTTTTATTAATTTATCTGAAAGATAAATTAATTTTCTGAAAGTTTGAAATTTTCAAAATTTACGTAATAAATCTATTGCATTTTCGAGATAATCAAACTCCCAGAAAATATTGAAGACCCTAAAATTTTTTTAATATCTAAGTGTTTTCTATTCATACCAAGTGGTTTCAACATGTTTCACCTATTTTCATTAATTTATCCTAAGGATGAATTAATTTTCTGAGACTCTGAAAATTTCAAAATATACCTCAAAAAGTATCATTTTTAGCTGATTTCGCTTAGTTTTTCTACGTAATTTTCAAAGTTTTTAAACTTCTGTAAAGTATCGAAACCTCAAAATTTTTTTTAAAATCTAAGCGTTTCCTATTGTTACCTAATGTTATCAACATGATATAACAATTTTTATTAATTTATCTGAAAGATAAATTAATTTTCTGAAAGTTTGAAATTTTCAAAATTTACGTAATAAATCTATTGCATTTTCGAGATATTCAAACTCCCAGAAAATATTGAAGAGCCTAAAATTTTTTTAATATCTAAGTGTTTTCTATTCATACCAAGGGGTTTCAACATGTTTCACCTATTTTCATTAATTTATCCTAAGGATGAATTAATTTTCTGAGACTCTGAAAATTTCAAAATATACCTCAAAAAGTATCACTTTTTAGCTGATTTCGCATAGTTTTTCTACGTAATTTTCAAAGATTTAAACTTCTGTAAAGTATCGAAAGCTCCAAAATTTTTTTTAAAATCTAAGCGTTTCCTATTGTTACCTAATGTTATCAACATGATATAACAATTTTTATTAATTTATCTGAAAGATAAATTAATTTTCTGAAAGTTTGAAATTTTCAAAATTTACGTAATAAATCTATTGCATTTTCGAGATATTCAAACTCCCAGAAAATATTGAAGACCCTAAAATTTTTTTAATATCTAAGTGTTTTCTATTCATACCAAGTGGTTTCAACATGTTTCACCTATTTTCATTAATTTATCCTAAGGATGAATTAATTTTCTGAGACTCTGAAAATTTCAAAATATACCTCAAAAAGTATCATTTTTAGCTGATTTCGCTTAGTTTTTCTACGTAATTTTCAAAGTTTTTAAACTTCTGTAAAGTATCGAAACCTCAAAATTTTTTTTAAAATCTAAGCGTTTCCTATTGTTACCTAATGTTATCAACATGATATAACAATTTTTATTAATTTATCTGAAAGATAAATTAATTTTCTGAAAGTTTGAAATTTTCAAAATTTACGTAATAAATCTATTGCATTTTCGAGATATTCAAACTCCCAGAAAATATTGAAGACCCTAAAATTTTTTTAATATCTAAGTGTTTTCTATTCATACCAAGTGGTTTCAACATGTTTCACCTATTTTCATTAATTTATCCTAAGGATGAATTACTTTTCTGAGACTCTGAAAGTTTCAAAATATACCTCAAAAAGTATCACTTTTTAGCTGATTTCGCATAGTTTTTCTACGTAATTTTCAAAGTTTTTAAACTTCTGTAAAGTATCGAAAGCTCCAAAATTTTTTTAAAATCTAAGCGTTTCCTATTGTTACCTAATGTTATCAACATGATATAACAATTTTTATTAATTTATCTGAAAGATAAATTAATTTTCTGAAAGTTTGAAATTTTCAAAATTTACGTAATAAATCTATTGCATTTTCGAGATATTCAAACTCCCAGAAAATATTGAAGACCCTAAAATTTTTTTAATATCTAAGTGTTTTCTATTCATACCAAGTGGTTTCAACATGTTTCACCTATTTTCATTAATTTATCCTAAGGATGAATTAATTTTCTGAGACTCTGAAAATTTCAAAATATACCTCAAAAACTATCACTTTTTAGCTGATTTCGCATAGTTTTTCTACGTAATTTTCAAAGTTTTTAAACTTCTGTAAAGTATCGAAAGCTCCAAATTTTTTTAAAAATCTAAGCGTTTCCTATTGTTACCTAATGTTATCAACATGATATAACAATTTTTATTAATTTATCTGAAAGATAAATTAATTTTCTGAAAGTTTGAAATTTTCAAAATTTACGTAATAAATCTATTGCAATTTCGAGATATTCAAACTCCCAGAAAATATTGAAGAGCCTAAAATTTTTTTAATATCTAAGTGTTTTCTATTCATACCAAGGGGTTTCAACATGTTTCACCTATTTTCATTAATTTATCCTAAGGATGAATTAATTTTCTGAGACTCTGAAAATTTCAAAATATACCTCAAAAAGTATCACTTTTTAGCTGATTTCGCATAGTTTTTCTACGTAATTTTCAAAGATTTAAACTTCTGTAAAGTATCGAAAGCTCCAAAAATTTTTTTAAAATCTAAGCGTTTCCTATTGTTAACCTAATGTTATCAACATGATATAACAATTTTTATTAATTTATCTGAAAGATAAATTAATTTTCTGAAAGTTTGAAATTTTCAAAATTTACGTAATAAATCTATTGCATTTTCGAGATATTCAAACTCCCAGAAAATATTGAAGACCCTAAAATTTTTTTAATATCTAAGTGTTTTCTATTCATACCAAGTGGTTTCAACATGTTTCACCTATTTTCATTAATTTATCCTAAGGATGAATTAATTTTCTGAGACTCTGAATATTTCAAAATATACCTCAAAAAGTATCACTTTTTAGCTGATTTCGCATAGTTTTTCTACGTAATTTTCAAAGTTTTTAAACTTCTGTAAACTATCGAAAGCTCCAAATTTTTTTTAAATCTAAGCGTTTCCTATTGTTACCTAATGTTATCAACATGATATAACAATTTTTATTAATTTATCTGAAAGATAAATTAATTTTCTGAAAGTTTGAAATTTTCAAAATTTACGTAATAAATCTATTGCATTTTCGAGATATTCAAACTCCCAGAAAATATTGAAGACACTAAAGTTTTTTTAATATCTAAGTGTTTTCTATTCATACCAAGTGGTTTCAACATGTTTCACCTATTTTCATTAATTTATCCTAAGGATGAATTAATTTTCTGAAACTCTGAATATTTCAAAATATACCTCAAAAAGTATCACTTTTTAGCTGATTTCGCATAGTTTTTCTACGTAATTTTCAAAGTTTTTAAACTTCTGTAAAGTATCGAAACCTCCAAAATTTTTTTAAAATCTAAGCGTTTCCTATTGATACCTAATGTTATCAACATGATATAACAATTTTTATTAATTTATCTGAAAGATAAATTAATTTTCTGAAAGTTTGAAATTTTCAAAATTTACGTAATAAATCTATTGCATTTTCGAGATATTCAAACTCCCAGAAAATATTGAAGACCCTAAAATTTTTTTAATATCTAAGTGTTTTCTATTCATACCAAGTGGTTTCAACATGTTTCACCTATTTTCATTAATTTATCCTAAGGATGAATTAATTTTCTGAGTCTCTGAATATTTCAAAATATACCTCAAAAAGTATCACTTTTTAGCTGATTTCGCATAGTTTTTCTACGTAATTTTCAAAGTTTTTAAACTTCTGTAAAGTATCGAAAGCTCCAAAATTTTTTAAAATCTAAGCGTTTCCTATTGTTACCTAATGTTCTCATCATGTTATAATAATTTCTATTAATTTATCTCAAAGATAAATTAATTTTCTGAAATTTTGAAATTTTCAAATTTTACGTAATAAATCTATTGCATTTTCGAGATATTCAAACTCCCAGAAAATATTGAAGACCCTAAAATTTTTTAATATCTAAGTGTTTTCTATTCATAGCAAGTGGTTTCAACATGTTTCACTCATTTTCATTAATTTATCCTAAGGATTAATAAATTTTCTGAGACTCTGAAAATTTCAAAATATACCTCAAAAACTATCGCTTTTTAGCTGATTTCACATAGTTTTTCAACGTATTTCTTAAAGTTTTTAAACTTCTGTAAAGTATCGAAACCTCAAAAAAAATTTTAAAATCTAAGCGTTTCCTATTGTTACCTAATGTTCTCATCATGTTATAATAATTTTTATTAATTTCAAAATTTACCTCAAAAATATCGCTATTTAGTTGATTTCGGATAGTTTGTCAATGTATTTGTTCAAGTATTTAAACTTCTGTAAAATATCGAAAACTCAAAAAAAAATTTTAAATCTAAGCTTTTCCTATTGTTACCTAGTGTATTCACCATGTTATAATATTTTTTCGTAATTTATCTGAAAGATAAATTAATTTTCTGAAAGTTTGAAATTTTCAAATTTTACGTAATAAATCTATTGCATTTTCGCGATATTCAAACTTCCAGAAAATATTGAAGACCCTAAAATTTTTTTAATATCTAAGTGTTTTCTATTCATACCAATTGGTTTCAACATGTTTCACTTATTTTCATTAATTTATCCTAAGGATGAATTAATTTTCTGAGACTCTGAAAATTTCATAATATACCTCAAAAACTATCGCTTTTTAGCTGATTTCGCATAGTTTTTCAACGTATTTCTTAAAGTTTTTAAACTTCTGTAAAATATCGAAAACTCAAAAAATGTTTTAAAATCTAAGCGTTTCCTATTGTTACCTAATGTTTTCATCATGTTATAATATTTTTTATTAATTAATCTGAAAGATAATGTGACACGATAACTAGACATATATGTATTTTATTATAATAGATAAAAATAGAAAATAGATTAGAAAAGAAAATAGTTTAAAACATATATAAAAAAAAGTGAAAAAGAAGAGGAAAAAATAAATAAATAAACGCTTTTTCTTTTATGAGGAAAATTGTCCTCCGGTAAATATTTGACTCAGTGATAAAGAGGTAAAGTTCAGAAAAGTTCATTAGGTATGTTTTCGATGACCCGGTCAAAGGCTGTCCTTTACTATATCTTGACCACACATTAAGCCTTTTCCGGCGGAAGCCTTATTAAGATAAAAGAAAAAAAAGATAACTGAAATTTCAGACTTACAGTCGCCGGTGTTTGTCACCGTTGGTCTAAAGCATTTCCGGGTTTCCGGTCAATTTTAAATAAATTCAGGTATTTTTCCAAGACAGTAATGTTAAGACGTGTTAAGTGAAGGGAGACAGCCGGGTGCGAGCTTGAAGGAAGAATCTCCGTTCGTCTTGTTTCGTTCAGTTTGGATTTGTTGATTTCCTTAATTAGAGTTAGAGCTGTGTGTCACATTTGCCTGCCCCAACCGACAAGGCTAACTCTAAACGAATAAAGCATCCTTTCAACTCATCCAAGTTGTGGAAGTTCGTTCTTTATAGTCAATCTTGTACCCCCGGCTGTCAGGCCGACATTTTCTACAAACTCCCGGCAACATCACAGCGTGGAGAACGGCCGCCGGAGGAAATTGTTCGGGACGGACGTTGGGGTGGTACATTTGGTACCGTGACTGCAGGATTTGGAACCCACGGAAGTGCCACTGGATGCTAATTTTGGATTTCGACGAACCGACGCGACTGGACGAGACGGGACGAACGGAGAAACCACACTAACAACCAAATTCTAATTGTTTGGTATAAGCTTCAAAAGAAGAAAAAAAAGAAAGAAAAAGAAACAAGGGAAGGAAAGGGAACCCGTTATCAACACGCACCGTAAGAAAAAAAAAGGAAATCGAAGAAAGAACTATTCTCACATCCAAATTCTGGTTGCTTCAGGGGAAGAAGAAGAAGAAAAAACAAGAAACAAAGAAAGGAATGGGAACCCGTTTTCAACAAGCACCTTAAGTTAAGCGGAATTACTCCCTTTTTGTCTGGCCAAAATTCTCGCCAGGCAGAAGAACGGTTACCACTAACGGCCGTACGATCGAAAAAAAAAAGAAAAAATGAGGACAATGAACTGATTAAGAAAAAAAATGTGTGAGTACTTTGAGAGAAAAAAGTATAAATTTTGAAAAAAAAGGAAAAGAAAAAGAGAGATAGAAACAACGCGAACGGTGTGAAAAAAACAACAAGAAACAAAGGAAAGGGAACCCGTTATCAACAACCACCGTAAGGTAAGCAGAATTATTTACTCCCTTTTTGTCTGGTCAAAAAAAGAAAGAAAAAGAGAAATAGAGACAACTTAAACGGTCTGAATGAGTACTTAAAAACAAAACAAGGAGAAGAATGAAAAAGGACTGTTTGAACAGAAAAAGGGATGATGATGAAAAAATATTTTTGAGAAAAACAGAAAGAAACATTTTAGGAACATTTATTTACTTTTTTGTTGTTGTTTTGGTTAAAAGAAAAAAGAAAGGAAGATGGAATATGATAATGAGAAAAAGGTGTGTACAACAAATGGAAAAAATAATAGGACGGGAGAGAGCAAGAAACAACTGTGCGTGTAAAAAAAAAAAAAGAAAAGAAAATGAATTGATTAAAAAAAAAGGTGTGACTATTTTGAGATAAAAAGTACGAATTTTGAAAAGAAAGTAAAAGAAAAAGAGAGATAGAAACAACGCAAACGGTGTGAAAAAAAAGAGAAGAATGAAAAAAAAGGACTGTTTGAAAAAAAAGTGGGTAAAAGAATAGTATGTGTTATTACTTTAAAAAAAAAAGCATTATTTGTGAAAAAAAAATGACAGAGAGAAAAACTAAGTGGGAGTGTCCAACAACGACAAAAATGTTTTGAAAAAAAAATGAGAAAATGTGTACGAAAAAACAAAAAAAGGAAAAAAATGAAAAAAATAAGAGGAAGAGAGAGAGCAAGAAACAACTGTGCGCGTACAAAAAAAAATGAATTGGAAAAAAAGAATGTGTGACTATATTTTGAGATAAAAAGTACGAATTTTGAAAAGAAAGTTAAAGAAAAAGAGAGATAGGAACAACGCAAACGGAGTGAAAAAAGAGAGAGAAGAATGAAAAAGGACTGTTTGAAAATAAAAATAGGGTAAAAGAATAGTGTGCGTTATTACTTAAAAAGAAAATTTAAAAAAAGCACTATTCGTAAAAAAAAATGAGAGAGAGAAAAACTGAGTGCGTACAACAACGGCAAAAATATGTATTGAAAAAGAAAAGAAATGATGATGATGAAAAAAGAAATTTTTTTTTTGAGAAAAACAAAAAGAAACATCTTTGAAACATTTATTTACTTGTTTTGGTTGGAAAAAATAAGATGATGATGAAAAAAAATATTTTTGGGAAAAACAGAAAGAAGCGTTTTAGAAACATTTATTGACTTTTTTTTTGTTGTTTTGTTCAAAAGAAAAAGAAAGAAAGGAAAATGGAATTTGTTTGGTTGAAAAAGAGATTGATAATGAGAAAAAGATGTGTACGAAAACAAAAATAAGAGGAAGAGAGAGGGCAAGAAACAACTGTGTGTGCAAAAAAAAAAGAAAGAAAATGAATTGATTAAAAAAATGTGTGAGTATTTTTGAGAAAAAAAAAAGTACAAATTTTGCAAAGAAAGTTAAAGAAAAAGAGAGATAGGAACAACGCAAGCGGTGTTAAAAAAAGAAGAGAAGAATGAAAAAGGACTGTTTGAAAAAAAAGTGTGCGTTATTAAAAAGGAAAAGAAAAAAAAGCACTATTCGTGAAAAAAGGAGAGAGAGAAAAACTAAATGAGTGTGTACAACAACGACAAAAACATGTTTTGAAAAAGAAGAGAAATGATGATGATGAAAAAAAAATATTTTTGAGAAAAACAAAAAGAAACATCTTAGAAACATTTATTTACTTTTTTGTTTGGTTGTTTTGTTTGAAAAAAAAAAGAGATGATGATAAAAAAAAGTATTTTTGGGAAAAACAGAAATAAGCGTTTAGAAACATTTATTGACCTTTTTTTGTTCTGTTTAAAAGAAAAAAAAGAAAGGAAAATGGAATATGGTTGGTTGAAAAAGAGATTGATAATGAGAAAATAGATGTGTACAAAAAAAATGGAAAAATAAGAGGAAGGGAGAGAGCAAGAAACAACTGTGCGTGTAAAAAAAAGTGGATTGGAAAAAATGTGTGACTGTTTTGCGATAAAAAGGTATGAATTATGAAAAGAAAGTTAAAGAAAAAGAGAGATCAACGCAAACGGTGTGAAAAAAAAGAGAAGAATGAAAAAGGACTGTTTGAAAAAAAAAGTGGGTAAAAGAATAGTGTGTGTACATTAAAAAAAATGAGAGAGAGAAAAACTAAGTGAGTGTGTACAACAACGACAAAAATATGTTTTGGAAGAAAAAAAAAAGGAAATTTTTTTTTTAGAAAAACAGAAACATTTTAGAGACATTTAATTACGTTTTTTTTTGTTGTTTTGTTTGAAAGAAGAAAAAAAGCATGATGATGATGAAAAAAATTTTTTGAGAAAAACAGAAAGAAACATTTTAGGAACATTTATTTACTTTTTTTGTTGTTTTGTTTAAAAGAAAAAAGAAAGAAGGGAAAATGGACTATGTTGGAGAACTTTAAATAGTTAGAAAAAAGAGACTGATAATGAGGAGCAGTTACATCGCTCCTATATTTATAGACTTGCTCAGAGTTATGACTATTTTGTCACCTTGTGTTAATTAATTTTTTTAAATTTCTTTTCTTCTTTGGGAGAGAGGGTGGAAACACCCCTCTCTCGAATTTATTGTGTAAACTATGCTTCAATCATTTTTCGGGCGCCATTGACCCCATTGGGAGGGAACGTCCTCAGCAAACTTCCATCATGATAAGGTTTCATTGGGGGGGGTGCAGGAAAGGCTCAGAGACTTATGGCTGGAAAATGGTAACAGGAGATGAATTAACGAAGAGTGGAGTCTCTCAGGAATAGAAGAGAAGAAGTAAAGAGGAAAGCAAAACACTAAGTTGAAAAAGGTGTTCGTTAATGAAGAATTGACCCTCATACGTAGCGATAAACCAACTGCGTGGATTCATTGATGCCACCGGCTACGAAGACAAAAAATTGAGGAATTGGTTGTTGAAATAAGAAGAAAAAAGTGTTGAGGAAATACAAAGAAATGGTATGGATTAATAAGAAATTTCATGATTGATGTTTGTGGAGAGGAGGAGAATATCTCTGGGGGATCAAAAATAATTTTTGGTGGTAATGGCGTACCGACATGAAGAAGCATCGTGTCATGATTTTTTTTTTGTTTGTTTATTGTAATTTATTGACATAAATGACAAGATCCGTTGGGGGAGGTAATGTGACACGATAACTAGACATATATGTATTTTATTATAAAAGATTAAAATAGAAAATAGATTAGAAAAGAAAATAGTTTAAAAACATATTTAAAAAAGTGAAAAAGAAGAGGAAAAAATAAATAAATAAACGCTTTTTCTTTTATGAGGAAAATTGTCCTCCGGTAAATGTTTGACTCAGTGATAAAGAGGTAAAGTTCAGAAAAGTTCACTAGGTATGTTTTCGATGACCCGGTCAAAGGCTGTCCTTTACTGTATCTTGACCACACATTAAGCCTTTTCAGGCGGAAGCCTTATTAAGATAAAAGAAAAAAAAGATAACTGAAATTTCAGACTTACAGTCGCCGGTGTTTGTCACCGGTGGTCGAAAGCATTTCCGGGTTTCCGGTCAATTTTAAATAAATTCAGGTTTTTTTCCAAGACAGTAAAGTTAAGACGAGTTAAGTGAAGGGAGTCAGCCGGGTGCGAGCTTGAAGGAAGAATCTCCGTTCGTCTTGTTTCGTTCAGTTTGAATTTGTTGATCTCCATTAATTAGAGTTAGAGCTGTGTGTCACATTTGCCTGCCCCAACCGACAAGGCTAACTCTAAACGAATAAAGCATCCTTTCAACTCATCCAAGTTGTGGAAGTTCGTTCCTTATAGTCAATCTTGTACCCCCAGCTGTCAGGCCGACATTTTCTACAAACTCCCGGCAACATCACAGCGTGGAGAACGGCCGCCGGAGGAAATTGTTCGGGACGGACGTTGGGGTGGTACAATAAATTAATTTTCTGAATGTTTGAAATTTTCAAATTTTACGTAATATATCTTTTGCATTTTCGAGATATTCAAACTCCCAGAAAATATTGAAGACCGTAAAATATTTTTAATATCTAAGGGTTTTCTATTCATACCAATTGGTTTCAACATGTTTCACTTCAATTAATTTATCCTAAGGATGAATTAATTTTCTGAGACTCTGAAAATTTCAACATATACCTCAAAAAGTATCACTTTTTAGCTGATTTCGCATAGTTTTTCAACGTATTTGTTCAAGTTTTTAAACTTCTGTAAAGTATCGAAAATTCAAAAAAAATTTTAAAATCTAAGCGTTTGCTATTCTTACCAAATGTTTTCATCATGTTATAATATTTTTTAAATTAATTTATCTTTCAGATAAATTAATTTACTGAAAGTTTGAAATTTTCAAATTTTACGTAATAAATCTATAGCATTTTCGAGATATTCAGACTCCCAGAAAATATTGAAGACCTAACTCTTTTCTAAGTGTTTTCTATTCATACCAATTGGTTTCAACATGTTTCACTTATTTTCCTTAATTTATCTTAAGGATGAATGAATTTTCTGAGACTCTGAAAATTTCAAAATATACCTGAAAAACTACCGCTTTTTAGCTGATTTCGCATAGTTTCTCAACGTCTTTGTTCAAGTTTTTAAACTTCTGTAAAGTATCGAAAACTCCAAAAAAATTTTTAAATATAAACTGTTCCTATTGTTACCTAATGTTTTCATCATGTTATAATATTTTTTATTAATTTATCTGAAAGATAAATTAATTTTCTGAAAGTTTGAAATTTTCAAATTTTACGTCATAAATCTATTGCATTTTCGAGATATTCAAACTCCCAGAAAATATTGAAGAACCTACAATCTTTTTAATATCTAATGGTTTTCTATTCATACCAATTGGTTTCAACATGTTTCACTTATTTTCCTTAATTTATCCTAAAGATGAATTAATTTTCTGGGACTCTGAAAATTTCAACATATACCTAAAAAAGTATCGCTTTTTAGCTGATTTCGCATAGTTTTTCAACGTATTTCTTCCAGATTTTAAACTTCTGTAAAGTATCGAAAACTCAAAAAAAAATTTTAAATCTAAGCTTTTCCTATTGTTACCTAATGTTTTCATCATTTTATGATAATTTTTATTAATTTATCTGAAAGATAAATTAATTTTCTGAAAGTTTGATATTTTCAAATTTTACGTAATCTATTGCATTTTCGAGATATTCAAAATCCCAGAAAATATTGAAGACCCTAAACTTCTTTTAATATCTAAGTGTTTTCTATTTATACCAATTGGTTTCAACATGTTTCACTTATTTTCATTAATTTATCCTAAGGATGAATTAATTTACTGAGACTCTGAAAATTTCAAAATATACCTCAAAAACTATCGCTTTTTAGCTGATTTCGCATAGTTTTTCAACGTATTTGTTCAAGTTTTTAAACTTCTGTAAAGTGTCGAAATCTCAAAAAAAATTTTAAAATTTAAGCGTTTCCTATTGTTACCTAATGTTTTCATTATGTTATAATATTTTTTATTAATTTATCTGAAAGATAAATTAATTTCTGAAAGTTTGAAATTTTCAAATTTTACGTAATAAATCTATTGCATTTTCGAGATTTTCAAACTCCCAGAAAATATTGAAGACCCTAAAATATTTTTTAATATCTAAGTGTTTTCTATTCATACCAAGTGGTTTCAACATGTTTCACTTCAATTAATTTATCCTAAGGATGAATTAATTTTCTGAGACTCTGAATATTTCAACATATACCTCAAAAAGTATCGCTTTTTAGCTGATTTCGCATAGTTTTTCAATGTATTTGTTCAAGTTTTTAAACTTCTGTAAAGTATCGAAAACTCAAAAAAAAATTTTAAATCTAAGCTTTTCCTATTGTTACCTAATGTTTTCATCATTTTATGGTAATTTTTATTAATTTATCTGAAAGATAAATTAATTTTCTGAAAGTTTGATATTTTCAAATTTTACGTAATAAATCTATTGCATTTTCGATATATTCAAACTCCCAAAAAATATTGAAGACCCTAAACTTCTTTTAATATCTAAGTGTTTTCTATTCATATCAATTGGTTTCAACATGTTTCACCTATTTTCATTAATTTATCCTAAGGATGAATTAATTTTCTGAGATTCTGAAAATTTCAAAATATACCTCAAAAACTATCGCTTTTTAGCTGATTTCGCATAGTTTTTCAACGTCTTTGTTCAAGTTTTTAGACTTCTGTAAATTATCGAAACATCAAAAAAAATTTTAAAATCTAAGCGTTTCCTATTGTTACCTAATGTTTTCATCATGTTATAACATTTTTTATTAATTTATCTCAAAGATAATTTAATTTTCTGAAAGTTTGAATTTTTCAAATTTTACGTAATAAATCTATTGCATTTTCGAGATTTTCAAAATCCCAGAAAATATTGAAGACCATAAAATTTTTTTTTAATATCTAAGTGTTTCTATTCATACCAATTGGTTTCAACATGTTTCACTTATTTTCCTTAATTTCTCCTAAGGATGAATTAAGTTTCTGAGACTCTGAAAATCAAATTATACCTAAAAAGTATCGCTTTTTAGCTGATTTCGCATAGATTTTCAACGTATTTGTTCAAGTTTTTAAACTTCTGTAAAGTATCGAATCCTCCATACTTTTTTAGTGTGAATTAAAGAAAATTTTTATAACATGGTATCTATTGAAAACAGTTAGATGTTTAATAAATTTAGGGTTTTTCGATACTTTACGGAAGTTTAAATACGACGAAAATCTACGTCGAAATCAATTAAAAGGCTGTTGTTTTTAAGGTAAATTTTGAAATCATCATACCTCAGAAAATTAATTCATCCTGAATATAAATTAATGAAATCAACAGAAACAAGTTGAATCCACTTGGTATCAATGAAACATTCTTAGATTTAAAACATTTTATGTGTATTTGATATTTAACGGAAGTTTAAATATCAATAATTTGCTAAAGTTTTTTAACGTAAATTTCGAAAATATTAAATTTTCTTAAAATTAGTTTTTCCTTAATATATGTTAATGATAATTCTTATAACATGATGAAAACATTCGGTATCAATGGAAAACTCTTAGTTTTTAAAAGATTTTAGCGGTTTTCAATTCTTTACGAAAGTTAAAATTTGTATAAATTCGTTGAACAGAAATGTCGAAATTATCTAAAAAGCTATTATTTTCAAGATAAAATTTGAAATAATCGGAATTGCAGAAAATTAATTCATCCTTGAAATAAATTAATGAAATCAACTAAAACAATTTGCAACCACTTGGTATCAATGGAAAACATTAATATTTCGAAACATTTTACGGATTTTCGTTATTTAACGGATTAAATATCAACAAATTGTAACAGTTTTTAACGTAAATTTCGAAAATTTTAACCTTTCATAAAATTAATTTATCCTTAGTATAAAATAATGGAATTTATTATAACATGATGAAAACATACGGTATGATAAAAAAAACACTGAGATTTTTAAAAACTTAGTGGTTTTTGATATTTACAAAAGTTTAAAAACTGGTACAAATATGTTGAAATACTACGTCGAAATCAGCTAAAAAGCTATTGTCTGTAATGTAAATTTTGAAAACATAATATCTCATAAATTAATTCATCCTTAAAATAAATTAATGAAATCAACAGAAAGAAGTTGAAACCTCTTGGTATCAATGGAAAACAATAAGATTTCAAAAGATTTTATGGGTCTTCGTTATTTTACGGGAGTTGAATTATCATCAAAGTACTATGGTTTTAAATGTAAATTTTTAAAATTTCAAATATACAGAATATTAATTTACCCTTAACATAATGTATTGGAAATTATTATAACATGATGAAACTATTTGGTATAACTGGAAAACACTTTGATTATAAAAAAAATCGAGATGTTCGATATTTTACGGAAGTTTAAATATAAAAATTTGCTATAGTTTTTTAACGTAAATTTCGAAAATTTCAACTTTCATAAAATTAATTTAACCTTAGTATAATTTAATGAAACTTATTATAACATGATGAAAACATTTGGTATTAATAGAAAACACTTAGATTTTAAAACATTTTAGTTTTTTCCGATACTTTACAGAAGTTTAAAACGTGTACAGGTACGTTGAAAAACTACGTCAAAATCTTAGTTGATTTTTAAAGCGATTTTTTAAGTTAAATTTTGAAATCATCAAGTCACAGAAAATAAATTCATCCTTAAGATAAATTAATGATATCAACTGAAACGAGTTGAAAGCACTTAGTATCAATGGAAAACACTTAGACTTTAAAAAAATTTTAGGGGGCTTTAATATATTACGGTAGTATAAATATCAACACATTGCTATACTTTTCTAACGTAAATTTTGAAAATTTCAAACTTTCATAAAATGAATTTATCTTAAGTATAAATTAATGAAAATTATTATAAAATGATGAAAACATTCGGTATTAATGGAAAACACATTGTAAAAAATTTTAGGGGTTTCCCATACTTTACGGAACTTTAAAAACTTGTACAAATACGTTGAAAAACTTCATCGAAATCAAGTAAAAAGCTATTGTTTTTAAGGTAAATTTTGAAATAATCAAAATCTCAGAAAATTTATTCGTCCTTAAGATAACTTAATAAAATCAACTGAAACAAGTTGAAACAACTTGGTATCAATGGAAAACGCTTAGATCTTTTAAAAAATTACGGCTTTTCGATATTTTACGGAAATAATAAATATCAACAAATTTGATAAAGTTTTTTAACGAAAATATCGAAAATTTCAAACTTTCATAAAATTAATTTATTTTTCAAATAAATTAATGAAAATTATTTATTATAACATGATGTAAACATTCGGTATCAATAGAAAACACTTAGATTGTAAAAGATTTTAAGAGTTTTCGATACTTTAATGAAGTTGAAAACTTGTACAAATACGTTTAGAAACTAGATCAAAATCAACTAAAAAGCTATTGTTTTAAGTTAAATTTTGGAAGAATCAAAGTCTCGGAAAATTAATTCATCTTTAAGATAAATTAATGAAATCAACAGAAACAATTTGAAACCACTTGGTATCAATGAAGAACGCCTAGATTTTAAAACGTTCGATATTTTATGGAAGGTTAAATATCAATAACTTAAATTTCGTAAATTTTGAACTTTCATAAAATTAATTTATCCTCAATATGAATTAATGAAAATTACTATAACATGATGAAAACATTGGGTATAAATAGAAAACTTAGATTTTTTTTAAATTTATGGGTCTTCGGAAGTTTAAATATCAACAAAATACTATTGTTTTTAACGTAAATTTTGAAAATTTCAAATATTCAAAATATTAATTTAACCTTTAAGTTAAATTAATGAAAATAATTATAACGTGAAGAAAACATTTGTTATCAATACAAAAAAATTGCGATTTTTAAACATTTCAGAGGTTTTCGATATTTTACGCAAGTTGAAAACAACGGCGACAAGACGAAAAAATTATAGTTTTTAGCGTATATTTTGAAATATTCAAAAATATATCTCGGAAAACTGATTTATCCTCAAGATAAATTAATGAAAATATATGAAATCACTTGGTATCAAATGAAAATTTTAAATTTTAAAAAATCTAAGGCGTCTTCGATATTTTCCGGAAGTTTAAATATCAAAATACTATTGCTTTAACGTAAAGTTTGAAATTTTCAAACATTCAGAATATTAATTTATCCTTAAGATAAAATAATGAAAATTTTATAACGTTATGAGAATTGTTATCAATGGAAATCACTTAGATCTTAAAACGTTTTAGGGTTTTCTATAATTTCCGCAAGTTGAATATCTTTTACAAATACGTTGAAAAACAACGCCGAAATGAAGAAAAGGCTATAGTTTTAACGTATATATTGAAATATTCAAACGTATATATTGAAATATTCAAAGTCTTAAAAAATTGATTCATCCTTAAGATAAATTAATGAAAATAGCTGAAACATAATGAAACCACTTGGTATCAATGAAAAACACTTGGATTTTTAAAAACTTTTGGGGTTTTCGATATTTTACGGAAGTTTAAATATCATCAAAATACTATTGTTTTTATCGTAAATTTTAAAAGATTCAAACATTCAGAATATTAATTTATACTTAAGATAAATTAATGAAAATTATTATAACATGATGAAAACATTTGGTATCAATGGAAAACACTGACATTTTAAGAAATGTTCGGTGTTTTCGATACTTTGCGCAAGTTGTAATACTTTTACAAATATTTTGAAAAACAACGCCAATATGAAGAATAATCTATATTTTTACATATATTTGAACTATGTAACGTCTCAGAAAATTAATTCATCCTTAAGATAAATTAATGAAAATAGATGAAACATGATGAAACCACTTGGTATCAATAAAAAACTTTTAGATTTTAAAAACATTTTGGGGTCTTCGATATTTTACGGAAGTTTAAATATCATCAAAATACTATTGCTTTTAACGTAAATTTCAAACATTTAGAATATTAATTTATCTTTAAGATAATTTAATGAAAATTATTATCACATGATGAAAATATTTGGTATTAATGGAAAACTCGGAGATTTTTTTTTAAAGTTTAGCGGTTTTCGATACTTTACGCAAGTTGAAAAACTTTTACCAATACGTTAAAAACAACGCTGTCATGAAGAACAAGCTATTTTTAACATATATTTTGAAATATTCAAAATCTCAAAAAATTGATTCGTCCTTAACATAAATTAATGAAAATATTACAAATTAATGAAACATGTTGAAACCACTTCGTATCAATGGAGAACACTTAGATTTTTAAAAATTTTAGGGGTCTTTGATATATTACGGAAGATTAAGTATCATCAAAATACTATTGTTTTTAATGTAAATTTTTTAAAAATCATCCATTCAGAATATTAATCTATTCTTTAGATAAATTAATGAAAGTTATTATAACATGATGAAACTATTTGGTATCAATAGAAGACACTGCGATTTTAAAAACTTTTAGGGGTTTTCGATACTTTACGCAATTGAAAAACTTTTACACATTCGCCGAAATGAAGAAAAAGCTTTAGTTTTAACGTATATTTTGAATTATTCAAAGTCTCAGAAAAGTGATTCATCCTTAAGATAAATTAATGAAAATAGCTAAAATATGATGAAACCACTTGGTAACAATTGAAAACACTTAGATTCTAAAAGAATTAGGGGTCTTCGATATTTTACGTAAGGTTAAATATCAACAAATTAATATAGTTTATAACATAAATGTCGAAAATTTCAAATATTCAGAAAATTAATTTATCTATTAAATGAATAAATAAAGATCATTATAACATGATGAAAACATTTGGTATCAATGGAAAACACTGAGATATTTAAAACTTTAAAGGAGTTTTGATAGTTTACGCAAGTTGAAAAACTTTTACAAATACGTTAAAAACCAACGCCGAAATAAAGAAAAACTATAGTTTTTTACATAAATTTGAAACTTTGAAAGCCTCAGAAATTTACTTTAGCCTGAAGATAAATTAAAGAAAATAACTGACACATTAAGAAAAATTATGGTATCAACGAAAAAACTTAGATTTTAAATATTTTAGGGGTTTTCAGGGGTTTTCGATAATTTATGGAAGTTTAAATATCATCAAAATACAATTTAAAGATTCAAACTTTCAAAAGATTAATTTATCCTTATGATAAACTAATGCAAATTTTTATAACATGATGAAAATATGACGTACCAATGAAAAACGTTTAAGTTTTTAAAAAATTAGGGTATTTCGATATTTGCGCTAGTTGAAAATCTTTTACGTCTAAATTAAGTAAAAGTTATAGTTTTAACGTATATTTTGGAATATTCAAAATCTCACAAAATTGATTAATGAAAATAACTGAAACATGATGAAACCACTTAGTATGAATTGAAAATCCATAGATTTTTTAAAATTTCAGTGATCAACGATATTTTACGGAAGTTTAAACATCAACAATTTTAATTTTTATCAACAAATTAATATAGTTTTTAACGTAATTTTGAAAAATTCAAACATTCAAAAAATTAATTTATCTTTAAGAACAATTATAGAAAATTATTGTAACATTTGGTATCAATGGAAAATATTTAGATTTTAAAAAATTTAAGGGATCTTCGATATTTTACGGAAGTTTAAACATCAACAATTTAACGTAAAATATTGAAATTTTCAAACCCTTAGAAAACTGATTCATCCTTAAGATAAATTAATGAAAATTATTATAATTATAACATGATGAAAACGTTTAATATCAATGGAAAACACTTATATTTTAATAAATTTCAGGAGTTTTCCATACTTTAAAAAATTTCAAATATTTTTATAAATACGTTAAAAAACAACGCCGAAATGAAGAAAAAGCTCTATTTTTAACGTAAATTTTCAAATATTCAAAATCTCACAAAATTGATTCATCCTAAATATAAATTAATGAAATAACTGAAACATGATAAAACAACTTGGTTTCAATAGAAAACACTTAGATTTTAAAGAATTTTAGCGGTCTTCGCTATCAACAAATTAATATAGTTTTCAACGTAAATTTTCACAATTTCAAACATTCAGAAAATAGATTTATCCTTATATAAATGAAAATTATTATAAAATTATGAAAACATTTGGTATCAATAGAAAACAGACAGATCTTTAAAAATTTTAGGCGTTTTTAGTGTTATACGCAAGTTGAAAAAATTTTACAAATACGTTGAAAAACAACACCAAAATGAAGAAAAAGCTATAGTTTTAAGAATATTTTGAAAGTTTGAAATTCTCAGAATATCGATTCATTTTTCAAATAAATTAACGAAAAAACCACTTAGTATCAATGGAAAACACTCAGATTTTAAGGGGTCTTCATTATTTTAGAATTTCAAATGTCAACAAAATACGATAGTTTTTAAAGTAAAATTTGAAATTTCAACATTCGGAAAATTAATTTATCCTTAAGATAAATTAAAGAAAATTACTATAACATGATGTAAACAAAATCAATGGAAAAAAGGTAACTTTTTTTTAAAAAATGTAGCGGTTATCGATACTTTACGCAAGTGGAAAAACTTTTACAAAGTCATTGAAAACAACGCCAAAATATAGAAAAAGTAAAAGATAATAACTGAAACATGATAAAACGACTTGGTATCGAGGGAAAACACTTAGATTTTAAAAATTTTTAGGGGGTTTTTTTGTTTTTTTTGGTTTTTTTTTTTTTTGTATTTGACGGAAATTTAAATATCACCAAATTACTATAGTTTTTAACCTCAATTTAAAAAAATTTTAAACTTTCATAAAATTAATTTATCCTTAAGATAGATTAACAGAAATTATTATAACACAATGAAAACATTTGGTATCAATGGAAAACACTGGGATTTTTAAAATTTTAGGAGTTTTCGATATTTACGCAAAACTTTCACAAATACGTTAAAAAACAACGCCGAATTTTTTTTTTCGGATTTGTTTATAGCGGAAATTTTTAACAATTCAAATCTCTGAAAATTGATTCATCCTTAAGATAAATAAATGAAAATAACTGAAACATAATGAAACTACTTGGTATGAATGGACAACACTCAAATTTTTTTAAACATTTAGGTGTCTCCCATATTTTAAGGAAGTTTAAATATTAAAGTTATTAACGTCAATTTTTAAAAATTTGAAACATTAAGAAAATTAATTTATCCTCAAGATAAATTTATGCAAGTTATTTTAACATTCTGAAAACCTTTAGTATCGAAAAATCACTTAGATTTTAACAAATTTTGGGTATTTTCGATACTTGACGGAAGTTTAAAAACTTTTAAAAATACGTTGAAAAACAACGCCGAAACGGAAAAAAGTTATAGTTTTTAATATAAAGTTTCAAAATCTCAGAAATTTAATTCATCCTTAAGATAAATTAATGAAAATAACTGAAACATGTTGAAACCAATTAGTATCAATTAAAAACACTTATATTTTTTTAAAAATTAGGGGTCTTCGATATTTTATGGAAGTTAAATTATCAAGAAAAATACTATAGTTTTAACGTAAAATTTGAAAATTTCAAACTTTCAGAAAATTAATTTATCTTTAACATAAATTAATGAAAATTATTAAACCATGATGAAAACATGTGGTATCAATGGAAAACAATGAGTGTTTTTTTTTATTTTGAGGTGTTTTCGGTACTCTATGCAAGTTGAGAAACTTCCACAATTAAGTTGAAAAAACTACGCCGAAATGGAACTTACTTGAGCTTGATGAAACCACTTGGTAACAATGGAAAACTTTTAGATTTTAAAAAATTTTGGGGGTCTTCGATATTTTCTGGAAGTTAAAATATCAACGAACTACTATAGTTTTAACATAAAGTTTGAAAATTTCAAACATTCAGAAAATTAATTTATCCTTAAATTAATGAAAATTATTATAACATGATGAAAACATTTAGTATCAAGGGATAACACTTAAATTTTTAATATTTTAGAAATTTTTTATCTATAACGGAAGTTGAAAAACGTTCACCAGTACGTCGATAAACAGCTAAAACAACACCGAAATGAAGAAGAAGCTATAGTTTTTAACATAAATTTGAAATTTTCTAGTCTCGGAAAATTTATTCATCCTGAAGACATTTAATGAAAATAACTGAAGCATGATGAAACGATTTGGTATCAATGGAAAACACTTTGAGTTTCATAACTTTTAGGGGTCTTCGATATTTATGGAAGTTCAATATATTGTTTACATCATGTTATAGTAATTTTCTTTCTTTTTCACATAAAGCTTTAAATATTCAGAAAATAAATTTATCCTTAAGATAAATTAATGAAAATTATTATAGCATGATGAAAACATTTAGTATCTAAGAAAACTTTTATATTATAAAAAAAATTTGGTGATTTTCGATACTTCACGGAAGTTCAAAAACTTTTACAAATACGTTGAAAAACAACACCGAAAGTGTTGTTTTCATTTCGGAGTATTTTTTTCAACGTGTTTGTAAAGTTAATATGCTTTTGAAAGTATCTAAAACCTCTGAATTTTTTCATAATCTTAGTGTTTTTAATTGATACTTGACTTCATGATTTCATAATTTTCATTCATTTATCTTAAGGATAAATTAATTTTCTGAAACTTCACAATTTAACTTAAAAATTTTAGCGTTTTGTTAATTTCAGAGTTGTTTTTCAACGTATTTATATAAGCTAATAATCTTCCGTAAATATTGAAAACATCTGACATTTTTTGATATCTAAGTCTTTTAAATTGATTCCATATGTTTTCATCATGTTTTCATAATTTGCTTTAGTTTCTTGACGAAAAGTTAATTTTCTGAAACTTTGAAATTTTCAAAATTTACCTTCAAAACTATAGCGTTTGTTGATTTCAGTAAGTTTTTTGAAGTTAATAAACTTTCCAAAATTATCGAAAACCACTAAATATTTAAAAAAATAGCTGTTTTCAATTGACACAAAGTGTTTTTAGCATGCTTTCATATTTTTTCTTTAATTTATCTTAAGGAAAATTAAATTTTCTGGAACTTTGCAAATTTCAAAAGTAAGCTTAAAAAAACTATTGCGTTTATTTGATTTCTAATCAATAGCATTATTTTGATTTCGGAGTAGTTTTTCAACTGTAAAATATTATAAACTTCAGTAAATAAACAAAACGCCTAAAATGTTTAAAAGTCTAAGTGTTTTCTCTCGATACCAAGTGTTTTCATCATGTTTTCATAAATTTCATTAATTCATCTTAAGGAAAAATTAATTTTCTGAAACTTTGAAAATTTCCAAATGTACCTTCAAAACTATAGCGTTTACTTGATTTCGAAGTAGTTTTTCAAATTTAATAAACTCTTGTAAATATCGAAAATCCCGATGAATTTTTAAAAATCTAAGTCTTTTCTAATTACCAAGTATTTTTCCTCGTGTTTTCAAAGGTTTTATTAATTTATCATAAGGAAAAATCGTTTTTTTTAACTTTCCCTTAAAACTATAGCGTTTTGTTGATTTCCGAGTAGTTTTTAAATGTATTTGTAAACGTTAATAAACTTTTGTAAATTATCAAAACCCCCCAAAATTTTTAAAAATCTAAATCTTTTCTATTCATACCAGGTGTTTTCATCATTTATCTTAAAGAAAAAATAATTTTCTGAAAAATTTAAATATTCAAAATTTACCTTCAAAACTATAGCTTTTTCGTGATTTCGGAGAAGTTCCTCAACGTATGTAAAAGTAAATAAAGTTTCGTAAATATCGAAATCCCCTAAAAATTTTGAAAATCTGTTTTCAATTGATACCAAGTGTTTTCGTCATGTTTTCATAATTTTTATTAATTCATTTTAAAGAAAAATTAATTTTCTGGTCTTTTCAATATTTCAAAGTTTATCTTCAAACCTATGATTTCGTAGTAGTTTTTCAACATTTTTGTATAACTTAATAATCTTTCGTAAATTATCAAGCCCCCTAAAACTTTTGAAAAACTAAGTGTTTTCAATTGATACAAAGTGTTTTCATCTTAGGATGGCTGATTTGGCACCGAGTTTGCACCAAGTTGGCTCGAGTTTGCAAGAAAGTAGATGCACGTTCATGATAGTATAGGAAATTGGGTTCCACCTACCTTACCGGCCCTGATGTCGCTTCTGCTCTGTGGCGGACCGGCAAAACCAGGAAGACTGATGCAGCCCCTGAAGAAGGCCCTATTCTGCGCTTGCCTGACAGAAGAAACTGAGATTACCTGTACCGTCTGGGTGAGAGGTAGATGACTGAGGTATTTGGTAGATACAGGTGTCTCGGTCACGTTTTTCAGAGCCGAATGCTACGGTTGGTTGGGACGAATAAGGCGTGTTAGCAGACCAAACATATTCGTCAGGCGGATGGGTCCATCATTCATTACTGCCTATAAGAACTGCTGGGATGGGAATCAGCCATAAAGCGTACATTGTTCCTGGGTTGTGTAGTGAACTGATTTGGGTGGGAGGATTGGTTGAGGGCACAGAAGGCTCAACTGAAATTTGACCCAACACTGACAGTGGGCGGAAGAGAGATACCCGTAGGTATGGAAGGACCTCTGTCGGTTGTGGTCAGTGAAGACTGTACTGTCATGTTCGGGCAAGATGAAGATCGATAATCTCCGGTGCGGGTTAACGTATGAAATGACACCAGTTTCTGGCTATGACGAAAGTAAGGACGGAATATGTATGTGTCGCTGGCGCAGAGGGACGAGACGGTGCCTATCGTAATGGCTAACACGTAGGCTGACACGATGAATATCAAGAAGGGAACTGATGTGGGACTAGCAAGGCCTGTGCGACAGGCCATCTAGGTGAAATTGGCAAATAAGAAGTCTTGTGGTATGACGAACCACTGCATTAAGGAGGGAGATGTAGAGGCCCCCAATGAGCATAAAAAGATAGTTCACTTGTTAGAGGGGGATAAGGATATGGTAGCTAATTCAAACAAAAACCTGGGCCATACTCAGACGGTCAGGATGAAAACTGAGACAGGAGACTACCCTCCAGTTCAACTTAGGCCCTACATGATCCCGATCCACATAAGAAAGGTATTGGAAGAAGCAGTAAATGATATGTTGAAAGCGAACATTATAGAACGATCCAGTTTGCCGTAGAGCTTCCTAGTAGTGATCGTAGAAAAGAAGGATGGAGGCAATAGGTTCTGCGATAGGTTGAACGCGATAACCAATCCTTTAGCGGCGCCAATGCCGCAAATAGAGGACATATTAGCCGTAATAGGGTATTGGCAAGTCGCCTTATTTGAGAACGACGACGAGAAGGCCGCCTTTGCATGTCACCTAGGACTGTTCAACTTTCGGGTTATGCCTTTCAGCCTAGCTAAGGCCCCCGGTTAATGCCGATAGTGTTGAGCGTACCTAGATGACACCCTCCTGTTTTCGAGCACGCCGGAGGAGCACTTCAAACGCCTATAGGAGGTGTTCGACAGACTAAGGAAACACGGGTTGAAGTTGAAATTGACAAAATGTCAGTTTATGAAATCCGAGACGAAATACCTGGAATTTCTTATAGGACAAGACGGGATTAAGCCCTACTTGGATAACGTAGAGATGATAAGAGTCATGCCCGCACCCAAGACGGTGCGGCATGTGCGGGTATTCATAGGAGCCATCTAGTAATACCGAATGTTTATTCCAGGCTTTTCACGGCTGGCAAAGCCGATGTTGGCTCTGACGAAAGTATGCGACGTCCAAATGGACGGAGGATTGTTAGAGCCTTAAGGACCAGTTAACAGCAATCCCGCTTTTGGAGTACCCGGATATGATATTGTATACGGACGCTAGCGACAGATGTATAGGGACAGTTCTAAGCCAACCATGCCTAGACAAACTGGGACCTGCACCTGGAATACCCGAAGAATTGCCGATTTATTTTCTATCCCACCGTCTCTCAGCGGTGGCCTGTACAAAAGCTAGACTATTACCTGAGTGGCACCGTATTTACGATAAAGCTGGATCACCAGCCACTCAAATATCTACTGGAAGCAAATTGGACGAACAAGAAAATACAGCAGTGAATATAACTCAAAAATCGAATATCTGGCGAGTGCGGATAACACCTGTGCGGACCTATTGTCCCGGATGCCTAGACTAGAATATCTCTGCAGACTAAAGACTGAGTCCGTAGAGTTAGAGGATGGAGTGAATGACAAGGCATACCAAAAGGTGCAAGACCGACAGGGGTTGGAGGAAGAATTAGGGGGGAGACTCTGAGCCGGACGAGAACCCCCACTGGACCGAGATAGTTAGGGTATATCAGGATGATGAAGAGATAACCACTCATCGAAGGCAGAAGCGGGGAAGATAAACAGATATCTGTTAGAAGATTATGTATTATATTACCTATAGGGTAGAGACAAAGAAATGAGGATCAGGCTTGTGGTCCCTAGCGTGTTGAGGGCTGAAATATTAAGGCAGGCTCACGAAAAACTGGGCCATATAGGAATGGATAAAATCTGCGAGATGACCGGTAGAAAATTCTACTGGTCAGGTTGTGGCTCATGTCGACCGCTACGTGACATTACCTCCTTGAGACGGTAGATATACCCCAGTACTCCTTTAAGGTGTGTCTGAACATTTCGGGGGCCGGGGCGGTGTCCGGCTTGTTGTTGAGGGAGATATAACCTAGATACGGTGCCCCCGCGCAGTTGGTCATCGATAACGGACCCGAAAATATAAACCAGACAATGGGAGAAACTTGTCTTACGCCCCACACACATAACTACTTCTCCCTTTCACTCCCAGAGTAATGCTAAGGTAGGAAGATTTCACCGCACTCTGGTGGATATTCTTGCAAAGCTACTCAGAGAGGACCGGGAGAACTGGGCCCTATACTTAACCCAAGCCCTAACCGCCGTGAGGTTTATGGTCAACGAGACCCCAAGGAATCTCTGTACTATATGCTGTTTGGAAAAGTCGTAGTGCTGTAATGGATAATCTGCTGAAACCTAGAAGGAAATACATGGGAGTGGAACATCACAAGCAAATAATATAGAAACAGCATCAGCTTTTTGTACAGGCCAGGAGGATCGCTCAGACCCAGCAACGAAGGAACGATCGGGTAAATAAGGACCGTAAAGAATCATAATTTAGCGTTGGAGATCCGGTTTGTTATAAAATTCACATGAGAGTGGGCAAACTAGACTTTGGGAACCATACTATCGAATTATAGCGAGGACAGGACAGGACCGGTATCTTATGTGATTTGGAATCAATTGGCTGGAAAAATTAAGAGGGTCCACGCCAATGATTTAAAGTTGGCCGAACTAAATGAGTGGACTAGTCGAGAAGCCGATCCCAACCGAAGACCGACTAATATGTATAAGAGCGACTCTGGGTGGCTCCAGAGGACGTGGATTCAGACAGAAAAAAATGAGAGTGAAGATAAAGAGGCTAGAGCCTGCCACCCGGATAATGAGACCCCTAGAGAGGTCAAGGAACGCTCTGCAGACATTGACAGACTAGAGAGGGCGCTGGGACCCAACCAGAGGAAAAAACGGAACCGCAGACTGATGCTGATGCCCAGAAACAGCCCTCCCTCAGACTCCGATGAAGATAAGGGGGATTGGGAAGCTGAGGATGACGTACTCCTAGCGCCACTCCAGGAAAGGTGGAGAGAGGAAAGGAGAGCTGAGGAAGGGCAAGAGTTGCCTCTGGAATTACGGGTTAGAGGGGTTTCTCCGCTCAAAGAAATTGGGGCCGATTAAGCAGATGGAATGAACCCCGCGGAGGACCGATTTCGCCGAGTGGACGCATGGTTGGGCTTGTGCTTCTCTGTGGCAGATGGCGCTGGTACGCGCGTGGTTGGCGCTTTCCGGCGGTGGTTGAGAGCGGCCCTTGCCGTTGCTGCTCCCTGCTGGATGGATGAGGCATACCTCCGTCAAATAAGTGTACAGTCCATTGATGGGCGAGCTAAAGAAGGAAATATATAACTTACGCCAAAATAGAGCGCGGGTAGCTAAGAGGTATATGAACGAGGAAGAATACCGTAGGTGCTTGTTTTCACTGAATCAAGAAGAGACGAGAATAGAGTCCCACGGGAGAGAAATGAGCAAATGCCTAAAAGAGTCTTTACATTATTCGGACTATTGTCCTCATCTTTGTTGCCATTTATACGACGTCCGGCCTTCTTCAGATGCTAGGAATTTCGAACCGAACCGTTTATTCCAATCACTGGGGTATAGGATCTCCATTTCTTGCGTAGTAATCCCTCTTTTGGGAGTCATGAATTATCTCTCTCTAACCCTGCAAATTACTAGTTCACCACTGCTGTAACTTGGTTTTGAAATCGCAACTCTTTGAGTCAAGTCACAGGAACTAACCATGCGTCCTTAAGGACAAGAACAACTGAATTTTGGGGATTTATAAACTTAATGCCCAGCAACCCTTTTTTACCAGAGTTCAATTTTTGACACTAATGATTTTCTCAGGCACTCCGTATTACTGGTTCCCATAGTGTGTTCATCTCTATGCTTGGTCGGCTTAGGAGGTTTTGAAGCTTAGCATATGTGCTGATTCCTTGAGTTTACGTAGTATTCAGTGGCGTTCCCTATCTATTATTTCAACTTCATCTCATAGGGGGCGATTATCTCCTTTCTCCCTCCATATATGGTCAGCTACGCCTGATTTTCTATCTTCCCTCATGTTACGGCTTTGCGATGTTCTTGTAGCCTTATCTTAAGGGGGTGGCCTGTTTCCCCTTTATATTTCTTTCCACAGCTACATGGAATGGCGTACACACAGTCCTTCTCTGTTGGGAGGGGGTCTTACTCGGGAGAGCTATTTGCCAAGTGTAGAACCACTTCTGAAGATCTGTGGTCCATATAACATCAGGATGATGTTAT
This sequence comes from Ascarosepion bandense, assembly GCA_037127315.1. Taxonomy (NCBI): domain Eukaryota; kingdom Metazoa; phylum Mollusca; class Cephalopoda; order Sepiida; family Sepiidae; genus Ascarosepion; species Ascarosepion bandense. The sequence goes on from JBBBDQ010001138.1 coordinate 43,892, forward strand.
ATGAACCACAGATCCTTTGTATTTTCTCCGATAACCCCTTCACATAGGGTAGACAAACCGAGGCTGTCTTCTGAGATTTGTTATCCTCATGCACCCTACCTTCCATGCATGTTAGAGTTGTTGTCATGTACCCTGGATAATTGTTTCGTTGTAGAGTACTGCTTATAGTGACTATCTCCTGTTCATATGACTCTGGATCGCTGCTTATGACTTTAGCTTGATGTTGAAGGCTGCGGACGATTCCTTTCTTTACTTTGTATGGGTGGTGGGAGTTGAAGTTGAGGTATTGTTCGATGAATGTTGGCTTGCGGTATACGGATGTCTTGAACCCTACCTCTGTTCGAGTTATTAGCACATCCAGGAATGCCAGTTTGTTATCACTCTCTGTTTCCATAGTGAACTGTATGGATGGTCTTATTGAGTTCACATGGTCGAGTAGCGTTTAGACCTCCTCTTAGTGTGGCCAGAGTATCATCAACGTATCTCAGCCATAGAGTCGATTTATGTCTGATCCCAATCCGAAATGTGTTGTTTGTGTGCAGCAAGTCAGTTGTCAGCATCATTCAACATCAGCTGAGTGCCTCTGAAGAGTCAGTGCTGAACAAGGGTTGTTCAGTTGTTGCTGAACAACTTCGCAGCAACTATCTTATGTCACCTTCCAAGACCGTTCCAAACAGCTCCCTCAGATCTTTTTCTATTATTGGCAGATACCATACTTAGACATCATCGAGGAAATAGCCTTGACAACCCCTCAGGCTCAGGCGGATGAGCTAAGTTGGAAAGTGAAATAGACACTGGAGAAAGCCAAGCCACCCAAACCAAGCATCACGAAAGAGGAGGGGCTGTCAATCAGGACTCTACAGAGGAATGAGAACATCATCATATACCACCAGCTGATAAAGACAATGCAACTGTAGTGATGGGCAAAAATGAATACACCAAGAAACTGGAAGACCTCTTTAGAAGTGGTAGCCATAGCAAGGTAAAGACGTTGAAAACAGAACGACAGCGGTCGTAGATCCTAATCAAGAACAAGGATCCTAGGATATACAGGCAGTTGTCTCAACGTTACAACAAGCTACCTCACATATATGGTCTACCTAAGATTTATAAAGACGGTATTCCGCTCAGGCCGATAGTTAGCAGCCTAGGCTCGGTGTGCCACCCTCTGAGTCGCTTCCTTGTAGATATAATTGACCTACTGATAGGAAAGACACTGTCATATGTTCGAAACTTCGTGGAATTTATCAAAGATGCTCCCATCCAATGCATCCAGATGGTAAGTCTGGATGTGGTGACTCTGTTCACCAAGGTACCCACATGGAAGCACTATCAGTATTCAGGGACAGACTGGCCTCGGACTCATCCTTATGAGAACGTACCAGTGTTTCACTAGACAGCCCGATAGAGATGCTGACTTTCTGCACACAAACAACACATTTCGGATTGGGATCAGACATATATTGACAGGATGAAGGCTTAAAAATGGGCTCGCCATTATCACCATCACTGGCTAACATGGAATACTCCTAAGCCGACCACGCATAGAGATGAACACAATATGGGAACCAGTAACACGGAGTGCCGGAGAGAATCATTAGTGTCGAAAATTGAAATATGAGCTCTGATAAAAAATACTAGTGAAAACCATTACCATCAAAAAATTGCAATATGAACAAAAAGGTAAAAAAGGTTACTGAAAATTAGGTTTAAAAGTCCCGAAAATGCTGTTGTTCTTGTCCTTAAGGAATCATGGATATAGGCGTTGGTTATTTCTTGTGACGTCGTACAAATGGCAACAAAGATGAGGACAATAGTCCGAATAATGTAAATACTACCTCATCTTAGAAATATAGACAAATACCTAAAAGGGGTGGGACCACTTGAAACTAGAAGCAATAGATCGATGTGGCCGATAATAGAAAAAAACCTGAGGGATCTGTTTGGAACGGTCTTGGAAGGTGACATAAGATTCATTAAAAGGAAAATAGACGAGATAGCAGGATATCCAAGGAAATTAGCCCAGATAACTAGAGAGAGCGCAACTATACTGAATGTGACGAGGGTAGAACTGACCAAGAACCGGGGGAGTATAAATCAATTAATAATAGACATGTGTACGCTGCATAAAGAGGTTACAGGAACCTAACAGGGGAGTTACAAAAGCTTGAGGGGTTTGTGCAACAGCACTTGCAACTAAGAACAATAATGAATAAGGTCCGATGCACTGATGACGTTAATAGAGTATATGAGGGCGCAGCTGGATATGCTGTCGTTAAGACATTGGCCCCCTAAGTCTGGTAATCTCTAATCACCTGAGAGAATTATTGCTAAGGATACAGGACAGCTACACCGCCACCTAAAATTACAGGTGGACCACACAGAGGGGCTGTGAAAGTATTACAATGCGTCGGGTGACTTTGTTGGAAGGGGTATCCTGTTGGCGATATTCAGCGTGCCGCTGCTAGATATGGATAGTGTCTTTGAATTATATCACTAGTTTGACAAGGGTGGAAGTGGTTGCACGTTACGAAGTGGAAACCGACTGTATTTCTTTAAACTCGGCCAGAACTAAATTCATGTTATTAACCCTGGAAGAGGCCGGGCGGTGCGAAAGTGACACCTTGGGAACCTGTGTATTAGCCCCGTATATGTAGTCGGCAGCCATGGGCTGTGTGTTCTAGGATTGCTTCAAGGAATAAGGGGGGTGAAGAAGACCTGTTAGGTGGAAACATTGACGAGGACTGTGTTACCCCAAGCCATAAGTATATCTGAGCCATAGTGACCCAGTATGAGATTAAGTTAACACAGATGCCTCCAAAGGCCCTGAAAATAGTAACACCTCTGACCATAATAGAATTACCAATGGGCTGTTCGGCATATGGAACATCGATCTCCCTGCCCCCATATTATCAGGCAGAGAAGAGGTTTGAGGAAAAGAGGGCGTTCAAAAGTTTGACAGAAATGAATGCAAGCGATTGAAGTGATTTTGTTGTTAATGAATTTCATGAAAATGATATTGAGAAAACTACCCAGCTTAGAACCAGTTAAGGGAATCAAATTGGATCGTTTGAAAGAGTCATCATTGAGAATAAGGGCTCTAAGTGGCAAAATACGGTTGAAGTTATTGTGGGCTGGTCAGCAGTAGTGGTAGTTTAGGTAGTCTCAGCAATTTATGTGCTGAGAAGGAGGACCAGGAACAAAAAAAGAAAAGGATAAGCTGGCATGTGCATCTGATGATGAGATTGGTGGTCAGGTGGGTGCTTCTGGCCAGAACCACTCTGAAATAGAAATGATCGAACGCCCTCCAGATGCAAAGCACGAACCCACGATCCCTTAACGTGAACACCAAACCTAACTTATCCCGAGAAAAAAAATTAGTAAAAAGGACTGTCAGTGACGCAATGATAAGGAAAATTAATTTAAAACAAACAAAAAAAGTATATAAAATTAAAAATAAAAATAAAAAATAAATAAGGATTTTGGTTTCTTCCAACATAATGTTATATATATATATATATATATATATATATATATATATATAGAACATTATGTTGGAAGGAACAAAACGAAAACGAATTATGAACGCTTAATTTTTGGGACTTTTATGCATGCGAAAAGAAAAACAAATATATATAACTAAATGAATTAGGAATATATAATATGTTGGAAGGAACCATAGTTGCAGGAGGCGGTTCGAGTTTCGTTTTGTTTTGTCTTTTGTTTTTTTCCTAATTTTTCTTTTCTTTTTTTTTTTTATTTGGCTGCTTTTCAAAAAGAAAGAAAAAACCAATCAGGAACACTTAATTTTGAGACTTTTATGCATCTGTTACAGAACCCCTCCACAGGAATTGGGTTTGTGTCATATACAAGTAAATGACAGAAATGGTAGGACAGCAATGTGACACTGTAAGTGTTCCTTATGTACACACGTTAAAACGAGTATCGACGGACCCTGGATTCGAACCCAGGAATAGATATTTGGAGAATATCTCCGTTCGTCTATATTTTTGTTTAACTCTTTTTCTCTTCTTTTTTCTTTATTGTAGGAAGGAAAGAGAAGAAGAAGAAGAAGGAAATAAGCGCTGGTGTGGCCGAGAGAAAGTGACAGCGAAACAAAAGGCATTTACGAGATGACATTGATGATATAATAACAATTTTATAAAAAAAATAAAAAACAGATGGCTTTGCGAAAGGGAGAGAATTCTGTTTCTTTTTTCTTCCTTGTTGTCTGTTGCTTTCCCTTTCGCTCTCTCGGAGAAAGAAAATAAATGATCGACCGAAAGTGTAAAATTATCGGTAAATTTTTTGAAGAGTCCTCCCACGTAAGGATGTAATTGTGATTAAGGATGACAGGTAAATGTATAGTGTCAACAGAATCGCATCTCCAAGCTTCCAGCATATCTAGAATTGTACGCGGGTGATCTAAACTAGATATCTGAAATTGACGTAAAATTTTAATAGAAAGACATTCCGATCACTTACCACTCCACACCATATTGAAATGGTTTCAACAAAAACACAACAGATTTGAATATCAAGTCAGAGAGTCACATAACGTCAGAGAGACGAGACGTGAGAGAGACGAGAGAATTCGTGAAGTGAAGACGCGGAAATTCTTCTCACTCTCACTTTCAAACGCTAGTAACACAAAACATCACCGGTAGGCGGAACACCGAGGCAGGGGAGCATAAAGACAACAGACATAGTAGCAGTAGTTTGTGGACTCTGAAAATGTTAAATTGTATTATTTTTAATTCTTATTTTTCTTAGTTCTTATTTTTACAGGAACCTAACAGGGGAGTTACAAAAGCTTGAGGGGTTTGTGCAACAGCACTTGCAACTAAGAACAATAATGAATAAGGTCCGATGCACTGATGACGTTAATAGAGTATATGAGGGCGCAGCTGGATATGCTGTCGTTAAGACATTGGCCCCCTAAGTCTGGTAATCTCTAATCACCTGAGAGAATTATTGCTAAGGATACAGGACAGCTACACCGCCACCTAAAATTACAGGTGGACCACACAGAGGGGCTGTGAAAGTATTACAATGCGTCGGGTGACTTTGTTGGAAGGGGTATCCTGTTGGCGATATTCAGCGTGCCGCTGCTAGATATGGATAGTGTCTTTGAATTATATCACTAGTTTGACAAGGGTGGAAGTGGTTGCACGTTACGAAGTGGAAACCGACTGTATTTCTTTAAACTCGGCCAGAACTAAATTCATGTTATTAACCCTGGAAGAGGCCGGGCGGTGCGAAAGTGACACCTTGGGAACCTGTGTATTAGCCCCGTATATGTAGTCGGCAGCCATGGGCTGTGTGTTCTAGGATTGCTTCAAGGAATAAGGGGGGTGAAGAAGACCTGTTAGGTGGAAACATTGACGAGGACTGTGTTACCCCAAGCCATAAGTATATCTGAGCCATAGTGACCCAGTATGAGATTAAGTTAACACAGATGCCTCCAAAGGCCCTGAAAATAGTAACACCTCTGACCATAATAGAATTACCAATGGGCTGTTCGGCATATGGAACATCGATCTCCCTGCCCCCATATTATCAGGCAGAGAAGAGGTTTGAGGAAAAGAGGGCGTTCAAAAGTTTGACAGAAATGAATGCAAGCGATTGAAGTGATTTTGTTGTTAATGAATTTCATGAAAATGATATTGAGAAAACTACCCAGCTTAGAACCAGTTAAGGGAATCAAATTGGATCGTTTGAAAGAGTCATCATTGAGAATAAGGGCTCTAAGTGGCAAAATACGGTTGAAGTTATTGTGGGCTGGTCAGCAGTAGTGGTAGTTTAGGTAGTCTCAGCAATTTATGTGCTGAGAAGGAGGACCAGGAACAAAAAAAGAAAAGGATAAGCTGGCATGTGCATCTGATGATGAGATTGGTGGTCAGGTGGGTGCTTCTGGCCAGAACCACTCTGAAATAGAAATGATCGAACGCCCTCCAGATGCAAAGCACGAACCCACGATCCCTTAACGTGAACACCAAACCTAACTTATCCCGAGAAAAAAAATTAGTAAAAAGGACTGTCAGTGACGCAATGATAAGGAAAATTAATTTAAAACAAACAAAAAAAGTATATAAAATTAAAAATAAAAATAAAAAATAAATAAGGATTTTGGTTTCTTCCAACATAATGTTATATATATATATATATATATATATATATATAGAACATTATGTTGGAAGGAACAAAACGAAAACGAATTATGAACGCTTAATTTTTGGGACTTTTATGCATGCGAAAAGAAAAACAAATATATATAACTAAATGAATTAGGAATATATAATATGTTGGAAGGAACCATAGTTGCAGGAGGCGGTTCGAGTTTCGTTTTGTTTTGTCTTTTGTTTTTTTCCTAATTTTTCTTTTCTTTTTTTTTTTTATTTGGCTGCTTTTCAAAAAGAAAGAAAAAACCAATCAGGAACACTTAATTTTGAGACTTTTATGCATCTGTTACAGAACCCCTCCACAGGAATTGGGTTTGTGTCATATACAAGTAAATGACAGAAATGGTAGGACAGCAATGTGACACTGTAAGTGTTCCTTATGTACACACGTTAAAACGAGTATCGACGGACCCTGGATTCGAACCCAGGAATAGATATTTGGAGAATATCTCCGTTCGTCTATATTTTTGTTTAACTCTTTTTCTCTTCTTTTTTCTTTATTGTAGGAAGGAAAGAGAAGAAGAAGAAGAAGGAAATAAGCGCTGGTGTGGCCGAGAGAAAGTGACAGCGAAACAAAAGGCATTTACGAGATGACATTGATGATATAATAACAATTTTATAAAAAAAATAAAAAACAGATGGCTTTGCGAAAGGGAGAGAATTCTGTTTCTTTTTTCTTCCTTGTTGTCTGTTGCTTTCCCTTTCGCTCTCTCGGAGAAAGAAAATAAATGATCGACCGAAAGTGTAAAATTATCGGTAAATTTTTTGAAGAGTCCTCCCACGTAAGGATGTAATTGTGATTAAGGATGACAGGTAAATGTATAGTGTCAACAGAATCGCATCTCCAAGCTTCCAGCATATCTAGAATTGTACGCGGGTGATCTAAACTAGATATCTGAAATTGACGTAAAATTTTAATAGAAAGACATTCCGATCACTTACCACTCCACACCATATTGAAATGGTTTCAACAAAAACACAACAGATTTGAATATCAAGTCAGAGAGTCACATAACGTCAGAGAGACGAGACGTGAGAGAGACGAGAGAATTCGTGAAGTGAAGACGCGGAAATTCTTCTCACTCTCACTTTCAAACGCTAGTAACACAAAACATCACCGGTAGGCGGAACACCGAGGCAGGGGAGCATAAAGACAACAGACATAGTAGCAGTAGTTTGTGGACTCTGAAAATGTTAAATTGTATTATTTTTAATTCTTATTTTTCTTAGTTCTTATTTTTAGTATTTATTTTCATTACTCTCTCTCTCTCTCTCTCTCTCTCTCTCTCTCTCTCTCTCTCTCTCTCTCTCTCTTTTGATGTACAAAGAATTACAATATAATCATTAGTCCACATAGACTGACCTTCGCTACTGCCTTGTTAGTTTTTTGTTCTTGCCTGTTTTCCTGTTCTTGCATGTGCACCCAACCACCTCTTGTTATCAAATATCGAGGAATGCAGCACGAAGACAACCGTCCTTTTTTCGCAGGTCCGTAGCTTTTTCTGGGATCAGAAATCACAACATGGAAGTGATCAATTTTCGACTGATTATTTGACATCTTCGCTCGCCTGGAAGCGGAACGGAAGCTGCAGACTCAGGGGCGACTAATTTACGGAATATAATATTGAGACTGGGAGAGGTTTGGTCTCATAATATGAGTGAAAACAAGTCGGAAATGGCGAAAACACGGAAGTTTTTAACAACAATTTTGAAATTTTACAAGTTTCAAGAATTTCATTTTTTAATGTAACTTGTAAACACGTGTTTCAAGTGAAAACGCTTAGACTTTCAAAGATTATAAGGATTTACGATGCTTTACGAAACTTTATTTACTTTTAAAAATAAGTGTAAAAACAAGTCTCAAATAACGAAAACACGTAAGTTTTCTATGGCATTTTTTAAATTTGTCAAGTTTAAGGAATTTTAATTTTATGTAACTTTTTGAAAAATATCAAAACAAGATGAAAACACTTGTTATCAATTGAAAACACTTTTCAGTAATTGTAATTGTTTTCTATCTTTTACGAACCTTTATTCACTTTTAAATACATTATTGTTTAACGTCTAAAAACTGGGTCAAAATCTTCAAAACAATATTTTCAACGAAACTTTTCGAATTTGGTAAATTTCAGGAATTTAATTTTTTAATGTATCTTTCTGAAAAGTACCAAAACATGATGTAAATAAAGGTTATCAATATAAAACACTTAGATTTTCAAATACTTTAAGCGTATTAGACCCTTTTCGAGCCTTTATTTACTTTTATATTATTGTTTAATGTCTGAAAACGTTCAAACTCGTCAAGACACTATACTTTTCAATGAAAAATTTCAAATTTAAAAAGTTTCTAAATGTAACTTTCTGAATAGTAACATAACACGATGAAAATACTTGTTACCTGTTGAAAACTCTTAGATTTTCAAAAATTCACAGTGTTTTCAGCACTTTATTCACTTTTAAAAAATAATATTTTAAAGCTTTGAAAACTAGCTCGAAATCGTCAAAACACCATACTTTTCACAGAATATTTTTAAATAATATATATTTCAGGAATTTAATTTTTTAATGTAACTTTCAGAAAAAGTATCGAAATATGATGAAAACACTTGTAATCAATTGAAAACACTTAAATTTTCAAAATTTCAAGTGTTTTCAAACCTTTATCGACTTCGCTTTTAGAAATGGCATTGATTAATCGGAAAACTAGAACGATATCGTTCAAACATTAAACTTTTTCGTTGGAGTGTTGCTTAGTGCCAAGATTGTTGGATTGTTTTCAGTGTTTTACTGATAAAAATGTGTTTCTGCAATCACGATTTTTGCCGTGAACTGCTCGATATCAAGATAGAGAGAGAGCGTTAATAGGATTAATGTGAATAAGTACATCACTTCTCACGGATTATTTTTCAGTCTGAAAAATATATATGGAGTGAAAATATCATAATGCTGTCTTCACGAAATTTCGAAGTCGGCATGACTCTGCTCAGTTAAGTGACAAACTTTTTCACATTAATACTATATATTCTTACATATAAACATGTGTGTGTATCTGTGTGTGTGTGTGTACGAGTGTACTACCGCTGTCTTTACCCTAATAGAGAGTATTTCCACGTAATAAAATAAGTAATAAAATTCCATATCCAAAGGAGCACTATTCTTTAAAAAGTGCTCAATACAAAGTAAAGCGAATAGTATTTATTTAGAATTTATACCTTAAAATTGTTTTAATATCACTACAAAAATAGTTATTTTGCTTCGACACTACTTGTTTCTTATCAAGTGATGATGTTTATTTCAAGTTGAAGAGTTTTAAAAAGTTCAAAACTCGCCAAACCTCCTTAATCAGGAAGTCATCGTTACATAGACAGTGGGAACCAATCAAAATAAATTAATTTCTAATTTGAAGAATATGAGAACAGTCTCAAAAAACAATTTATTGGGCATTAATATTAATATTTGATTAAAATAGTGATCAGCATTATTATTCGACTACTAGCTTCATTTTCCTTTATTTTTATTACGAATTTTAAATCCTAAGTTTAAACAAAGCAATAAATTTAGATTATTTATTCAGGTATTAAACAAGGAAAAGATATAGACGCACACATATACAAATCTATAGACATCCACGTATGGAAAAATAGACAAGCATGTACAAATATAAACATATATTAGTAAACAGACACATGTACAGATGAATATACGCACCTGGCTCATTAGGTGCTATATATATAGAGAGAGAGGCGTTGAAAAATGAATGTAACGTTTACAGGCGTTTTACAAACCTGACTTTAAAATTTAACAGATAAATTGACATGTATCGACAAACGACATGTATCAAACAAATTGACATGTATTAAACAAACGTCAAAAATTTGTGTATCTATCTATCTATCTATCTATATATATATATATATATATATATATATATATATATATATATATATATATGTGCGTATATTCATCTGTACAGGTGTCTGTATACCAAGATATGTTTGTATTTGATTTGTCTATATTTTCTTATGTGGATATCTAAAGATTTGTATATGTGTGCGTCCTTATATTTCCTCGTTTAATATCTGAATAACTATAATAATCTAAATTTATTGCTTTGTTTAAACTTAAAATTTAAAATTCGTAATATAAATAAAGGAAAGTGAAGTTAGCAGTCGATTATTAATGCTGATCTCTATTTTAATCAAATAATAATATTATTACCCAAATAAATTGTTTTCAGAGGCTGTTCTCATATTCTTTAAATTAGAAATTAATTATTTTGTTTAGTCCACACTGTCTACGTAACAATGACTTCCTGATTAAGGGGGTTTGGCTAGTTTTGAACCTTTTAAAACTCTTTAATTTGAAATAAACATGATCATTTGATAAGAAACAAAATAGCTACTTTTGTCGTGATATTATAACATATTTATGGTATAAATTCTAAATAAATAATATATATATATATATATATATATATATATATATATTCTTCACTACTCGGCAACATAATAATTACAAAAATATAACAAAAGGACACTGTCAAAAAGCAACACACGACATGGGCTTTCATAACCGATAGTAAAGTTTAATAACTCGTAGTAAAGAGAAGAAACTGATCTACCGCTGCCTCGCTATTATATATCTCTTTCACCATGAGCGTGACAGGGTATATATATATATATATATATATATATATATTTCGCAATGAATTAGAACACGCTCAGCTATTGAGCGTGTATAATGATAATATACAAGCTAAAAAGTCTGCCTCCTTCTCCCGAGCGCCCATAGCTCAGAGGTAGAATCACCGACTGACGCCAATTCGGTCGGGTTTCAATCCTGGGTAAAAAGCAATCAGATGTCTAACCCTACTGATGAGCTGTGATAAAGCAAAACAGATCAGTCTGCGGATGACTATATATATAATAGATTACAGTATAAAAGGGGAAATATATTAATAAAACGAGATAAAAAGTATCAACGTTTAAAATATGTTAGGTGCTTTACAACTTTACACCGACACTTCTTCGTTGGTAAATAATAAAATTGAGTAATTAACAAGAAAAAATTTTTTAGCAACCGAGATTAAAACAATTTTTCTCCCCACCTTTATATTTTGGGGGAAGAAAAAAATTATTTCCTCCACAAAATAATGCTTCACTAAAGAGGGCCAGTTTAGATTTCAATTTTCGTTGTATGCATAGGGTAAATCTCCGCATATTAATAATAACAAACTCCAAAATATCAAAACGGAGTCTGTTCCGTGCCCTGTGCAATACAGAGAAAAAGTTGGAAGAATAATTTGTCCTGCAAGCAGCAGAATTTAATAAATGCTCGCCAAGTGTGTGTCTGCGAACATCCGAATGTCACCGGCTCATGTCTACGCGCTAGGCCACGTACATGTTGGGCGATTCTAATTTCCAACCTCTGGATAGTTTTACTCACATAATCGACCTTGCATCGACACTTAAATTGGTAAATAACTAAATTACTGTGATGGGCAGGCAAGACATCCTTACGGCAAGGAAGGAAAGTTGTAAAAATGTACCGGATCATAACGGCATTGTAAAACCGCTTAATAGCTTTAGAAATTTCTGACTAACAGGACCGATCCACGGTAGTTTGTTAGATACAGAACATTTATATGGCCCATAAATTTTAGTATCATTGAACTTAAAAAATTTTCTTTCAATGTTAGAGGTAATCGCACATTCGGTATAGCCATTCATTAGAAACAGTTATTTAATTTTCATTAGCTCGGCATCGATTTTGCACTCAGAACATATCATTAAAGCCCAATAGGCAAGACAGCTAATAAGATTACTTTCTTGATTCTGGGAGCAAAAGAATCTCAGGTTAATTAAACCTTCGCCATATAAACCAATTATTTGTTTATTGGTAGAGAAATCACTTTCAAACTGCTAAGCTGTTAAAAACCAATACAGATAACAGACCTGACAAAGGTGCCGGAATAGTAATATTACATTACTCCGATTGTATCAGTAAAATTTTATGTGTTTTAAATAATAACAGTAAATTGTGGGAATTAAGAAACGTCAATTATGACGATACCTTAAGATCTGAAATTCGATTACAGAAAAAAATTTTAGAATTTCATAAAAGTAAATTTCTGACTAAAGAAATTTATAATATCCGCCCCGTAGATTCCGAACGTCCTCGGATGTATAACTTGCCAAAACTTCATAAAGTGGACGTTCCACTTAGGCCTATTTTGTCTATGATGGGTTCAGCTCAACACAGCCTTGCTAAGTGGTTGGCCGAGGTTCTTGATCCGGTGTTAATATTCTGTTCGGAGTATTGTGCATCTGACTCCTTTCAGTTCGCTGAATATATGCGAAAATTAAAACCCAACTCTGAGACCGAGTATTTTGTGTCGTTCGATGTTATATCCAACTGATGAAACAATTGACATTTGTGCCAACTTCTTGTATCGTGGTCCCACGATGTCCCCACCCTTTTCTGAGAGTGTCTTTGTTGAGTTGATGGGGATGGAGATTAAGTCTGTCTCCCTCAACTTCAACATTTAAATGTGTCAACAAACAGATGGAGTAGCTATGGATAGTCCATTTGGTCCTCTGATGGCCAACATTTTGCTGAGTTTCATAAGAAACAGTTTTTTGATAAGATTGATAAACCCTATTGTTACTTCCGCTACGTTGACGATACGTTTACGTCGTTTCCCAAGAGTAGTAAGGCGGAAGAGTTCTTTTCACATTTAAATAATCTCCATCCAGCGTTAAAATATACTATGAAAGTAGAAGAGAAAAATCGTTTATCTTTCCTGGAAGTGCTAGTGGAAAGATCAATCTCATGCTTTCTTACTAGTGTTTACCGCAAACCCACCTTCTCTCATAACCTGGGATTCTTTTACTCCCAGAACCAGGAAAATTAGTCTTATTAGCTGTCTTACCCATCGGGCTCTAATGATATGTTTTGAGTGCAAACTCGATGCTGAGCTAAATAACTGAGCTTAAAAAACTGTTCCTAAAGAATGGTTATCCCGAATATTTGATTACATTGAACGAAAGAAATTTTAAGTTCAATGAGACTAAGATTTATGGGCCATATAAATGTTCTGTATATGTCAGACTACCGTGGATTGGTGCCGTTAATCAGACATGCGCCGATTAAATTTCTAAAACTATTAAGTGGTTTTAAAATACCGTTTTTTTACAACTAGAAGGGCTTTCCTTCCTTGCGGTAAGGATGTTTTGTCTGCTAATCACAGTAATTTAGTTATTTACCAAATTAAGTGTCGATGCAAGGTTGACTATGTGGGCAAAACTAACCAGAAGTTGGAAATTAGAATCACTCAACATTTCACGGACCTAGTGCGTAGATATGAGCCTGTGACATCCGGGTGTTGGCAGACTCATGACTCCGCAATCGACGAGCATTTATTAAATTCTGCTGCTTGCAGGACAAATTATTCTTCCAACTTTTTCTCTATATTGCACCGGGCACGGAACAGACTCCATTTGGATATTTTGGAGTTTGTTATTAATATGCGGAGACTTGCCCTGTGCATAGAACGAGATTTAAAATATAAATTGGCCCTCTTTGGAGGAAAATTTTCTCCTCCACAACTTCATTTTTTTTTATATATATTTTAAACTCGATTGCTAATAAAAAAAAACATTTTCTTGTTAGCTATTTAGTTTTATTATTTACGACGATAGTTGTTCTGAAGAATTGTCGGTAGTAAGGCGTCTAACATATTTTAAGCGTATATATTTATGTATCTAGCTTTATTAATATGATTCCCCCTTTTTCCTGAAATCTATGATATCATGGTGTGGCAATGGTAATTTTATATATATATATCACGATCTATATTTTAATAGGGAGTATATATACATGTGTGTGTGTTTATGTGCGTATCCTTCTTGTATTTTTTCTTCTGCGTTCATTTTATATATCTATATACCTACATACATCTCGGTATCATGCATCCGTGTGTGTGTGTGTGTGTGTGTGTGTGTGTGTGTGTGTGTGTGTGTGTGTGTGTGTGTGTAGTGTGTTGGAATGTGTGTGAAATATATGTGTGTGTGTATTAGAGTGTGTGTGTAAATATAATAATATATTTGTGCGTATATGTGTGTGCATGTGTTCTGGTATAAAGTATGTTGGAATATAGAATAAGTGTGTGTAAGTATGTTGATATGTGTGTGTAAGTATGTTGATATGTGTGTGTAAGTATGTTAATATGTGATTACGTGCTTGTGTATATACGCCTTACTGCTGTGGCCGGTATGCGTCAGGTGCGTGATAGCGTTAATTATTCTGTTATGTAATTTAGATTGAGCTCCTGTCTATTGTTGATCTGTAGGCGGTGTTTAGCTGTTATTAAGGACTCTTTTATGCTTAAGTTACCTTGGTTCCACCCAAAAGCTTCAACATTGACTATTATGTTTTTGTCTGTGTTTTTGCATTTTTAAGTGCTTATGGAACGATGATGCTTGTGTGTTTAAGTGTTCTTGATTCTGATGCGTAACAGTCTGGTGGTGTTGCCGACATAAAATTCCTCACATTTGGCGCGTTATATGTGGTACACGACATATACCTAGTGGCATATAACGATGTCAGGAATAGGGTAATTGGCCAGTCTACATGTGGCGTCGTTTCTAGTATGTTGTTTACTGTAATTGTAATTGAGGTGTCTACGAAGAGTGGGGACGTAGTGAGCCAGCTGTATGTCCAGTTCCTCTTCGCGGATAGCTCTACGTATTTTTGTGGTGATATTTTCGCTGAAGTGTGGTAACTTCAGGAAGTAGGTGTTAGAGAGTGGGTGTCGCCTTCGGCCTTTACTACCCTTCCGTTCTAGGCAACCTACAAAAGACTTGGAGTAACCGTTGGTCTTCAGTATCTCCTTGAAATGTTTCGGTCTTCTTCTTTGTTGCATTTACCCCGGATACGTGTGAGCTCGTTTTTAATGTATCCAGTTTTTGAGCTGAGAGGGAGGGCTGATTAGTAATGGACAAACGTGTCCTTGCTGGCAGGCTTTTTGTAGAAATCGGTGTGGATGTCGCCTTTTTTCGATACTTTTAGCCTGAAGTCCAGCAGTGATAGGCATCCATTGTTATCTGGGTGTTCGATGTTGCATATATATATATATATATATATATATATATATATATATATATGTAGTGTATTGAGGCAGCAGTTAATTATCTAAACTAGGTACCTCCACTCATTTTCGATACCTAAATTTTAAATTGAATTTTTAAAAACTAAAAAGTTTCCTTGAAACATTTATTTTAGTTTTAATTAAAAGCTAAATGATTACATTTACTATTTTCAGTAACAAAATTATTCTGGTGTATTTTAAACAGAAATTATATTGATTTTTCAATTTTTTTTAAATCTTTCAATTTTTCGCTCATTTTTAAGCGATCGACACATTTCTAAACAAAAGTTAATTCTCGGTTTTAAAAATCTTACAAAAATGAAATATACATCTGTGAGACATTATTTTCGAAAAATTAACAAATTTTATGTTAAATTAATCTGATTTACACAAGTATTACTTATTTATAGCGTTTAATTTAGAATAAAACTATTTCTTAATCACAGAATTTAACCTTCTTACTTTTCCGCCGTATGACAAGTGACATAATTGTACAATTTTTTCAGGTAAGAGGAAGAAACACTGAAGAATATGATCTTTTAATTTGCACATGCAAATTATCATACAAATTAAAACTCCTAATATACAAAAAAATGATTAAAAATTATTTTAAAAACGATTTGTATTTTAGAACGATATGTATTAAACTTTTTTAATTTTCGGTTACTAAATATAATCTTCTAACAATTAGCTTTTAAACTAACCCCAACAAATATTTGAAGTATTTTTTAAATGTTCTGAAACTTTATAGATTATTATAATTAAGAAAAAATGAATACAATTCTTTAGTAATCGAAAAAATTTCTTTCTTGAGAGTATAATGTCCTTAATTTTTATAATTTATTCGAGCAATTATCAACCTTATCTTATTAAATAATGTCATAGTTATATCGCATCTTTTATTTCACTATTGAGAGAAGATTTTCGGAAATATAAGCAAAATCTTTTTAAAAAGTAATAGATGATTTATATTCCCCAATGAATCCTGCGTTTAAACTAATAATCTATGGCAACACAATTTAATTTCTTAAAACTTCCTGAATTTACGTGGAATGAGGGAACAGATGTAAAAAAACATTTTTCCAAAGTTTTTTATAAATTATAATTTCAAAACTAATTTCATTCATTTGTGAATAAGTTCTGAAAGTTTCATTAAATTCCGACGATTATTTGATTTTTGCAAGAATTTTAAAATTAATATTTGTCACCAGAAAAAAAAACTGCGTTATGCAATATTACGTTTTCCATTTTAAACTCTCGTAACGATTTGGTTACCTGCTAACTCAAATCAAAACCAAATTTTATCATTAAAATTTCGAACGTGTTAGAAGGAATTTTAAAAACATTGTAATAATTAAAAAAGACTTAAAATAATTTTTAAAAAATACTTTGATCTTTCCTCTTAATAACATAAACATTTTGAAAGTTCGTTTTTATTAAGTTTAGGGCCTTTTTATTCATACTATGCTGTTTTTCAGCGATTTAGTGAAGCTACTTAATCTAAAGATATATTGTTAAATATAACAGATCAAAAATGACTATTATATATATATATATATATATATATATATATATATATATATATATATATATTTATTCTATATATATATATTTCTCCTATATAATATATTCCTTCTGCGACATTATATCCTACTGCTCAAACGTTATTTTTGATGCCCATGTTTGATTAAATGCCTCTTTTTTATAAACAGTGTAAATTAAATATACTGGCCTACGCATTTGAAAGACTTTATAAACATAATGTGCTTTGGCAGGTTTCTTTCTATAAGGAGCTATGCAGATTTGCACCCTGCCTGCGGGCACATCCTCCATATGAAGTTTCTTGAGGTACGTGCCGATAGACGTAATTTACGCTCTTTATGGAAGGGTGTTTACTCAAACTCCACATAATGACGTTTCAAGTAGTTGGAAATATATACATATATATTTACTATACTTATATTGGAAAAAGTTCTCAATATCAAAGACAGATTGTTTATATAAAGAGACAGCGTAAACGTAGGAATCAACAATTTCGAACATGAATTAGAGCTTCAGGCCTATAAAGATCGAATTTAGACGTGAAAGTCGACACGTGTGTGTGTGTGTGTGTGTGTGTGTGTGTGTGTGTGTGTGTGTGTGTGTGTGTGTGTAAAAATAGAATACAGGAAACACTTCATCGTTCCAATATGTTTTATTAAATAGAACGGACAAGGAATGTCTGTTTAGCCTTTTGGTTACTTTCTCCTGGTGTCGATTAATCGTTCGATACTAGATTGAAACCTATAAAACAACTTGCCGAAATTGTGTGTAATGTTCAGAGTACTTTCAACCATCATTGGTCATTTTCCATGAAAATAGAAATTTAGAGATAGTGTTTATATCTTATCTCTCCATCATTAACTGTCTGGATGAGTGTAACTGTTCAGTAACCAGACGTACCAAGATATCTGGCGTTATTTTTAAAAAACGAACAGATGTATATTTATTTTTCAAGAGCATAATTGAATTGCTATTTGAATAGTAGCAGTCACGGCTGGGTATCGAACTCTTTTTGCTGCTTCCGTATTCTGTACCTAATCCTATTACGTTACATCGTTCATTCGCGTGAGAACGCGCGTATAAATACAACAAATTATATTTTACAAATTTGCGCATTTTTTTTCTTTTTACATTTCTGACATAAATTTAATTTAAAACTGAAAACGCGACTTCTACATTTCACTTCAACTTATAGCAACCTTTCCTTTGCCCTTTTCCTACATAATCGTCATTAAGACTAATCAAGCTATTGTTACATTATATTAATAATAATGCTATTATTACATTTATATGTAATACTATATTACATTAATATTAATAATAATGCAATTAATACATTTTTAACTTTCTGCTCAAACAATCCTTCCCTTGTTCCAAGAAGGCAAGCATTAGTACCAACATTAGCGTTTAAATACCAAAGCAGCAGTTATTATTATTACAAAATGCGTAGAAAGTATATACACAGAAACCTTTACGCAATTTACCGTATTGAATAGACTTACTTTTTATTTATGCTGTATTAAGAATAGCTAATAAAATATCTATTCACATACAATTTAAATCATTTTCAGCAGTGATTTTAAAAATATGGCTTAACTGATAAAATCATTTTTGTTTAAGTGTTCCATACTTTCCTCCCGAGATGAAAAAATCTCTGGCTTCTTCAATCTTGGGTCTCTTTATCTCGTCTGCTACCAATAAGAAATTAATGTTTTCTATTATCTGTAGCGTCTCTGGAATATCACAACCATTCAGCCAATCTGGAAATATGACCCCCGATCCCGTTTGCTGCTTTATGATAGCCGTCTCTGTGCCTTCAAAAGGATGCTCGGAAGTTAACATAAAAAATAACACACACCCTAACCCCCATACATCGGTAGGTAACGGACTGAACGGTGAGCGACGTAACACTTCCGGTGGAAGATAGCGAGAATCACCAATGTAGTCTTCACTAAAGATTGGATTGTCTTGGTCTTTACCACAAGGCGTTGCTAATCCCCAGTCAGCTAATTTTATATTGAAACTCTCAGTGAGAAGTGCATTGCTTGGTGTCAAGTCCCTGTGAGCAATGTTACGCGAATGGCAGTAGCAAATAGCAGAAATTATTTGACTGAAGTAACCCATATTTTCCGAAGGTGGTAATGGATGATTCCTTATTACATACTGTTCAATATTACCGTACTTTGCGTATTCCATAATGATGTAAAGTCGTTCTGGCTTTAAAATGAATTCTTCTAATTCGATAATGTTTGGGTGTTTTAATTTCGACAGGCAGTAAACTTCGGCGAATACATATTTATCGTCCTGAAATTCACCCTCGTAACACAGCCGTTTCAGGGCGAACTCATGGTTGGTTTCTGTGTTTAGAACCTTATAAATTCGACCGAAGCCGCCTTCATCAATTTCCTCGAGGACTTTATATCGGGGAGATTTAGGCATCGATATTTCTTCTATTAGCTCAACAGTATCATCTCCCATTTCGTTTTTGTTCTGATTCGCCGCCTCAGGTTCAAAGCAGAGGTAGTGTCGTGACTCTCGGATCTCTTGTTCCGTGAGCACCCTGCAAAAGAGACGGAAAGAAAAGGTGCCGATAATTAACGAGTCGGAAATAAACAACTTCTTGATTCATTGGATATAATTCCGCTAGAGGAATCACATATTTAAAATTATTCATAATAAAATTTCTAAATAAATAAATATTGTGATAATGCTGAGAAGCAATAATAGTATTTCACCATCTGGCGTTTCAAATAAATTATCTGATAGTAAAATATTGAGGTTACATTTAAAAGAGAATGTTATATTCATTTAAACAAAGCTATATTTATAAACCATTGAGTATTACAGAGTGCACATTATTGTGACGAAAATGCATATGAGATAATATAATTCACATGAATATTTAAATATGTCAAATTTTGCTGAAATTAATTCTCATAATGTTTTAAATCAGTTCCATAGAAAATAAACGATGAAAAATTCTCTAAGCTATTTTTTCTTTTTTTTATGAATTTCAACCCTGAAATTGAGCTAAAAATTGATGCTTAAATGTCAGGGTCCTCAACACTTTACTGTTCTAATTGGGTAGTTAACTTAAATACTTTGTTATAACATTGTTGTTAAATCGAAAAATTAATTCAGCAAAACTAAACAGCTTTTTCTGATTACCAGACGAAACTGCATTTATCTCTTAATCTAACATGAAAATATCGATAATACGGAAATACAGGATTTGTTATAAAAAATATAGAAACAAAATATTTCCGAATTTCATGAGATGAAAAATAAACACAGAAAACGTATTATAAGAGAGGACATTGGTTAAATATCAGTTGCCAATTCCAAGAGATTTAAAGTTAATATCGACTAACTCATGACTTCATTATAATGTTGGTATTATTTTCTTTCTTTTTCAAAGTGTTGTCCTCTTTACACCATTATACCTAGCTATTTTCACGGATATTAAATCAACAAAATTATTAATAATCAATGATTTAAACAGAATTGTTCGATTTCGATGAAGTTAATTTCTAAAAATAACGAATATATTTTCAAAGTGAATGATTTCTTAGTTATCTCCCTTTAACTGGCTACAACGGTGGTGAACAAATAACTTCGAGATTTGAGTTAAAGGGTGATAACTAAGACACCCAGAAGTAGCATGGCTTATGGAACGCAAACAATGTTCCCCAGTGATCGAAATAAAGGGTTCGTTTCAGCCAGGCAGTTCCGTCAGGATTCATTCAGTATTGTCGGCTACATCTTAACAACATAAAGTTGACACAAATGAAACAGCGTTGACAGCAGACACAGAAACCTGCAAAAATCGGAATGTAGTGAAGGAAAGCGAGAAGAAAGTTGCAAACATCAACTGCAAGAGGAAAGAATACATGTTTGGATGATTTGTAAATCGGAGATACTAAAATCAAACAAGCGGAGAAATTTAATTATGTGGAAACTGTTTTAACAGAGTATGGAATTTGTGACACTGAAATCCGAAGGTAGATTGGGATAGCCAAGGAAACATTTCAAAAGCTAATGATCCCTTCAAAAAGAAAGAGAAGACTTGAAGGAATTGAAATGTGGTTCTTCAGAAAGATGCTGAGGATACCATGTACCGAACATGTAAGCAACGACAAAGTTTCGAAAAAATGGAAACAAAAAGGAAACTCATACGTAACACTAGGAAGAGTCAGATGAAGCGGGACTTGGAAAAGATGAAAGAAAAGCATAAAATATTTGGTGAGCCTGAGTAAATGGATTGTGGAACAGGGCTGAAGAAAAATAACAGAAAGATAAAGTTTATTAATAACAACAAGAGACAGAAAGTTGTGAAGAGCCATGATTGCCTACGTCCTGGGGGTTCACGGTATGTGAGGAAAGAAAAAGGTTAGTGGAGGTTGTAATATCACAGACCTTCAGTTTACAGGCGTCATAGTTGGTCTAGCTGGTAAAGAAGAGGAACGCGTCCGTCTGTTGAAGAACCTTGATGAAGCGTCCATCAGATGTAACATGGAGATTGATGTAAATAGATAAACAACCTCGTGACCAACGACGAAAGAGGAATTTTAATCAAGATAATAAACCGGTGTTCAGAAAAAGTAGTGAGCTAATTCAAATATCTTCAAATACTTTCAAGAGCAACACAAATAATGTTATAAAATGATGAACCATCTGAAAAACAAGAACATTTGCCTGAAAAGATTGATGCGTACGTTGAAATTCTGTGTTACTTGCAAATCTTAGATATTGACATCAGAATTACAGCGATGAAACCAACCATTATTAAAATAAAAAATGGACATGGTCAAATTGCATATAACTATACAGGGTGTAGCTAAAATCTGTACACATACGAAATCTCATTAACTATTTTTTACCTCCACAGATTAAACATGGTTTTGTCGAAAGACTTGAACTTGACTTCTTTTTCTGGGGTATGCTAAAGCAGAAGGGGTATTCAATGAACGCCGAGGTGGTTCAGCATCTCACAGCCTCCTCTCGGACAAACATTATGGTTTCCGCTTCACCAGGTCTACTGCTGATATGCTAACGACCATCACTGAGTATATATACCAGGCTCTCGACAAGAATGGCAAAGCTCGAACCGTTGCCTTGGATATTTCCAAAGCGTTCGACGGAGTCTGGCATGCTGGCCTTCTACGCAAACTGCGGAGTTATGGTATAACTGGACATTTGTTTGACCTAATCCAGTCATTCCTCTCTAATCACACATTGAAGGTAGTATTAAATGGACATACCTCCCAAAACTGCCATACGAATGCGGGTGTCCCTCAAGGCTCTATCTTAGGTCCTACGCTCTTTCTGATCTACATTAATGATCTCTCCGATGCTATAAGATCCCAAGTAGGCATGTACGCCGACGACACTACAGTTTACTCTCGCCTCGATCAAAAATCTGGTGTGGGCGACAAAGCGAACCTTACTGCCGAACATGAGAAGGACCTCTAATCTGTGGTGAACAAGAAATGGCTTGTAAATTTTAATGCTTCCAAAACGAAGCTGCTATCAATTAACCATCATAGACAATCGCTCGTCCCTCCCATTAGCATGAAACAGGCTAGCCTCCCTGAGAGTAAAATACTACGCCTTCTTGGCCTCACACTCTCAGCGGATCTTAAGTGGAATGGCTATATCGAATCCACTGCTAAATCTATTGCTATGAAAGTCGGTTCTCTGTGCAGAGCCCGGAAGTTTTTCCCGTCTGAGTCCATCCTGCACATATATAAATCTACCATCCGCCCGTGTATTGAATACTGCTGTCACATGCGGTCTGGTGCCCCTGCTGTTCTCGTCGGGGTTCTTGACAAAATACAACGGAGAATCTGTAATGTGATCGATACCGACTCGGTAGCCCGGATGCAGTCACTCTCTCACCGGCGTGATGTGGCTTCCCTGTGCCTCTTCTACAAATACTTTCACGGCTTCTGCTCTGATGAACTTAGATCACTGGTGCCCCCTAGATATGAATTTGCACGAGATACTAGATTAGCAACTAGGTCCCACTCTTTTACAGTGAAACAGATAAAATGTATTCGTAATTTCTACTCTAACAGCTTCTTTTCTCGCTCTTCCCGCCTGTGAAATTCCCTTCCATATACTTGCTTCCCCGACAGCTACAATCTCCCGAAATTTAAATGTAAAGTCAATAGACACCTCTTATCACACTAACTTGCATCCATTCTCTCCAACACTCGTCCCATCTACCCAACTCCCATCCTCGGTATTCTCATCCATCTATCACCCTCCTCCTGACATTTCCTGTAACTAACAATTCTTTCTCATCACTTTCCCCTATGTAACCCCCTGCACAATAGTGGCAGTGGAATGCCTTGCTTGGGGTGAAATGATTAAAAAATATATTTAAAAGCCCAATACATTAAGAACAACCACAGAATCAGCAGAAGAATAAGAAATAATAACACTCTTAATGCATTAGGGCCTAGCAGTCATCTCAGAGGGAAAGCTGTCTATACTTAATTTCCATTTCCTGATATTCTCAAGTTGTAATTGGAGTGCGCGCTGCCGATTATGGTAAACAAACCGTTAGTAAACGACATAGGATACACCAGGTTATTTATTAAGTGTTCAGCAATTGCTAAACGTAAAGTTAACCTACTTATGCAAATTATCTCATCTTCTATGGTGGTTATATTTTAGTATGTGTTGATCTATTATAGTCACCAAACTTTGACTTGTTCTACCTATATATTCAGATTTAAACTAAGAGCGCTCAAAATGTAGATTTATTAAATTGCACTATCTTGGCACGAATGCCAGATTATATAACATCCAGTAGGTAACCATTATCTACTACCACCTTTGTGGCAAACTCAATCTCCGATCACAACTCATATTGACAGCCCATTTTAAAGACACGATGCACCAACATCTTAACATGTCAAGTTTCTACTAATAGGTCAAAATGATTCAATTAGTATAAGATCCAGTGAAGTTACACAGAGGCCAGAAAACAATATATGATCTGTGCACTAATATGTCAAGAAAAGACTATGTCATATTGTTTTCCTTTTCATATATGAATCTTAGAGACGGGGACAAATCATTCTGTAAATATGTCGTTTTCTAAGGATTCCTTTTACCATAATCATCACAGCTCACTCCAATAACCACTTGAAAGCATTAGACATTATACATGAGGTCTGGACAGTCTGTCCATTCAGATAATTGCCATGTGTAATGCACGCTTAAGCGATCATGTCTCTTTCAAGACATGATGGACTAGGCAGAAGATTTTCCAGTAGTAGGTTGCTATTACTTTCTGCGGTAGTTGTCACTGAAGGCTATAAAACCCAATCTGTCCTGTTATTCAACCTATAGCTGAAGGGAGAAGAGATGGATTAATACTTTTTCCAAAGGTATTTGCGCATAAGTGAATGAAACAAAATTAACTAGAATCAGTCTACCGCAGAAAAAAGATGGCAACCGACTGCAGGAAAAATATTCTGCTTAGTCAGTCATGGATCGCAAGAGACATGATCGCCTATGCGTGTATAACGTATAGCACTTAACTGACTAAATGTAATTGAATTTTTATTTTGTAACTATTGCTCCATTAATGCTGTTCACCCATACATAATTGGTTTTATTTCATTTTTTTTTCAACATTTTCAATCTTAGTAGTTTTGTAAATTAATTATGATTTTCTACTTGTAAATATATCACAAAATTTACTTTTTAAAAATAATAATTAATATTTCAAGTATCTAATAAGTGAAATCAGTTCAAACAAAAAGACCCATATAGACTTTTTAAATATCATACACTGAAATTCAGATACATTCTAACATATATTTAATTTTATCTCAAAATATTGTTTATTAATTCTATTTAAATTTTCTGCTGTCTTTTTTCTTGAAACGAACGTCACAAGGCTGTCTCTATTCTATCGCTATATCCATGGTAGATGTTCAGATGAGCAACATTATTTTGTGACACCAGTTCAAACCTTTAAATCTAAAAACCCTCCATACCACGTACTCATGATCGAATCATCTCCATTCTCTTTGCATTCTTTTCGTTAGAGAAAAGTTCCATTCGGACAGCTTCTTCCCAGGAAGGCCAGATAAGACGAGAAGACAATTTTTAAATTTGTAGTCCCGATGACTACAATTTGCAAGTGTCCGACTTGAAAGTTTATCTGGGTATTTTGTCGGATATCTCTAACGTTCTTGTGTTTCTATGAACAGATATTTTCGCAAAACTCCCAAAGTAGTGATTTTTTTTCTTATCTGAATTGGCAAGTTTATATTTATCGTACTGAAATGATGTGATTCACGAAAAACGTTTGCTGTTTAAGCAAGGAACTTAGAGCAAATGATAAACTAAAATAAACGCACTATTTATTTAGTACAGTAACATAAAAATGGGTGAACGTTTTCTCACACACACACACACTCACTCAGGGAGAGAGAAGGAGACGAAGAAAAAAGAAAGATAGACTCTCCAAATAGAGAAGGCTTGCTGACTTTCTAAGAGCAGCTTAGATATGACACAAGAGCGAAAACATGGGGAATCCAGTGAGGAACGAACTCACTATTCAATTGCAATGAGTCTAATGAGACAAGCTTGCTAACCATTACATCACGTCGAGGTGCCCAAACAATTCATAATTTTCTCCTCTTTCATACATTCTTCAAATGTATGAAAGAGAGGAGAAAAATATAAAATGGCTTTTTACAACATTGAAAATACCTATTTATTTTCATATAACTTATTCACAAATTATTTGGCAAATATATATGGGAATAAGTAAATGAAGATCATTGTAGCAATAACATTTTTAAATTCCTCTTCAAGGCATGAAGGAGATTATGTCTCTCAGCAAAAATCAATGTATGAATTACCATGACTTCTTCAGAGGCAGTGAAGTGGTTTCTTCTTATTGCTTTCTCTTTTCTTTTGATTTTTATGTTGTACTTCGTCTAGATTGGATGCCAGTTTTATCTGCTATTTAACCTATGGCTCTTGGGGCTAGGGGAGAATATGTAACGTGACTATAACAGATAAGGTCAGAATTTTTAATCTTGTTGATTTCTTGCTTTTTATTCCAACTTATTCGGGGTGTTCGTGAAAAATATAATTTTTAAAACAGCGAACCTGACTTATGCGACGATTTAAATTAACTTCATTATTTCTCATTTCTAATGTGACAAATGAATTAAAAAGTAATATTTAAGTTCTTTCTCTTCTAAAAGAGAATCACTCACATGCACACACATTAAGACAGTGGTTTCTATTGCAAAGGAGAATTCAGATACGAATCCTGCCGGAGGGTACATTCTATTTAATAAGTTATCTCGGGTGGCCAGTATACGCAACTCATACTTTTAAAAATAAATACAAAGGCTATCATATAAGCTGTCGGTCAGTTCAGTGCCATACGTGATACACGCTTGGGCGATCATGTCTCGAAAGAGATATGACTAACAGGGCAGAAGATTTCCCCGCAGTAAATTGCCATTTCTTTCTGCGTTAGACTGCACTTAATAACATCAATTATGAACAAGGTAACGATGTGCTTACGGTATTCGGAACTTAACATGCACATGACTCTATATACATAAACTTTATATATATTTATTTACAAGTCAAACAAAATTAATTCTTGATAATGTCTAAAAGTATAGACGAAAGCGCTCGAAAATACAAAAACCGTTGGACAATTTGAGTTCTGAAAAGAAAACATCATAAGAACACATGAAAAATTATACACAGAATTTAATGATAATACTTTGTCATTTTTAATGAAACACACACGCGCGCGTGCGCGCCTGCGTGTGTGTGTGTGTGTGTGTGTGTGTGTGTGTGTGTGTGTGTGTGTGTGTGTGTGTGTGTGTGTGTGAAAAGTGTATGTATATAATTATAAATATCAATATATATATTCAATTTGTTATGTATATTATTTATATATTATATATGCGCGGTATTTATTTGAAATCGATATCAGTGATGGAGCTGGCATATTCATATCGATAGGTGCGAGTTTGTAACCCTGGGTTTCACGCTCTTGCGATCGTCAGACAAACTGATTAATTTTTTTAAAATTGGCTATATGTAGGGCTGCGTATATTGGCGTATTTTTGTGGGAGTGGAAGAAAAATTTGTCATGATAGACGCAGACATATATACACATTTGTACACTCATTGACGTGCGCAAAGACACACACACACAAGCGCGTCCGCCCACCGGCACTCACACAAACATATATGCGAACCGTACGGAGCTCGGCATATATATGTATATGTGTGCAGTTACGCACATACATACGCATTCGGTTGGTGTATTCGAATAGTGTTACGATGTCGATTTCTTGTACGTACATATGTACGTATGATGGGGTCTGTGTGAAACTATGATAGGCAAAAGTTGCTATTATTTTATTTAAGGCTGTATTGTTATTTATAAGTCGGTTATTAGCTTGTTTTTTTTGTGGTTGCGCATATTTAAATGGTAGAAATTCGAATTTGTAATGTTTGTTAGTTTTTATGTGGTGGTATAAATTTTACTACAGCAAAGAGGAGTAATTTACGTTAACAATGATTGCGGACTAATACGGTGATAGTAATATTTGCTGATAATAACAGTTGTGATAGCAAATAGTTATTTTAAAGCGGTAGTAGTGATTAGTAATGGTGGTGTAATGATAATAACAATAAAAGCAATTATTATGGTGGTAGTTTGAACTAGAGAATAATTGATAGGATTATAGTATCAGCGGTTTTTTTTTTTT
Organism: Ascarosepion bandense; assembly: GCA_037127315.1. NCBI lineage: Eukaryota > Metazoa > Mollusca > Cephalopoda > Sepiida > Sepiidae > Ascarosepion > Ascarosepion bandense. The sequence continues at coordinate 71,539 of JBBBDQ010001138.1, forward strand.
TGGTTTTTTTTATCCGTTTGGTATAAATTTTGATAATAGGTATTTATTTTCATGTCTGCATTTGGAAATTAGTTCTGATCTTATGTTTAGTAAGTTCTTTTATGGGGTATGAGATATAATTGCTACTTTTTCATGTAGGCAAAGTAGGCATTTTTTTGTAATGTTGTTGTGGGTAGGTGCTTTTTTCAGTATTTTTCAGCTTATTGTTGATGAAATATTTCTGCCTTTTAGATGCCACACGTATGTGGATAGTGTAATGCTGTTCAAGTACTGTTGGAGAATAAAAGATTGTGGTTGATTTTTCTTTTCTTAAATGGTCTCTCAGTGGCACCGATGTAGTACATTGTGTTGTTGTTTGCATTTACCTTGGCTTTATATACTATGTTTTTTGTTTGACTTTGTATACTATGTTTGTTGTTGTTATATATATATATATATATATATATATATATATATATATAAGCAGCCTTTGAGATTTTAAAAAGAAATCACTCGAGACCGAGGGAAAATTTACTCGCCCCATAATCCTTTTACTCGACCGACTCCATTTTCTTAATAGTCGCCTTACGTAAACATAGCGTGAATCGCTGACACAAATCAAAAAATGAAATTTTAATTAAAATTTCGAACGTGTTAGAAAGGATTTAAATTTTTTTTAAATAATAACAACAATATTTGATTCTTCCTCTTAATAAAAGCATAAGCATTTTGATGATAAAACTTTGTTTTTATTCAGCTTGAGTCCTTTTAACATCATGATATGCAGTTTTATTTTGTTTTTGTTTTTTTGTTTTTTGGGGTTTTTTGACAATTGAGTGGAGGTACCTAAATTTGTAATTTCTTTCTTCTGTTTGACTACAACCTCCTTCTTATAGATGATAAAAAATACCAAATATAATTTTCTCAAAAAATTTCTATAAAAAAATTACTTACTTGTATAATTTGTTTTTCGATACTTGGTACGTTTTTCGGTATGCGTATTTTTTTTTTTTTCTTTCAAATGTTCGGTTTTACTTTTCGTAAGCGGGGAAGAAATATAGATGCTGAGTCAAGGATAATATTTTTACAAATGAGTTGCTCAAAATCTGTGAGCGTCTTTAATCTGGGTGACAGAGACATTTTGGCCCCACTCTGGAAGCGTTAATTAAACAAATGTTTACACTGACCGGGACGATAAAAGCGAGACAGGAGCTTATCAATCTAAATTCCATTTGTCAGATTTTGCTTTGATGATTGCGGGATGTCACTGTCTTTTGTTTAATCACACATTTCGACGTAAATCAGGCGCCATACATAAAACCAAAGAGTTCAATAATGTCATTGTAGGTTATTCTTTTGAATCTTCAATGGCATACTTTTGGGTTGTAAAAGAAATCAGATTTCCTTTTTCAATATTTGAAGGGACACGGGTGAGTAAAACAATAAACTTTAATTGCCCAATTAAATTTTTAATAGACTGAGTCGATCGAGCGAGTGAAAATGTAGCTTTCGACTGGCTGTACAGAGTCAAATTTTTGTCCTTTAAATTGTCCTGCAAAGACCGGAACAAATAAAAACCCTAAAAAGTCAAGTTAGGAGAATACGGTGAGTACTGGAGGGTTCTCATTTTGACGCTTTTTGCAATATGCGGTCTTGCATCATTGTCGTAGTAGAAATGACGCTTTTTCGATTTGACAAAATTGGCCGTTTGCCTTGAATAGCCGCATTAAGATTGGTAGGTTAGTCTCAATACTTCTTTACCGTGATTGTCTCACAGGTTAGAAAAAGCTCAAAGTGAATTATCCCTCTGTAATCTGCATTCGATACAAGCCCGATTTAATCACGGGTTCTACATATTCACAAAGTTGTTTCCATCTCCATTTGCGTCAAACGTTATCATAAACTGTCCATTTTCGTCTCTGGCAGTTCTGGTCAAGGACAGTTCCTTTTCGTGTTCTAACAGCAAATAAACTGTGGCAAGAAACGATCGAACTGATTATGTTCCGTCAAAGTTTCGAGTTTGTAAACAAAACCAAGTTTCTTCAAATGACGAAATACAGTTGAAATATCGATTAGCAATCTATTCCGTCTAAATGTTACATGTACTCTTCATAATAGCAAACAGAGCGTCTCCATCGATTTTTGTAAAATCAAAAAGGCGCCATTTCTACTACGACAATGCAAGACCGCATATTGCAGAAACTTAAAGCGTCAAAATGGGAAACCTTCCAGTGCCCACCGTTTTCTCTTAACTTGAATCTGGGATTTTCATTTGTTCTGGTCTTTACAGAACAACTTAAAGTACAAAAGATTTAACTCGATAAAGTCAGTCGAAAACTAACAACACAATGACAATATCAGGCTGTGAAAACAAGAAATCTTAAAAATGCTAAAATAAAATCATTATTTAATAAAAGTTTGAAATATTTTCAGTTTGTTTTATCGAATTATTTCGACAGATATCCTCTTCAGCTTTCCTTGGCTGTATTCTTTGAATATTTCCTTCTCCCTACTGCGATCAAAATAAGAAATATATTGAATAATTATTTTTCCTTTTCTTTTACTAATTTTAAAGCAAACATTAAGAAATTTAATAAAGCATTGGAAATGAATGCAAATAATGACAGGAGTGATGATTCACAATTTCATTTCTTTATATTTTATTGTGATACTCAGCAATTTCTTTTATACAGGTTTTCATTTCATCATTTTTTTATATAATTTTGCATGTGTTCCCATGAAAAAAATCATTAGAACATATAAAAAATTATATTCAAAACTCAAATTATATGAGAATTGTCCAAACGTCTTGTTCTTTTTCGAGCGCCTTCGACTATATTTTTAGCCATTATCAAAGATGAATTTGTTTTATTTCTAACTAAATATGCGTAATGTTTATGTCATGTGTATGTCACGTGCTTACTGTGTTCGAGACACACACACACACACAATTGAGGACTTTTATGGGAATGAAACTGTTCGAAACAAAAACTAGCAAGAAAGTAAATTAACAAACATTTCAAATTATGCTAACTTTTCGCTATTAACGTTTCCACAAAGTTGCTTGAAACTCATTTAATAAATTTGTAATAAAAAAGAAATTGACATTCGTTTATCTGTGCAAAATATTTTCGAAAACAAAATTTCTGGTCAATTTCTCTCTTCAAACAGTATGATTTTATATATGAACTCTTTAAATATGTTTTATGTTTACAATCTTTGAGAAAAGTATATTTGTACGTGGAATTATGTACATATTTGAAACTGTTCAATCGAGAAAAACTGAATTTTCTGATTTGACAGATTCATATTTCGAAAGAAATTGGTTGCTTATTATAATGCTAAAGTACAAATCTCCAGATTCAATTTGTTTTACATTATTATTTATTTAATGCGTTGAGATACTAAATAGAACATCATAAACTAATCCCCTTTAACTGGTAAAGATTTTTGTAAAATTTATTCTGCGCATATCATCATCAGCATGCAATCTTTTTTTTTAGGGGGGATACTTCAGTACATTTGGTTTAATTAAATAATTAATAAATGTGAATTTAAAAAAGTTAAATGTGTTCAATTAAAAATACAAATCATCGTCGCATTTTCTTTGTAATTATTGTTTTCAAACCCTATGAAATGTGAAAGAATTAAACTTACTGGTAATAATATTACGTATATGGAGTGTATCATGAGCGATAAGACTTTTGCAAGTGACCCTGGTCGACCCAGCTTTACTCAGGTGAATGCGGAACTGTACTAGTCCACGGCCAACATCCGACTCTCGCACAAGGCTCCTAGAAAACGTTTGGGTGCTGCAACGGCCACGCCCACGCCCTGGTCAACGGCATCAACCTGTCGGCTAAACCGCGTAAGAGTAGTCGGAAGAGTTTCCCGGCTGGTGAAGGAGAATGCCTTTCCCTAACCCATCTGTTCCATGTGCCCATCAGTCAGTTTCCAGCCTGAACGTAAAAGCAGAGCCTCAGAGATCAACGGCTTTATCAATTAGTGGAGGAATTTGTGAGAGGAGAAACAAGGTAACCTCAGCATCCCCGTGCAAAAGGAAGCGGCGATTTTGCCTTGAATGTCGCCATAGACCACAATTAAGGGGTGTGGTGACCACAGCGGAAGAAGATCTGCTAACTGAATTAATGATGAATAAATTATTTAATTAATTCTACGTTCCTTTAATGTCTATCAATGGTCGAATTAACAAATTTATCTGACGTCAAACACTGACGTTAAAGAAACGAGACGTCTGATATTACAGTTGATGTATGGAGATATAACTCGATCACATTCTTGGAGAGAAAATAATTTTAAACTGGTATTCTTCACCAGAAGGGTATTTAATTACATAAATATCAGATTTCGTAGACTCAAATAAAAATGTAAACGAATCCGAAATATTCAGTGTTATTAATTTGAAAGTTAATTATGAATGGATAAAATATGTACAGAGAGAAATAGAGAAAACAAATTCGCAAACAGAATGAAATAAATGGACAGTTTGAAAAAGTGTAAAAGCTGTTTAAAAGAATGAGAGCAAGAGAAATGAACAAATTTAGAAAGATTCTATTGAGTCTCCAACGAAAAAAAATCGATTTACTTATTTCAATTTTGTTTGATAAACGATTCCAGTACCTTCAAGCTAGTAACAATTCGTGTTCAAAAGAACAAATATAAACCTTTTTTATTACATGTCTAAATTCTTTAACTTTAATATTTGAAAATCTACCAGAATAAAATAGTTTAAGAATCAAATGCAATTACATGAATATACGAAAATTGATTTACATTTCAATACGAAGAAAAAGTCATATTACCAAATTAGCTTGTTTCTTAGCTGAAATCCCACGACTATTCAAGAAAGCAAACAAACGGTTCTGTTTCTGAAACACGAATCATCCAATGTCGAACAAGCTAAAATATAACTGGTTACTTTTCTGATCAGATATTGCTATATATGGCAGATGATGACTGACATGTTAATTATTTTTGACCACAGTAGAAATTAGGATTCTCATTTGTTACGTGTATCGCTTTGCATGTAGTAGATATTAACACAACGAAGTACGCATGCGCAGAGAGTGAAATTTGGCAAAGATCTCGCAGAACTCAAAATTAGCACTTATATTTCAAACTAGCCTGAATATAATTAGTGGAGTTGCATCGGGAGAATCCTTGTAGCATTTGAAAGAAACTTTGTGGTGGTGTCTTATGTTCTCTGGGTATGCACACACACACACACACACACACACACACACACACACACACACACACACACTTACACACACACACACACACACACACACACACGCACGCACATACACACACACGCATACAAGCATTCAAGTTCAAAAGCTAAGCAGAGTATTGAGAGACAGGAAGATTTCGTTGGAAACAAAGAAAAGAGTATTGAACTGTTATGTGATACGTGTCCTCCCATATATTAGCAAATGTTGGGCGATCCCCTCAAAGACGAATGATAGGCTCGAAGGAGCAAAAATGTGGTTCTACAGAAGGATGCTGAGGATACCATGGACTGAATATGTGAACAACGACAAGGTTTTAGAGATGATGCAAACGAAAACGAAATTTATACTTCGCATCAGGAACAGACAGCTGAAGTTCCTGAGGAAGGCGGGTTTGCAGAATCAAATACTCACAGGATGGATAGAAAGGAGAGACAGGGGAAAGCAGCGCAAAACATAATTGATAGGCTTGAACGGGTAGATGGCGGAGCGAGGTTTGGGAGAGATACCAAGAGCAAGAGGAGCGACAAAGGATAGCGCCAAGTGGAGGTCCACGATCGCTTATGTCCTAAAGGGACACGGCACATAAGGAAGAAGAAAATATATTCTAACAAGTGTTGATATGTGAAATCAAACGCCCAACACAAGTTCATTTTCTTTGCTTCTTGCTGGCCTATCCTGAAATTATGTCCAGTCAATGTATCGATAAGTCAGTTCTCTTTTGAAAAGGCAGAGTATTGTCTTGGTGTTAAAGAAGGTTAATCAATTAATAAGTACTTTACTGAGGCATTGATTTTGATGATGAGATGTAAAATATATAATAATGTTACTCATACATTATAATTGCCTTTCTTTACAATCACTTTACCTCAAGCAAGGCATAATCACCACTGGTGCGAAGAGAGTTAGAGTGAGAAAAAAAACAAGGTACAGGGAAGTCGAAGAAAGGATTAGAGATGGATGAGAATTAAGGAAATAAAAGTTGGCAATTGGCGTAGCTATTAGGGAAGTAAGCAAACAAGAGGAAGTTCCACAAACGAGAAGTGCGAGAAAATAAACGTTTGGCACGCGTAAATTCATGTGGCCGAAGAACCGGGAAAAAAGGCTCGTCAGATCATTTGCAATTAAAATACTTTTAGAAAACACAGCGGAAAGCCATATCACGTTGGTGAGAATGTGACTGAAGGCGAGATGCCTTACTTTCCAAATAGACAGAAGCGTCCGAAAGTTGCCTAATATTTTTAGAATCTTCACTATCGATTAAGTGAGAAAAAAAAAGTTATTTTTGCATAGAATCATTACATGCGATAGAAAATGGATACTCTTTGACAACAGTAAGAGAATAGGTCAGTGGTTAAATGAAAGTAAATCACCAAAACGTCCCCTGTACCCTCAAATGGTCATTGTATGATCATCTTTCAAAGAGGCTATTCGTTATTCATTCTTGCTGAAGTGTATAATACTACTTTAGCCTGACCGGACGGAAGTAATTAAATTAGTGGTATTATTAATTGTTGCAAATAAGACGGAAGAAATTATGTTGGTCCGTATTATTAATTTTTATAAATCGAAAAGAACCAAATAAAAAAAGTTGTTTGTTCTGATATGAACGCTGGTAATAACATTTATTATGGGCAGAGGAAGGTAAGGGGTCGCAAAACGCAAAGCCGAGAGATATGAACGAAGTTATATTTCGCGGGTGTGTTAATTGATAAACAGCCGAGTCAAAGGAGGTTATTGTTGACAACTGGAAATAGTTTGATGTTAGAACAAGTAAACCGCAGATAAAAGAAATTCTTTTTTTAAAAAAAACAATTTTTACTTGTCAGAAAGGATTGTTTTTGATAAGTGGAATTAAAATTTCCAAGCCTGAGTTACACCGAAGATAAAAGTAAAAAAAAACAATTCAAACAAAACATAATTTTTACTTTTCAGAAGGTACTGTTCTAAATAAAAGAAATATTTGATGAGTGGAATTTAACCATTGTAAAATTTGGTTGAAAAAGAATTATACACATAACAGCTAAATTAATTTTTTTTCGGCATTAAAAGGAAAAGCCGAAAGAAATAGTGTCAACAACCAAGTAGCTGTTTCATTGGTTGAACCGGAGGGAAAGAACAGAGAGAAAAGCTACCCCGCCCAAGAACATGGGTAGAAGTGAGTTCATTGGCCAGAAATATGATTTGCATGTTCGTCATCCTTCCACCAGTAAATTTGAGACAAGCATAAATACAGGGCCCCGAGGGGCCCAAGAGAAGATCACCGACAGAGGCCGGAGAGACCAGCAGAGACCGGGGAGACAAAGAGACGACCGGCAAAGGCCGGGGAGACGAAGAGACGACCGGCAGAGGCCGGAGAGACCGTCAGAGACCGTCAGAGACCGGGGAGACGAACAGAGTCCGGCAGAGTCGAGAAAGATGTAACGACGAAGATAAGGCGCCAAGACACTGGGCGCTTACTGTAGGGCCGGTCGCATCCCATAGATTTCCTGACTGAAAATATACAAAGACAAAGATAATTGCCACGTTGCTGGGTGCCAACCATAGAGAAACCTACCGTCGACCGACCGAAAAGAATTAAAGACAGACAAGAAGTAATTTTGCAGACGAAGTTTGAAACGGCCAGCTAGAGTTAAAGATAGATGGAAAGTGAGTTGCAGTTTCAGTTGAAGTAGGAGATGTGCCGAACTAACAAGACAAAATCATCACCACCCTGTTGTCCAACATACGCACAAAAACCAACCTCCAACAATTTCCGTAAAGCTTCGGTGAAAAGCGAACACAGACATTTTTGAATCGTCACAAACTTGAAAACTTCGATTGGAGTGAACTAACATTACCAACCAAAAACTCTAATTAATGTTAAGAAGACAAACACTTCTCTTGAACGAAACTTCTGCTCCATCGACTAAGTAGAGATAAGGGATTGGAGATTTAACAATCTCCAATCCCTTTCTATTCTATTTTTTTGTGTGTGTGCGTGTGTGTATGTTTCTTTTTTGTATGTATACAAAGACTTTTTCCGCAACTTATTCGTCATTCAATTTATTTTTGGTGTCGTTTTCATTAACTCCAATGTGCACGCGCGTCCAGTCTGGTTCAAGTTGGTGAAGAGTCAGATAGCAAGATTTCAGCGTGACTTCCTTGAGATAAAAATTGGGCAGGGAAGAACACTGTTGTAATAGTCGACTTGAAGACCAGCTGCTGAATCGAAGCCATCAACGACCAGGCGGCCAGCGTCCGTTCACAAGGGAAAACAAATAACAGAAACCTCATATTGTAAAGAAATTGAGTGCATGCACGAAAAATTTAAAAAGAAACAACCTAAACAGATTAGGATAACCCAGTTTTGCTACACAACATTGCACGGCCGCTCCATTCTCAAAAAGCTTTTTGTCTAAAATTTGCATATCCTGAATTATGGAATTTTGCCTCATCATCCATATTCACTTGACATCTCTCTTGCTAACTATCACTTATTTAAGCATTTTGAGCCTTTTCATACGCAATAAAATATAAATAAAATATTTTCTAATAAGGAAGATGTAATCAAAGCTTTTATCACATCAAAGGATGAGATTTTTTTAAGATGGGATCAAGAATTTAGAGGTACGTTGGAGAGTAGTCATTCATCAACATGGAACTTATTAGTTATTCAACATTTCAGAAACATTTTATTCTTTTTTTTTTCAAGTGCGTCATTTCATGTGTGACAAATTAATATTAAGAAGTTAATCGGTATTGACATAAATATTCCTGTTGACATAAACTGTGCAGCTGATATTATATATTTATATATAATATCAATTATGCGACTAAATATGGTTAGACGCTCGCATCTATACACCAATGGACACAAATATATGCATTCTGTAATATTGTTTACACTATTCTTTATACAATTTTACGAAATCAATTTTATGTATGTACCTTAATTGTAATATGTATGCATGACATGAAGATATATGTAAAACAAGAAAAATACTATATTTCACGTGTATTTTGTAAGGACTGCCGACAATATCATTGGTTTTTCGTATCTGACATACTCCAGTGAGTCTGTGCTTCTACAAAATAGTGCGTTTTATGTATTCAGACTGGGATTTTTCTACGGAAGGTGATTACAATACAATTTTGTTCAGAGAATTACTTTTAGTTTTATGAAAACTCACAGCAACTTAGAAAGAAGCAACATCTATTTGTTTCAAGAATTCAAAATATTCAGTCACATAAAAAGAACTTTCTATAGAATTATGTCATATAAGTCGACTTAGAAAAGTGTGAATTCAGAATTATGGTTACATTTGAGTGGTTTCAGCTAGTGGTTACCGTAGTCTAATTAGTGAGGCAATTGATACATTAAAGAACGTTTCTCAGGGGAAAGAACCGTAAAAAGATACCGGAGGTTTAATATTTATTTCCGACCCGCGTTGCTTGACGTTCTTTGATGTGTAATACAAAACAACTAAGATGAAAGAAATGTTAACAATAATAAGAAGAAGAACAGACTGTTTAAAAAAACTCCCAACTATCCAGCTGTTCCTTTCTTTGAATTGTTGTAGCGTCTTATATTTATTTGATCTCTTTACGCTTTGTAATTTGATCTCTTTACGCTTTGTAATTCTATCAACTAATTTTCCATTGAACTTGCTCTGTATAGTTCTATTCACATTTTCTTATTTTGCATGGTTGGAATACTATAAGCAAGTAAGAATTTCTTTGTCTTATCATGAAGTATAACTATATCGGAATTAACAAATTCACCTGTGACATTTACTTGTTAATCAAATAAATGCTACTTCTGTACGCATAATTGTCTTAGATACCAGGTGAAATTACATTATTTTTATTTGTATACATTGGCTTTTCCAACCGCTACAACCCAAATGAATGACTTCTTTCTTGCTGTACCAGCAAGGTTTTCAATCGCAACAGACGTCTATATGTGCCTGCTCGCAATAATTGTAAACCTGTCTTCAAAGATGCTAATCTTCCTAAAGCGTGCAAATTTGATGCTATCACTGCAATAGTCCTTAAAAATGTGCTCCTAAACTGTTTCCTGTTCTCTATCAATTCTTCTATAAATGCCATGTTGCTTCTTGATTTCCTGTTTGTTGGAAAACATCTTCTGTAGTTCCAGTCTTTAAGAACTCAGGCGAACCGTCGAATCCTTATAACTATCGGTTTATTAGTCCTGTACCTCTTTTCAGCAAAGTACTAGAAGCTCTAATCAACTCTGAATTGGTTAAGCATCTAACCTCACAGAGTCTTCTTTCAGATAAGCAATATGGCTTTCACTTCTATAGGTCAACTACTGATGTAGTACCAATTATTGCTGAAAGAGTTTATCAACCTTTAGATAAGAATAGTGAAGCTCGGGCTGTTGCTTTGGTTTTCTCGAAGCCATTTGGAAAGGTTATAAAATCGCCAAAAGAAAATTGGCTAAAATGAATACTCTTGGAGATTTTTTACATTAATGCAGGTGTTCTAAATGGCTATATCCTTGGACGTACGTTATTCCTAATTTTCATCAACGACCTTCTAGATGCCATATGTTTTCAACTCGGTATTTATGCTGAACTATTTACTCCAGTCTTAATAGTAAGTCTGATCGGTTTGATAAGATCATAACTGATCTAAAAAAATTACCTACAATCTACTAGTTAACCACGGTAAGGACAAACAAGTTAACTGGTGTAAGAAATTTTGACGTCTCTAAAACTGAACTATTTTCTTTTAATCTTCTGAGAGGACTCTTTTCTGCCTTCCATCAGCATGGCTGATGCTGACCTTCAGAAGAGTGACACATAATGTTTTCAGTTGATATGACAATATACTGAATATTATACTACGTCTAGAGCTAAGACTATTTTCCTCACCAGAATCTATCATACATATTCGTAAGTCTATTAGTCTATTAGTCGACCTTGCTTTTAATATTGTTGCCAGGAAAATCTTATGCCTTGAAAGAAACATGAAAATGTTTGCCGGAGTCAGATTCATTCTTTATTCATTCTTAATGGTTATTACACTTTTTTGAGAGTCTAAACTCGTAATCAAAATATCATTAAACAGTTTTCTACTTGAACACTGAAGGCAGACTCCTGTCACATCGGTAGATACTCTAACACAGTCGGCACTTGCAAACCTATTTGCATAGGAGCTACGATTATACAAATAGACAAAAATGTTATGTGCGTGTGTGCGTTTAAAAGTTTAGAGCTTTTATGATTGTTTGTCATTTTTAGGATTAAACTAGTGTGACTGCAATATCCATATAGCAATGCGACTTCCAGTATTAAAACTGGCCTCTATCTGAACTAGATAGACTAGGACGCAAACTCGTAATAATTGGTTAAACAATCTTTCTTTCCTTTTCAGTCATTCAGTCATTTCAGTTATTGCCATAACATGATTCACGCTTGAAAGAGACATGACAAATTCGGCTGAAGATTTTCCCGCATTACTTTCTGCGGTAGGACAGTTGCCAACTAAGACTATAGAACTTAATCTGTCCTGATATTCAGCCCATAACTGGAGGAAGAAGAGATGGATTAATAACTTTCCCAAGTGCGTAAGTGAATGAAACGAATTTGAACTCGGCTCTCCGATTTTTCATTCAGAGCCGATATCCATTATACCAGAACACACGTCCTTCTACACGAGTGATTAAACTACAGAAAGCAATGCTGCAATATTTGGTTGGAATTAAAAGTAATAATAAACAAGCAATATCATAATACTCACTAAAGCTAATTTTGTAAGAATTATTTTTGACTTGTTAGTTCCATCTAATTCTTTGGCACTATTTGATTCATTGGTTTTAAAGATATCTTTTCAAATATAAGAACTGTCTCTTTTACTGATTGTTGAAAGCAAAAGTTCAAAGCATGGCTGTTATTTTTGTCTGATTCCTATTTCACTTAGAGAATGCATTAACAAAGTTCTGGCTATGATGCTACTTATTGCAGTTTAATATCTACTGTGAATTCCATATTCGCAAAATAACTTTTCAATGTGAAAAACAAGCTCCTGCTTACAACAGTCTGGGCGCACATGTGTAGCTGATTACATCAGTTCGCATTCTGATGACAGAGAAAGGAGCCAAAAATATAGTGATTGATAACGTTTAAAGCATTGACCGAGAATAATAGTACAGGGTTAGAATCAGTAAGGACATTCTAAGATTTGTTAAATCTTAAGAATCGATAACAGATACGTACTCAGATTTTGCCAAAGGCAATAAGTTAAATTTCATAAGCGAATTGATATTTTTATATAAATAAAGTATAAGTTAGTCAGTCTGCTATAGAAAGGAGAAAGTTAATAAAAACAAACAAGTATAGGGAAAGATAGTACAGTAAAAATTAATAAATATATCAATGAAAAATCTTTTCAGCCAACCGGTATCATTGAAGTGACTAATTATAGCTGTTTTGTTTTGACTATTTAACCATTTCGTTTCAAGCAAGACGATAATTCCAGTAACACACCGGGGGTTAGAGGAAGTGAAAGAATGTGAGAACAGTTTAGTGAGAATTAAGGAAAGGAAAATAAAGAAACAGGGTTCACGAAGACAAAAGATGATGAATGATGCTGCAGTTAGATTTTTGAAGATTCTAGATAGCAGGGAAGCAAGAAATCAGAAAGGACTTAAACAGGCAAGAAGTGCAATAAAAGAAACTGTTAGAGGTGGCAGTTGCATCTAGGCTAGTTCAACAAAAAAATGCTAAGACCTATTTACTAATCTAGTACCACGCCTAAATTCATGTCGTCGTAGCACTAAGGAAAAAAAGTTGATCAGAAGAGTTGCATTGAAAATATTTGTAGAAAAAATTAGAAAACTCGCGTCGTGTCAGTGAGTAAGTGACTGAAGTCAAGCTGCCAGACCAGGATCGATTACAGTACAGACCATTCTTTGAATTTTGTCAAAAATCTCAGGATATACCAGATCAGATATGGTAGGAGTATTCAATGTACGGACGATTTATAAATGTGCAAGATGGATTCTGACGAGAAAAGGTTTCGTTCACTATACTGTGGGCCACCTTTCATAACAGTAGACATAGCAATTGATTTAATATAGTCACTCTACTTCATGTCAGTGGAAAACGTGAACTCAAGAAGTTGAAGAGTGTTCTTTTCATCATGCAGATAAAAAGACTTTCTGTGGTGATTAAATGAAACAGTTTTGTTTTGGAGGCGTTAAAATTTACAAGCAATTTCTTGCTCCACTTAACCATTGATTGAAGGTCCTATTCAAAAGCAGTTGTCAGTTTTATTTTGTAGGATTTTCTACTAAACAGATGTAAATCGTTGTGTCATTTGTATAAATACCGCGTTGGAAACTGAGTTAGTTTTGCTAATAACATTACACTGTCTTAGAAATAGCTGAACTCGTTGACTGCAAATGAATTAAAGATTTCACGCATCTATTAATATTCATCTATAGTTACAATCTTCTATTTTGTAATTTAACGAAAATGTAATTTTTTTTTTTTTTACTTGACCTAAACCTGCAAAAATGTCTTTATATCCTGGTTTCAGCTACAAAGAGGAAATATTCTCATTTTTACATTTAACAAAATTTAAAGACAAGAACTCTCAGGACAGATCCTCGATGCCAAAAAAATATACTGTCCTTAATCCTTACACTTAATAGGTAAGTAAATGTAGAGTACTTCCTACTGACGAGTAAACCTCAAACCTTTTGTTACCTCGATTTGTTTGATTCTCAGCTTGGTTGAACATAATTTAATCGTAAAATAATAAATGTGTAATACTCGTTCAATATTACTTCGTAATGCGATGAGAATAAAATTATGAAAGATTTTGTAGATAGTATGTCAATGCATTAGGTGACTCTGGAAAACTGTATTTTGCTTCTTTAAGACCAACACCAAAAGTTACGAACTGGTGCAAGCATATCATATTCAACCCAGATCAGTTACCTACAAAATGTAATATTTACCTATGTGGGTGAAGATAAAAAGAAAATCACTACTTATAAAATGTGCGTATATGTGAGGTGACTGTATTAGTAAATAAGTATATGTGTGTATTCCTATTCACTTAAAATCATCACAGAGTAAAACATACGAGTATATGTGTGAAATATTGGCATATGTATATGAATGTATTTGAATGTGTAATTATAAAAGATAATGCATACTTGAATGGTTATTAATATTTGAATATCATACAAAATAATTCTTTATACTTCCATATTTATCTTCATTAGAACATTTTTAAAGAAAGAGACACTTTTTCAGTTCAAATCTAGAACCTGAATTAACGAATTGCATAGACATAGAGCATTTAAAAAATGCGCTATAAAAAGCATTAAAAACTTTGTATTGAATCATATATAAGTTCTTTGCGTTATTTACAGTCGGACTAATGTCCTCATCTGTGTTGTTATCATCACAATGTTTCGGACGTTGTGGCTTCTGGCCATATTCAGCGTAAATTTAAGGAAGTTTTGAAATGAACCTTTTATTTTATCTATGGGGATAGATGTGGTGAATACAAAATAAAGATAACTATCTTTTCTTCACTGTTTTTAAATTCGCGAGCCAGTGTGAAATCTATTTTTTGACCAATAGAAAAAGAGTTTGGCTCCGAGTTGAAGAAAAGACCAAGGTAAAATTTAGCAAGCCCGTGTGAAATGTATTTTGACTAGTAAAAGGGAGCAACTTAAAATTTAGAAAAAGTAACAAGCCGATGTCAAATCGCTTTACAGAAAGAAAGTTGAGTCAAATAGAGATAAGGGAGCAAATAACAGAGAGGACATCTGTCACAGTGTAGCAAGAGAATTCTCATCCGCCGTTCGAACACAAATGTCCCGGCGATGCGAATTTATGCTCCCTCATTTTCTGTTCCGAGCTGCTTTCTTTATCTCTCCTTCTTCCTCTTCACCTACGTACCGTTTACAAAAAGAAAGAGAGTAACAAAGACGTTACTACTATTTGTTAATCTACGAAATAGTTGTGTGTTATTAAATTAATAACACTCGCACATACTTTTATGCCAGACCTCATTTTGCAAGATTAAGCAATGCAAAAATGATGTGTTAGTGGTGGGAAGTTTCCCACTGCAATGCAAATAACACCCGCCTATAGGTCAACACACGAAATTTACAGAGTAACATTAAGGCCAACCAATGTAAGTTTGTGTATGCCTGTGGATACATTTGTGTGTGTTTGTGTGTACCTATGAGCATATCCTCTCTCTGTGCATTTATATATATATATATATATATATATATATATATATATATATATATATATATATAGTTACGAGACTCCATTTCCTTATACTTTAAAAAAATATATTCTAGTAAATACAATATCTAAACGAAG
This sequence comes from Ascarosepion bandense, assembly GCA_037127315.1. Lineage (NCBI taxonomy): Eukaryota > Metazoa > Mollusca > Cephalopoda > Sepiida > Sepiidae > Ascarosepion > Ascarosepion bandense. Next base: position 87,131 of record JBBBDQ010001138.1, read on the forward strand.
CATTTAATCTATGAATTAAATCTATAGGTATTAGGTCACTTTCTGTCATCCAAAAAGTTCTCATTCACCAAACCCTTTAGATTCAGTAATAATAGAGAAAAAGGTGTTCTGTGGAACATTCTAGAAGACTCTAGAAACTTCTACAGGGTTCTAGAGCATCTAAGAACATATATATAAACGGGAGTCCAAATAGATTCTCAGTTGTTCCCAGTTGTTGCCCGAACCCACAGCGTCGTGTAGATTGAAGTCAAATCCGGCTTGTCTTGATTCAGAGTAAATGTTCGGCCGAAAGAATCTATCACCCTGAACAGAAACTATCATCGGTAAATACCGTTTCTTCTTTGTATTGATTTTGTTGACCAAATTATAATTCTTATTTAGAATTATTATTATTAACAGTAAACAATCCATTTTCATTGTCCGCACGAAGTATATTCGGATGGCTTACACGAAAAAAGAAGATCAAAAGGATTTATATTTACAACTAGAAATAAAAATTAGAGATGCAAGAAAGACCAGAAAAATATAAAACCGAAAAAGAAATAGTGTTGAAAAATTAAAAATTGAACAAGAAAATAGAAGTTAAAATTTTGAAGATTCACATTCTCCTTTAACTGTTGCATTTGATGCAACAAATAATAATCTTGTTCCCAGATTTTTTGAGAAGACAGTCGATAAATCTTTCCCCAATTCGAAGAAGTGACAGCATGGCCCAGCGAAGTCTGGCATTCTCTACGACAAAGCGTTCTAGAAGGCAGAGCGGTTGAGGTCTATTCGGCCCTTAGTATCGATGACGCAGCAGATTACAATAAAATAAAAAATGTAATTCTAAAATCATACGAATTAATACCGGAGGCTTATAGACAAAAACTTAGAAAATATTGTTAAAAAAGCAAACGACAGACATACAGAATTCGCTAGGGAAAAAGAGGATCTCTTTGATCAATGGGTTAAGGCAGGGAAAATTAATGATTTTTAAAAATTTCGTCAATTAATTCTTATAGAGGAATTTAAAAAATGCGCTAAATTTGATTTAGAGATACATCTTAGTGATAAAGATGTCCAAACAATTAATGAAACCGCAGTACTCTCGGTTTCTTATATCTTAACTCGTAAAAAGAGTTTTAACTGTCCTGAAGATAATGTTGCAGCAGACCAGTCAGTATCTCATCCAATCACCCTAAAACAATCCGGGTATAATCCTCACGGTATGCGCCGTAAAGATTTTGAGTCCGATCAAAAAAGAAACGATCGTATTAAAAATTCCGTTCAGAAGGAATCTAATATTTAAAGTGCTTACTTCAAGAAAAGTAACCACGTTATCTCCGACTACCTGATCTTTAAAAGAAAACGTGCAGAAGGTGGCTCCTTTCATCCCAATGTCTTTGCTACTAAGCATAGTGATAAAATCTCCTTTCCTCAGATCTACTTAAAACCTAATAATAGAGTTCCTAAGACAAGTACTTTCTGTATGGAAGATTATAAGCCATATTTATCTCAGGGATCTGTTTTTATCAGTGACTCTGAAAATCCTGAGCCTGTCAAAATTTTACGTGATACTGGCGCTTTTCAAACTTTGTTGTTAGAAGATGAGCTACCATTATCGGATAAGACCTTTACTGTTGACTCAGTTTTGTTACAGGGTGTTGAACTAGGTGTTATTGAGGTTCCCCTTCATAAATTTTACTTAAAATCGGAATTGGTTAATGGTTCAGTTATTGTAGGTGTTCGACCTTCCCTTCATATCAAGGGTGTCTCCTTACAACTTGGCAATGAATTAGCTGGTGGCAGAGTAATAGCGGCTCCAACTGTTTTTAACAAAATATATATCAATGATGAAAGTGAGGTGGAAGACTAGGACTTATATCCTGCTTCTGCCGTTACAAAAGCAGACGCAAAGAAACAGATTTGAATAGAAAACAAAATATATCACCTTCAGACGATCTGTTGAAATTGAACTAGACATTTATGGCACACCAGGCTGATAGGGAACCAGTAGACAATACTACCAAAAATTTAAAGTACATTCCCTCAAAAAGAATTAGCGAATCAAAAGAAAAAACGAATGACAATCTCAACCGAGATCAGCTTGTTATTGAACAAGAAAAAGACCCAGAACTTATTTTACTCGCTAATCCAGGGGATGAAGCTAGAAAAGTTAAAGGTTTTTACATTTTTACATTTTCCTAATGAGAAAATGGCGTCAACTGGATACAAGCCCTACAGAGGAGTGGAGGATTATCAACCAGATAGTAGTTCCACGAAAATATCGACAAGATATATTGATATTGAGCATAGCTCATGATATTCCCATGGCAGGACATTTAGGTTACCAAGACTTACCAAAAATCATTAATAATTTTTACTGGCCGAAGTTAAAGCAAGATGTTGTCTGATTCTGTAATATTTGCCATACCTGTCAGATGGTTGGAAAACCTAATAAAACATTCCCTCCACTTCCCTAAAACCCATTTCATTAGCATTTAAAGAACCTTTCAGTAAAGTGCTAATAGACTAAGTTGGTCCTCTTCCAAAAACTAAAACAGGAAACCAATACCTGCTCACCATTATGTGTACTTGCTTTCCAGAAGCTATCGCTCTTAGAAATATTAAGTCTGAAACAATTGTTAAAGCTCTTACTATGTTTTTCTGTTTAGTTGGTATTCCCTCAGCTATTAAATCAGACCAAGGCTCAAATTTCATGCCGGAACTTTACAAACAAGCGATGGACGAGTTGAGAAATGAACAGTACAAGTCCGGTGCTTATCACCTAGAATCACAGGGAGCGCTTGAACGTTTTCATCAAACTTTGAAATCTATAATCAGTAAATTTTGTTATCAGTATCAGAAGGATTGTTCATTTTGTTCTGTTTTCTGCTAGGGAAGCTGTTCAGGATTCTCTTGGTTTCAGTCCATTTGAACTTGTATTCGTACATACCGTTAAGGGGTCTTTCAAGTTTTTAAAAGAAAGGTGGTTAACTGAGATAAATGAGATGAGTCTGTTAGACTACGTAAAAGAAATTACATGGTGATATCAATATTGCTCAAGAAAATTTAATAAAATCCCAAAACAAAATGAAAGCTAGATATGATAAGGATATTGAAAACCGTGTTTTCAAACAAAGTAACAAAGTTTTAGTGTTTCTACCAATCCCTAGTCACAAGCAAAATATCTTGGTCCTTTCAAAATAAACAGGAAAATTAAAGACTTAAATTAAGTAATTTACACCCCAGATCAGCGAAAAAATAACAGAAGAATATGCCACATTAATAAGCTAAAAAGTTACATTTAAAAGATATAATAGGACTAATGTAAAACTAGTTTCAAACTTAAATAACATTAATATTACAAATCAATTAGATGATTGCTTAGATAATAACAAAGACATATCTAGTAAGTAGAAAGATATTGAACATAGTCTTCACTTAAAAATTCGGAAATCGTTTCTAATTTAAATCTAAAGTTTGAATATTTATCTGATGAAAAAAGAAAAAAAATTCTTAGTTTGGTCAATGATTTCAAGAATCTTTTCCTCGATTTTCCTAGAAAGACAAACGCTACTCAACACGATGTTTCAGTGGGGGATGTAAAACCCATCAAACAATATCCTTACCGTGTTCATCAAATCAAGCTTTAACAGCTGAGAAAAGAGATAACATATGCTGAAAAATGACATTAAACGAAGCAACAGAAACCAGATGTCTCTTCCAGATTCATAACAGACTTTCGAAAAGTAAACGCTGTAACCAAGATTGATTCCTTTCCAATTCCTAGAATCGATGATCGTATTGACAACATTGGCATGATGCATTAAATCTATGAATTAAATCTATAGGTATTAGTACCCTTTTTGTCATAAAAAATGGTCCCATTTACCATTCACCAAACCCTTTAGATTTAGTAATAACAGAGAAAAGGTGTCCTGTGAAACTATATAGAAGGCTCTAGAAACTCCTGCAGGGTTCTAGAGCATCTAAAAACATATCCAAACGGTAATCCAAATAGATTAGTCACTTGTTCTCAGTTGTTCCCAGTTGTTGCCCGAACCCACAGCGTCGTGTAGATTGAAATCATATCCGGCTCGTCTTGATTTAGAGTAAATGTTCGGCCGAAAGAATCTATCACACAAAAACCCTGAATAGAAACTATCATCGGTAAATACTGTTTCTTCTTTGTATTGATTTTGTTGATCAAACTATAATTGTTATTTAGAATTCTTATTATTATCATTAAACAGTTATTTATTATCAGTAAACAGCGCATTTTCATTGTCCGCACGACGTATATCTACTCTCTCGCCTCACTCCCTTCAACTAAAGTAGATTTCCCTTTTTAACCACTGACTTTATCAAATATTGATTGCTACTTGCTGAGGCTCTTGCGTTTAAATAGTATTTACCAGAACTTATGCTCTTTCGAACCTCTACCCAGTATTATTGTAAACCTTAAATTTTAGTTTGTAATTTCGTTTTTTCCTGCCCTTTATTGCGCTAATACAGTTCTTCGTGTTTTGTGTTACGCTCCCTGTAACAATGTATGTATGTATGTATGTATGTATGTATGTATGTATGTATGTTCCCTTTTGTCACGCTCAAGGGGGCATAACTTGTGAGAAAACAGATAATAATCCACTCAAACATTTTCCGTCAATTTTACGGCAGGTGTACACTCTAATATATGTGTGAGTATTATATATATATATATATATATATATGTGTGTGTGTGTGTGTGTGTGTGTGTGTGTGTGTGTGTGTGTGTGTGTGTGTGTGTGTGAATAAAAAAGAAACAAGGGGAGAAACTCTACTTAGTCGACGCTTTTCGTTCTCTGATAGAGTTTATAAAGGATATGTAGGAATTATTATGCTGCACGTCTTATATAAAAGCGAAGTTGTCATTGGTTTATCAAGGTTTGTAAATTTGAGAACGTTCATGAATGTCCATCAGGTGGTTGAAAGGTCAGTCGAAACATGACGATGGTACAATGTATCCAAATTCAAAGTTTAGTATATAGTAAAATGTGCGACTGATATTCATTTTTTTTTTTATTAATATTTTCTGGATTGTCATTAGAGTGTTACGATATGATATGGACGTTTGTGCTGTACATCTTCAAAGGCTGAAATGATAGATTTAATCGTTTTCTTGTCATTTGTCAACATATTAATGGTTGTGTTTATTGGCTTAGGAAAGTAGTAATTATTTCAGGAAAGGTTAAATTGGACGTAGATTTATATTTCAATAATATTCCATTGCAGGATTCTTGAAGATTTCCTTCTGAGTAAATTACTTTCTCTTTTGTTAAGTGTGTCATTTTTAGATCGAAATTGTGGCTAAAATTATTTCTGTGTATGACTAGTGCATTTGTTAAATTGTTATGTTTGAGTTGCCTTTTGTGTTCATAAAAAGTTTTTTATTTATTTCTGCATGTTTCCCCAATGTATTGTGAGAAACAATTTTGGCAATTTATTGCCAAAATTGTTTCTCACAATACTGTTTCTAAATTATTATTGTTATGAGTGTTTTTGTTCTGATCATATCCATAAAAGTTTTGGAAGTGGTTGAGACTATTTGGATGTTGTTTATATGGGATAAGTTATTCTGGATAGTGGATTTTATAGACTTGGTAGGTAGTGTTATGCATCTGTTTTTGTTTAGTTTAATATTGTGGATAGTGTTATTTTTGTTGCAGTCGGATATTTTTGTCTTTCTCTTTACGTTCTGGATGATGTTCTTAGAACATTGGAAGTTTTTGAATTTGTTTTTTATGTATGTTTTTTCTTTGGGTATTGGGTGCTGCAGATTTTTAAAGCTCTTAAGCAGAATGGGAAACGTTGTAAAAATCAAGAAGTAAATTTAATGTGGATGATTTAGCGAGTTTCCTTGCCAATGACTTTCTTGGAATGAAGACAACTTTACTTTTGGGGTGGCTAAAGTTGGCTCATGTTGCTTACTCTAGGATCTTTTTCACTGAACATTGTTGTAAGCGATCCATTTATCACCTACCATCACAATTTATTTAAAAAAGCATGCATTTTCATTGTTTTTACAGCAAACAGAATTGTGATCCAAGAGATTATTTTCACTCAGATCATGTGGTATCCAAACATCATAACGAATTGAGTACTAAAGCTTCATTAAGTGTTCATGGATGGTGGATTTTGATAAATTTAGTGTTTCTGCCAATTCCAGTATAGTGTAAGGGAGATTATTCCCAATCAGTGTCTTGATTTAGTTGTCATGTGTAGCAGGCTGACTGCCTGATCATTCTTCATTAATAAGGCTACAATCCCCAACTTATCAAACCACTTCCATACACTTTTGCCAGCTAAGACATCTTCACTGCACACAGCACATTTTTTTTTTTTTTTTTTTTTTTTTTTTTGCCTGCGTAGCTTTTTTTGCCTTTACGGGAGTAAAAAAAGCATCAAGTGTTGAAAATGAACTTTATCTTCCATTTTTATGTGGATGCAAAATTGACATGAATTCAGTAATTTTAAACTTTCTTTCTCAAGAGAGAGTTTGAAGTGGATTCAAATCAGTAATGTAGCATACTATATCTGTTGATAAATTTGATGTGTTCTAACGTGTTAGAAAATGAACGAAGACTTTATGAAGTGCAGTACTAGATTGGCAGCAAGGTCTCATCATTTTACAATTGAAATGATTAGATGTAACTAAGTTCTAAGTTCTCTTACACTTCTTGTGGAACTCTCTTCCAGCTCCTTGCTTTCCAGCCAACTTTGATCTCTAAAAATTTAATTTTAATATCAACCATTGTCATTTAAATACCTGTTCTGTTATTGTCCTTTCCCTTTAATAACATTTTTCTTTCCCTCATATTCTCTTACTCATTAACATCTTAGATGTTAGTGGCTTTATTGCCTTGATTGGGACAAAATGATTAAAAAAAATTTTAACATTTCATATTAAAAATGAATGCAACCAATTAATATTACTCAAGTTCTTTTATAAAGACGAGCATCTCATTATGTCATTTACTTGGATATACTTATCTATTTTGTCGTAAATGTATAATGTTTTGACTGCCAGACCCAGTTGCCAATCTAGGGACACGCCGAAATTTATGTAGTCGAGGCACTAAAGAAAAGAACTCACCAGAACAGTTGCAATAAAAATATTTGTAGAAAGGACAACGGGAAGCCATGTCACGTCAGTGGGAAAGTTACTGAAGTCAAGATGCCAGATCAGGATCAATTACATTGCCGATACTACTTTGAATTTTGTCATGAATCTTGAGATATGGATGTGGTAGCACCTGACCAGATATAGCAGTGTGTATATTTATGCATGTTTCTATCTAAATATGTGTCCGTATACGTGTTTATATTTTGAGTGTTTTATTTATTTATTTTATGAAGAGATAAAAATGTATGGATGTTTGCTCATATGTGTGTGCTTATATTTTTCTGCTTGTATTTGTACACATGTATAATATTGTTTTTCATATCAGATATCTATCTAGACAAATTTAAATATATGTTTTTATTATTAGTTATATGATTATATACTTTTAGACATATATATATTACATATCTGTGTTTATGTTTTGTATACATAGCATTGAAGCAAAGGAGAAAATTACTATATATATATATATATATATATATATATATATATATATTGAATGTTATATGTTTACATATGTGTGTATATGTGGATTATTTTTCGTGGATACGTGTCTATTTTATTTTTATAATTAGATATAATTAATGAGAGGATAGATAGATAGATAGATAGATAGATAGATAGATAGATAGATAGATAGATATTGCATAACATTATATTTTAACTTGGATATGTAAATATTTTCTTTAAAGTTTAGAAAGTATAAATAGCCTGATGACATAAGGTATGGGCGGTAGAGTGAATGGCCTTTGTACTTAAATCCTAAATTCTTCCAAAATTGTTTTGTTTTGTGAGCATGCGTATTAAACAGCAAATTTAACATCTTTATGCAGCTTATATCGCTGTTTTTCTTTTAAAATTTCTTTTATTTACACTATTTACATTGTTCAAACTGCTGCCTTCATCTTTATTGTCATCTTTACGACGTTTCGGTCGTTGTACGCTACGGCTTTCTTCGATGATGGACCATATGTCCTTGGCCCAGTAGATAAAATCGTTGGTTGAAGTAGTGACTTGACCCAAAGAGTCATGAGTTCAATACCTGGCCATATCAGAGGTGAACAAAAAATTGGATAATTGATTTTAAAAAGGGAAATAACTAAATGTGTGATATCCAGAAAGGCATGTGAAACTAAAACAATCGACCCCAGTTTACTAAATAAAGTGATCAGTTCGAAATTCCATCGTATAACACCTGATGAAAGCCATAACATACAAGAGCCGAAACGTCGTGAATATGAAAATAAAGATGAGGACAACAGTCCAAACAATGTAAATAGTCTAAATAGGTACAATACCTCATCTCAGAAATATAGACAGATGTTGAAGGAGTGAATATGTCAATAAAGATGAGAACAACAGTCCGAACAATGTAAACAGTGTAAATAGTTACATTACCTCATCTCAGAAATATAGACATAAGTTTCTTTTATTCAGCGCGAAAACTTAGAAACGTATTTGGCATTAATATTATAGTCCTTTTGTGAGCCGTCAGAATACCTTCCTTATCCCAAAAGAGCGTGGCCATGTCCTTCCTCCTGGCTTTTAGATATGTATTTTTTTTTTCTGTAGTGGAAAATCTGAGTAGCACTACTGCATTAGTCGTCGAATATTGACTTCACTACGACAAGTTGAGTGAGAGACTAACAAAAGTGTGATTAGATTATAGCAGAAAATGTAACAAAATCAATTCAGTATTGTTTTGGTCAGCATCCAAATACTTTAGTACCCACTTGGCTGACAGCTTATACATACCTAGAATCTCACGAAGAATAATCCAACGCCTTCCTTGCATATTTCTAGTACCTCAGCAATTATTTTTCTATATATTCTTTGATAGGTTAAAATTAGATCTTGAATATGATCAACAATTTCGATGGATTGTTGAAGGTTCCTCTCAAACTGTGTTGCATTGTGATTTTTAAAATCTTCATACGGGAAACGGATACGCATCCATTTCAGTTTAGCGTCCAGTGCACTTGAAGACACAAAATTTACATTATACATTTATAGATTTCTTTTACATTAATTTTTTTTTTTTTTTTACAGGAACAGGAGCATAATGTGAGCCGACTAGAAAAATTGATACTTTTCTGCTAATTATAAAATAATAGTGCTCAGATTTGAGGAAGTTGATTTCAGTCGAAAAGATTTTCGAAATTCTCAATTCTCAAAAGCAGAAATTTATCTCCATAGTAAACATACTGTGAGTTACATGAATGTATGGGGCTTACATGTAGTTGTGGGAGGTGGGTGATGTGTTTCTCTTTACTCTCCTATCCCTTACTACACAACTCCAATACCCTGAGTGTTCCTCTGTGAGCTTTCTTCCGGAGCTTGGAAAGTGAATACTTCAGCCTACACGGTAAGCAGATTACGCATCTATTCACAAATGAAAAAAACTGTTATTCGTTTCCACAATTCCCATTAATCAAATTTATATGGGGCAATAAAAATTCCTTTCAGATTGTTGGCTAAACTATACTTAATAATTTGAAGAAAGAAAATAAAATTAATAAAATAAAAAGGATTTTGTTGTTACACGTACACAACCAAATAAAATGAATTACACTCGCATTAAAGCAGAAATAATCTTAATGCATTCTTTATATAATCTTTTTACACCCATTTATTTAATTCAACTTATAATGAATTTGCTTGATCATGAACAAATGTTTTCTGCAATTCATTTAATTAAAGAGAGCAAAAACATCAAAAGATTAAAGTGGAAATTAACTTTTATTAAGTAACGAATAACGCTAAAACTAATGACTAAAAATGAGCTTGTCTCTTTACACGTCTGTCCATTCTTTTCTCTTTCTCGCACACACCAGGCTACTCTCTCTTTAATTATCTATCTATCTATCTATCTATCTATCTATCTATCTATCTATCTATCTATCTATCTATCTTCCTCGCTCGCTCGCACGCACACACACACACACACACACACACACACACACACACACGCACGCACACTTGCAATGGATAAACTGTCGTCTAAATTACGCAGAAATAAAAGTAATATTGATACTTCATTTCAATAGATATGTTTATCAAATTTGCTATATCTTGAAATACTAAAGAGTAAATTTATTCAATAAAATCGTCATTGGCATCAACTACAGATTCCAGACAACTTTGGAATCTTGCACCTTTTCTGGTCGGTCTTTTTGTTTAAGTTGGTGAATGCTGCCATAATCCTTGCTATCAGTTAATCTTTGGTGTTACGAGAAGTTTTGTTAGTCAACTGCACCCTCACATAATGATCCTATAGAGGTTGCAGTCTAGAGAATTATGTGTCCAGATATAAGGGGTGATATGGTTGCAGAAATTTTGTGACAGCCTGTGTGGCATGATGCAGTGTCCGTTGCCAGGCATAGACTCTTCAAGCAACCGCCGTCTTGACTCAGAGTATTTCTACCTCCTCAACGTACTTAATGTAGGCCTCCATATTAAGTCTGACGCTGTGGGAAGATTAATGGAGGCATAACGTCGCCATCACTAGTGATCACTCTAAACACCTTCATAATCACCATTATTCTCATCCAACTCTTTCCGAATCTTCTGCAATGTTCTCGGATTGACACACAAACAATCTGAAATCTTTCTATTGGAACGTCCGATGCAAATGCCAAGCAGTACAGCATCCTTTTTCCAAATTTCTGACGAAGTGAATTAGGTCATGGTGCTCGTATTCTCATAGACGATGCCCAACTGACTCTACTATAATGTGCAATCAACAAAATAAAAAACAACGAATTAAAAATTAAATGGCGACAATTTATCCATCGCGGCTTAGATGTCTGTCCTATGCGAAAAAGAATTTGGGCTGACCTGGTTAAAGATTCATTTAGTACGTCTTCTGCTTTTCCTTACTGCATACGGCTAATCTGTCAAACATAAATGACTCTGCCTTGAAATTAAATTGGTGGCCATTTAAGAACAGCAAGTGTAATTGACTTGAGGCCCGTGTGTCAGATGAAATAAATCTTAATAAATAAGTTAATACACTCTGGGTGCATATCTTTCTGTTACGCACGCTGCTGATTTATTTCATGTGCTTAATCTACAAGAATGGGAAGTGGAATTAATTTTAATAACCCATTGTTTCCTTTTTTTTTTTTAATTTAATTTTTTTTTTTTTTTTTTTGTCTCATGGCGACTTTTAAAAGCACACTAACGTACGAGCGTAGGCATGGAGCTACAAAGAGATTTTAGATTACTCATTTATATAGTATAAATGCCAGTATCATCTTAAAGTACACAAGGTTGTTGCCAAGGTTTCCCCATGCTACCATATTGTACAGGAGAGATCTCCAGAGTGACAAAGTGGATAATTATCAAACTGGAAAGATTTGAAAATTTTAAATCATTTTCTTTCTCTTTTCGATCCTCTTACTTTCAGCAACTGATGCCTGCAAATATATTTAGTGATGTATTTTCAAACCTATAAAACTAATTCATTTGATTTTGACATTTTTAATTTATAATAGTTTTTCACTAATGGTTGATACAGTAATAAAATTCAAGAATTTCTGACACTTAATTGCACTTAAGTTATTATTTAAGATAAGAGAATATCATTTCATTAACAATGCTAACTTTTTTAAAGTAGAAATTTTTCTAGCTTGGATATTCCACTCATTAAATTATATTATAATCCAGCAACGCTCAGTCATTATATTTTTTCAAATTCATATATTATTTAGCATATATTTTTCTCAGAATTTTTGTGATATATTGACCTTATTGTGACATTCTCGCGTTTTAAAATTAGAACCATAAAATTTTAATCTCGACATTAATTCTCTTATAAACTCATATTCATGTTGAGTTATAGAAATTATCAGTTTAAATAGAAAGAAAATTAGAACTAAGCACAAATTTATGCGACATCATGAACTTCAGAAGAAAATTTTACTTTCAAAATTATTTTACAAGAAAACTTAATAAATATTTCTTCAGTTAGTTATTTAAACACCTTATGATATTTTGTATTTTTAAATCGTATTAGCACAAAAACCTTTCATATTTTTACAAAGAAAGTCTTAGTTTAAAATACGAATTGTTGATATTTTTACAAACTTCCTTTTCTCCCAATTATTTTCAGTTCTCAATCTTAATTAAAATTATTTCAGTTGAATCAGAGGAGATCATGTAAAATTGACCTCAAAAGTCTTTAGAAGTCAAAAATGAAAGATTTCCATTTCTAAATTTGTTCCTTTTTACAAATGACAATGGCTTTTTACAATAATATATATATATATATATATATATATATATTGTTACGTGTTATAAGTTGTAACAAAAGAAAAAAAATGATTGACCAAAACACAGAGCTAAATCACAGACAAATATTTAATTTACAAAAAACACAAAATAAAAATATATATACAAATATACAATTTCTGCTTTCAAACCATAAACATAGAGTTTACTACTGGAAAATGCTACTGGGAGAGAGGTAAGGTGTGGGTAGAGTATTTTTAACACGTTAGGCTATTCTAAGTACTATTTTGGGAAATCCTCAGATGTGTATATAAAGAATCGTTATTTTATTTGGTCAATGAAAGAGTCAAAGATTCTATTTACAGGATTTGTTCTATGAGGTTCTCTTTTGGGTTTTTGTTGGTCGGCAACTTTTCGTAGAGATTCTTTCGGCTGGATATACAGATCCGCGAATCAGGCCGGAGTTGATAATGTCAGCAAATTCTTTTAACAACTGACTACTCTTTTTCGAAAACCTATTTTTATAGGGGTTATCTAGATCTTTCTCGAATATTCTGGAATGAATCTTCCAAACGTTCTATTTCTAATTTCTCTATTTAACAACTACTTCATGAATTAAAACTTTTTTGTATTAACAACTAATAGTAGAATCCCTTACTATAGATTTTAACCTTTTTGTGGACTTTATTTATATTTTTATATATAAATACATCCTCGTAACAATATATATATCAAACCATAACAAATCAAACGTTTTGAAAACTGAAAAATTCTTAGTCAATGAACGTATTCAAGCGCGAACTGCGAATTAGCGTTTGTGTAAAATGTAAATCAGTTTTGTTTGTTCTGCTTTTTGTTGTCTAAGAAAGAATCTCGCTTTACTATATTATGATTCAGTGAATCAAAATACAGCAATCTTATTTTATAACGTGGAGAAAAATATTATCAAGGACATGGCGGCTAGTTTGAATCGGCATAAATAAACAGAATATGTGAATTCGTTATCAACAACATCACTCAGAAGAGATGAATTGTCTTTAACTGTTGACCCGTGTTCTTTCTGTCGTTCGAATTCTTTTTTTTTAATCATTTCATCACTAGAAAGACTACGAAATCCACTAAAATGTAAAAGATGATTGAGAGGGAAAGAAACAGTGAGGAAAATAACGACTAACTTGGCAGAAAATGATTATTAACATTACATTTAAATTTTTGAAGATCGCAGGAAAAGAATTCCAATGGTAAGAGGTGGAGAGCTAGAAACTATTATTATATAACTTACAATTTCAACAGTCATTTCAGCAGTAAAATTACGAGGCTGTGCCATTAATTTATTAGTTTGTTCGGAAAATAATGTCTGATTTCATAATCAACTTTTATTCCAAAATTAAGGTATTTAAACAGTTTCAATCAAAATAGGAACCCTTGACATCTATATATTTCTAATATCGGGTTATTTATACCTTTACGATAAAACACTAAAGGTTTGGACGCCAATAAAACTTTGCGTGCAATTTCTGCATCTTCTTTGGCTTATATTGTCAAAAAAGTGGTACTCAGTGGACGAATCTTCAGAGGAATATGGTGGATGTGGAAAAGTCTCGTATCGTGTCAGTAAGTTTCTACAGTGTCATCCTTGCATCATGTGGCCAAGCATTGTTGCGAAACAGAATCGGATCTCGTCGGTTGTGTTGGTCACGTTTTGATTAACCAGACAGTTTACTATAATCTTCTTTGGTGCAATTTCTCGTGCTTATGTGTGTGTGCTTGCTTGCGTTAGTAAGATTTAGAACAGTATCCGAAACAAAAGTGAAGATATATTATTTACATTGTTTGGACAGCTGTCCTCACCTTTATTAACATATTTACGACGTTTCAGTGGTTGTATGCTTCGGCTTTCTTCAGGTGCTTTGAATTACGAACTTAAATCTTTATTTCGATCACTGGAATATATCATTCTCTTTCCATGTGCCAAGCTGCTTCCGCATGACATGTAGTTAAAATATTTTTCCCGTTATCTCATCATTTTCATATATATATATATATATAGATATATATATATATATATATATATATATAGAGAGAGAGAGAGAGAGAGAGAGAGAGTTTGAGTTTGAGTTTTGTTTAAAGGCATATCAACCTCTGTGGATTATTTCATGCCAAAACGATGGGGTTTTAAGATATTTTTTAATGTTCGGTTATAGTAAGAAGGTTGATTTAGTCAGATTTTAATGAAACTTGTTTTTATTCTTTTTTAATTTTAGAAAACTGAAGATGTCTTTTAGTTCTGTATTCAAAAATGCTATGCGGAGAATTTTTTTTTCTTAAAAAATGTGTTATGGTAATAATTTTTTCTTCAAAAATGTATATTTTTCTATAAAAGTCTATATTTATACTTTCATTATGGCAATAGTATTAAACTTGAAACGGCAAATTGCACAAAGTTAATGGGTAATTGACAGAATTAAAAACATAAAAATGACGATATGGTGCGATGGATAAATTGTCGTCTAAATTACGCAAAATTGAAAATAATACTGACGTCTCATTTTAAAAGATGCATTTACGAAAATTTTACAGAAATATCTTAAATACTAAAGAGTAAATTGATTCAATAAAATCGCCATTGGCTACAACCACCCCTTCCAAGTGACTTCAGAATCTCCTGACTCTTTTCTGGACGGTCACCTTGTTTAAGTTGGAGAATGCTGCCATAATCCTTGTCATCAATTCATCTTTTGGTGTTACAAGGAGTTTTGTTACCCTCTCGCTCAGCTGCGCCCCACACATAATAATAAAGAGGTAGTTAAGTGATCAGAATTACATCCGACTGCAACCTTCTTGGTTATTTGGGTGATGCGATCGCAGGTTCTCCTGCTTGTGTGGCATGGTGCAGAATCACGTTCCAGAAGTCACCCTCTTGACCCGAAGTATAACTAAAGGCTAAGGCACTAGACGCAGGCCTCCGTGTTGATCCTGACGCCTCGTGTC
>JBBBDQ010001138.1:107500-332500 GCA_037127315.1 Ascarosepion bandense
GTGTTAATTATTATTATACTGTATTTAGAGAATACTAAAAATAAAAAATGTCTGTATATGTTTAATACTGACGCAACTATTGAAGGATTTACTAAACATCGACAAGAACTTATTTTTTCTTTTAAACTGAGAAAGTACATTTGTTCAATGACCAGAAAGAAAAATCCAGTAATAAGTTGATTTTTTTTGTCATTTCACCCCCGAAAAAGACAGGACCACTACTAGTGCACAGGGGGTTACAATGAGAGAAAAGACTGGGTACAGGGGGTATTTAAGAAGAGATCAAAGATAAATGGGATTCAAGAACATATAAAATGGCAATTGATGTTGCATTTAAATTTTTGGAGATTGTAGCAAGTAAACGGAAGGGAGTTCCACGGGAGGGAAATTTGAAAAAAGAAACTGTTTGTGTATAATTGGCGGTTGCATTTAACTATTACAATAGTAAAAGGGTGGGACCTAGATGCCAAGCTAATAGCAAACTTAAAATCACGTGGACGAGGCACCAGGTAAAAAAGCTCGTCAGTGCAGTTGCCATGAAAACGTAGAAAAGACAAAGGGAAGCCACGTCACGTCGGTGAGAAATAGACTAAAATCGAGACCAATTACATTGTTGATCCTTCTTTGGATTTTGTCAAGTACCTCGAGATGAATAGCAGAAACACCAAATCAGATATGGCAACAGTGTTCAATGCACGGATGAATGGTAGATTTATAAATCTGCAAGATGAATTCTGACGAGAAAAAAACATTTTGGCCCGACACAGAGATCCCACGTTCCTAGCAATAAATGTAGCTATAGATATATTCATTCCACTTCGGGTCGGTTGAAAAAGTAAAACCAAGGAGGCGCAGTGGGTTACTCTGAAGGAAACTAGACATACTAAAAAAAGTTTCTCTATGGTGGTTAAAGGATAGCAGTTTTGTTTTGAAGGCATTCAAATTTACAAGCCATGTCATGCCCCAGCTAACCACTGATTATAGGTCTGTTTCAGGAGCAACAGTTAGGTTTACTTTGTCAGCCCTGGCAGATTTCCTATTAAGACAAAAGTCAATGGTAGTGCCATTTGCATAGATGAATACTTGGGAACAGATTACATATGGAAGATAATTGATGAAGACTATAAACATCGTAGATAGAACTAGCGTTCGTGTGAAAGGATCTGGAAGCTTGCCCGTTCAAAACGGGCTTCATTTACCAATTTGAGCGAGAGGAATGATTGAATTAAATCAAACTATCCCCCAGAAATACCGTAGCTCTGGAGCTTGCACAGAAGGTTAGTATGACAAACCCTGTCAAATGCTTTCGAGATATATAACAGTAACAGCTCGAGCTTCATCATTATTATCAAGAGCCTGGTATACATATTCAGTGGTTAGCACATTAATTTGTCAGTAAATAAGTGTGATGCTTAACTACTTCAGCATAGATCAGTGCCGCGAATACTTTGCCAAAAAGTGGTAAATAGCTAATAGGTCGATAATTATAGGGGTCAAACGGTTCACAAGATTTCTTAAAAACAGGAATTGCAGGAATCAGGAAGTAGAAAGGCAATAGTTGTAGATTTTGGAGAGGACTGAAGCCAGCTCAGGGGCACATTTCTTTAGGACGATAACTGAGATTCCATCAACTCCGCTTGTCTTATGAAAGTCTAATCTAGAATAATTTCCGAGGCCAGAGACGGGGTTATATCACTCTATGTTCTGGGTGGGAAAACGGCTGTGGGTACCCAAGACGAGTTATGTGTAAAGTTGGAAGAGAATATACAAGCAAAGCATTCAACCATGTTTGCTGTAAATGTTCAAATGGATTGCGGGTTTTCTATCGTTCAGCACAATCTTGCAGAGATTCCAATAATCTTTTGAGCCGAATCTGCGAGATACTATGTTGTTTCATTCTATCAGCAAGCAATAGCTTTGCATCATTTAGGACATGCTTGCATTCATTACGAGCAGAGACAAAAAGAAGTCTATTGTAATCAGACTTGTTACTCTGGTACAGCCGGAAGACATGATTCTTGTGGCAATAGCAGCTGAGCATGCATGTAAAAAGCAAGGATTTAGGGTAGATTTTTAAAATAGAAATGTTTTTCACTTAAAAATTTCACAACGCGATTTGTTTTAGACCAATTCCTTTTCACTCTATCAATTTTCATACTTTCAAAAGAATGTATTTAAAATTTATAATAAACGTTTTCTTTATTACTAAGATTTTGACAAGAAAATTAACTTTTTTACAGATTATTTTCCTATCAAATTTTTTTTTCATACTAATGCATATACTTTGCCTTGCTTGGTACGCAGTAAACTTAAGTTTTCCTTTCTGCTATATTTTTTAATAATTATGATGGATCCATGAATATAAAACTCGTAAATATGAAATAATAACTGTTATTACAAATGGGAATATTTATTAAGAATATAGAATTATAACTAAAATGTAAATTAACTATTCAACCAAGAATCAACATAAAGTAAATAAATCAATTAAAACAAATAAATACATCCTTGTGCAAATTAATTTAAAAAAACTGCTTTAGTTTCATTTCTTTCATCATACGGTCATCGATTATACCCTGTTATTGGAGTTACAGAGTGTAATCGGTCATTATTCTCCCTAGATTAGGTCATTTGCAGTGGTGTGCAGTAATATGAATCTATTTTCGGGGCATATGATGAAATTTGTCTGGCCTTGAAAAATATTGTCATCTGTATTAGGTTTTTATCACGCTCATACACTATTGTCGCGACTGTCGATTAATTCTTCTATTGACATTGTCTGCGATTGACATTACTCCAAGGAAGCATACAAAAATTGTAAGGCTGCACGAACATGCTGGCAAGCCTTAAAGAGAGATCGCAGATAATGTTGGTGTCAGCCTTTCAATTGTCAGTTGTGTCAGTAAAGCAGAAAAACAAACATCAGTCCAAAACGTAAAGAAAAATGCGACAAGAGACGACGTATATGTGAAAGTGGGAAAAATCCTAGGAAGTCATTATTGTTTCAATTAATTAGTACAAGTGTGTAAATGTTTTTCAAAAACCGTAGTGGGTAGTTAGATTGAATTGAACTTCAACATACCCCAGCTGTAAACGGAAATTAATTTCCTCTAATATTCTTTCCGCTTTAATACTAATAGAGAAGCCTATTCTTAGTTATAGAGTAGCCTAAACATGTTCCTTTCTAAAGAAACTTTACAGTAAATGAGTAGAGCTTTCCTTTGTACGGCAAATAACCGATGGCGAACCATTATGATGGCTAATGTTAACTTTAGAATTTTGAGAGTTTTGACAATATTTCTTCCAAAATGAACTTTGAACAATTTCTAACGTAATTTCCCCCTCATCTGAAAAGTCAATCAGTAAAATTAATAGACACAAATTGTGTCTCTTGTGGCGCACGTGGCCAGGGACAATATATGGCGACTTGGTTGGAGACATTGTGCTATCCATCTTACCCCCGGAACTTTCACTAACAGATTACTATCTCTTCCATTACCTGAACAACAACTTTCTTGAGAAATCCTTCGCAAATGAGGAAAATTTCAGCAGGTACACAGATTTCTTTCCGTCCAAGACACCTGATTTTTACTGACAGGGCATTGGGCAACTTGAGGCACGTTAGCAGATTCAGAATGCCGGTGGGGATTACTTTGAGAACTAACGGTATGTTAAATTTACTGTTTACCTTTTTTTTATTATTTCTAATAAATAAAAAACGACAAGGAAGTTTTTGGTTATCTTGTATTATATTGTTGAGCGTTATTTCATCCTTTTATGTTTTAAGTACATCTAATTACAATAAATTATTTTATTAAAATTACATACTTAAACTATAAACAAGACGAACTATACTTTGTTACTTCCTTTATTTAAATGTAAATAACATTCAACAATATAATTTGGAGAACAATTATCCATGTGTGTGAATTTCATGTTGCTTAATCCTTTACAAAAAATTAATTGAAACATCTAGTTTTTAAAAAAGCGTCAGTGGATAAAAGCGTTGGTTGATTGATTCAAAAGTGACTTAACCCAAAGTGTTGTGAGCTCAATACCTGGCAGCAGTAGAGGGAACAAAAACTTGGAGAGTTGATTTATCTGAATTAACTGAAACAGATATCCGAATGCATGACACGTGGAATTGAAACAATCTATCCACGTGGACTAAATTCCAAGAAATGTTCTCTGAAGAAGGCCGGAGCGAAAAACGGTCGAAACGTGTTAATACGTATTTCTGGAGGTGAGAAAATATGTACAGAGTCGTGAAGTAAAATTTCAAAATCATCATATTTTGAAGTGTTGTCATTGAAAAAGTTACATTACAATCAATGAAGACGATCCAGAGTGAAGAAATGGATTTTGCGAGTGATACTTGGCAAGATTTGAAGAAGATGCCTACTTTTTCAACAAAGATATCTTGGAATGATGAGACTACAATTTGAATTAAATTGCTCAATTAACTGACACAATTGCGCCTGAAAATATACTTATTATTGATGAACGTTGTTTATCAGGAGTTTATCATTATTTTTTATTTCTTCTTCTATATGCCGTGTCCCTTCAAAATGTAAGCGATCATGGCCCTCCACATCTTCCTATCCCTCTTCACTCTTAATATCCCTTCTCCTGTTATTTCACCCAATCTCCGCTCCACTATCTATCTGTTCAGGTCCATCAGGTATGCTGTGCGTTGCTTTCCCTTGTCCCTTTTCCCTTCTAGCCATGCCGTGAGGGTTTTCCAAGCCCTCCTTTCTCACGTCCCAAAAACCTTTAGCTGTTTTTTCTTGATGTTATGTATCAGTTTCTTTTTTGTGTCCATCTTCTTCAAAACCTCGTTATTGCTCACGTATTCCGTCCAGGATATCCTCAGCATCCCTCTGTAAAATCGGCTGCTTTAACTCTTTCCTTCATCCTTGATGAAATTGTCCAGCATTTACTGCCATATTGAAAGACAGACATCACATAACAGTCCAGTACTCTCTTCTTCGTTTCCACCAAAATTTTCCTGTTTCTTAACACTCTACTCAGCTTCAGGAATGCATCCTTGGTCATGCCAATGCGCCTTCGGATCTCCGTATCGCACTTTCTGTACTCGTTGCCCCGTCTACTCGAACTTTCTTCAACAGTATATCATGCCACACATTCAAGAGAACTTTGAGTATGAGGAGTTTTATTTCCAGCAAGAGGAAGCATTCCCAGCTACCATCGTGATGCAAAGAGATTTTGCCTAACAAGTGGGTTGAATGCTGAGTTTCAGTAAAATACCCTTTCTGTTCACCAGCCCTTAAATTACTAGACGTTTCTGTGGAGATGCTTAAAAATAATTTTTACGGCGAAAAGCTTATAAAAATCTACGAATTGAAAACAACCATTAAAAGAGAACTGAGAGAAAAACTGTCTTGTTTGTAGATTCAATTAATTTTTGAAAAGGAAATGTATATTAATAAACACTGACTTAATAATCAATCAAAGTAAGTATATATTTTAGTCACTAAAAGTATGCATATATATATATGTGTGTGTGTGTGTGTGCGCGTGTGTGTGTGTCTGTCTGTGTGTGTGTCTGTGTGTGCGCGTGTGTGTGTGTGTGTTAATTTAAATTTTATATTAAAATCTTGACAAAATGTTTTTTTTATTATAAAGAGTTATAATAAAAATATTACTCTAAATATTTCTCTCCTAAGTATCAAGCACTTTTAAGAAAAGTAAATACTACGAACAGTGGACTGTTAACCCATTTTTTGTACTACTTTGTGCTACTCCTAATATATATATATATATATATATATATATATATATATATATAAGAACCAATACATTTTGGTTTCTGAGTATGTCATAATAATTTAGTAATTCGTTCCGCTGATATCAATTATGAAATCTTTTAGCTCAACTGGCAAATTAAGCAGATAAGATACTAATGTAGAAGATAATCATTAGCGACTTACGTTACTGAAAATAACGTCATAAAATAAGTTTGTTTCTGGCATTCAAAAAAAAGTAATTCTGCGCTTATAAATCTGAGGTTATATTTGGTATATGAAAATCCTGTATCCAACACTTTCGTGTTTGCTTTTGTGCAATGTTTCAATAAAGAGTATGTTTCCTAAGAACTGATAAAAGGTGAAGATTGTTGAAATAAATAAATCAGTGAATCAACATATGTTTTGACTAACAATTTTTGTAACACATCTTCTTGTGAACATTTATCTACAATAGACTAGGAAACGGAAGAAAGATAAAGAAACTATGAAAACTCTGTGTATAGTTAGGTCTTGAAGGCTATCACAACGCGTTTATTAAAATAAATGAAGGGAAAGAAGTTGTTGAGTATTACCTATTTATTATACATTAATATTTCGAGATCAAAATCTCATCTTCAGAATGGTAGGAGAGCTTGTTTTCGAGTTCCGTGATTTCAACGAATGGTCATTCTTGACTGCTACTGCTGTCGTTAATCGTATTGTGTGTGTGTGTGTGTGTGTGTGTGTGTGTGTTAGAACATGTATGTGTGTGAGTGTTTATGGTATATATATGTGTGATTGATAGTTGGGGCCTTTTACGGTGTGATGATATCAGTCCGCTTTAATATGTGGTTTATCAAAGTATGCGTTGGCCTGATCGATAATTTGGCTTTTGCCAAAGTGGTAGAGGGCTTTGTTTTATGACTTGGATTTATATCTATCTGCTTTAATTGGCGTGTTTATTGCTACACTTTTTTCTTTTTGCCATCCTGTATTCGTTCTCGTGTGTTCTCGTGTGTTCTCGTGTGTGCGTGTGCGTGAGTGTGTCATATTTGTGTGTTTATATACGTATACTTCTTATATTCTTTTTATTTTACTTTTTCCCTCTGTGATCATTTTATATATCTATACCTACATACCCTTTATCGGTATCATGTATCCGTGTGTGTATGCGTACATAGATACATGTGTGTGTGTGTGTGTGTGTGTGTGTGTGTGTGTGTGTGTGTATAGTGTGTTGTAGTATATATGTATATGTGCGTATATGTGTTCAGTGTATAGTATGTTGGAGTGTGTGTGTGTGTAACTATATATATACGTGTGTGTGTGTGTGTGTGTGTATATATGTGTGTGTACGTGTTCCGGTATAAAGTATGCTGGAGTATGGGGTAAGTGTGTGTGCGTGTGTACGTATGTTTATTTGTGTGCGTTAAACTGTGATAGCGTGTTTGTGTGTATACGCCTTACTGTTGTGGCAAGTGTGTATCAGGTGCGTGAAAGTGTTAATTATTCTGTTTAGTAATCTAGGTTGAGCTCCTGTCTATTGTTGATCTTTGGGTGGAGTTTAGATATTATTAGGACGCTTTTATACGTAAGTTTCCTTGGTTCTGCTCTCTAGATTCAATATTGACAATCATGGTTTTGTCTATGTTTTTGCATTTTTTTAGGTGTTTGTGGAAAGATAATGCTTGTATATGTAGGTGTTCTTTGATTCTGATGTGTAACGGTCCGGTGGTGCTGCCAACAAAAATTCTTCACGTTTGGCGCATTGTATGCGGTACACGACATATACCTGGTGGCATATACCGGTGTCAGGAATAGGGCAGTTGGCCAGTGTACATGTGGTGTCGTTTCTGGTATATTGTTTGTTGTGGTTGTAATTGAGGTGTCTGCGAAGAGTGGGGCCGTAGTTGGCCAGCTGTATGTCCAGTCTCTCCCTACGGATAGTTCTACGTATTTTTGTGGTGGTGTTTTCACTGAAGTGTAGTAACATCAGGAAGCAGGTATTAGAGGGGTGTCACCTTCGGCCTTTGTTACCTTTCTGTTTCAGGCGACCCACAAAGATTTTGGGGTAGCCGTTGGTCTTCAGTATCTCCTTGAAATGTGCAGTGTGGGTGGTACGGTCTTCTTCTTTGCTGCATTTAACGCAGATACGTGTTTCTAATGTATCCAGTCTTTACGCTGAGAGGAAGAGCCGATTAGCAGTGGACAAACATATCCCTGCTAGAAAGGTTTTTGTAGAAATCGGTGTGGATATTGCCTTTTCCCGATACTTTTAGCCTGAAGTCCAGCAGTGACAGGCATCCATTGTTATCGGGGTGTTCGATGGTGAACTTTATGTTGCCATCCATACTGTTGAACGTTGCTGCCATTCTATTCACCTCTTCACGTGAAGAGGTAAGGATGAGTATGTCATCACTACAATTAATGACAGCAGTAGCAGTCAAGAATGGTCATTCGTTGAAAGGCACGGAACTCGAAAACAAGCTCTCCTACCATTCTGAAGATGAGATTTTGATCTCGAAATATTAATGTATAATAGATAGGTAATACCAAACAACTTCTTTACCTTCCTTTATTTTAGTAAACGCATTGTGATGGCCTTCAAGACCTAACCATACACCTAATATACACAATGCTTCAAGTAAATTAAAAAACATTCCTATGAAAATTCTTTTTGAACATAGCACTATATGATAATAATCGGGGCGTGGCCGAGTGGTTAGAATGTTTGCTTTCAGAGCATGAAGCCCGAGTTCAAATTTCACCATGGTCGATTTGTCAGGAAGGTGATTTTATGATATTATCGGTGGGAAAGAGTTCATCCCAGTGTGATCCCTTTGGAAAGTTCTAGAAAACCATATGACTTGTTGAATCAAGCCCTGTGAGTGAAATTGGGTCGACGGCTCTCTTTGAGGAGCTGTCGATGGTTTGACCGAGCCTTTGAACTTTCTGGCTTTGTTCAGACAGTTGTTCCCGATAGAAACTGTAACTAGTTTCAGTATAAACCACAGGTGAGTTCTGTGGGTGTTAACCGAACACAAATCTGTTTGAGAAGGCGTCTGCAATGAGAATTAACTAGCTGCCATAGTAAACAGTCATCCTCAGATACGAGTGGACAGCCATACTTGATATTAATTAATACTTTTAACTTCTCCACAAAATAAGAGTCTACGAAATCCACTGTCTGACGTAGGCATTAAACTCACGATTGCCAGGTAAACTTCACATACTTAACCAACTATCCACTACGATAATCAGGTGAAAGAAGTTTGGAACCCTAAATTGGGAGACAGGAAGATTTCGTTGGAAACGAAGGAAAGAGTACTGAACTGTTATGTGATATGCCCTCCTATATAGCAAGGAATACTAAACGACCTCCTCTAGATAAAGGAGAGAGGCTCGAAGCAACAGAAATGTGTTTCTACAGAAGGATACCAAGGATATCATGGACCAAACATGTAAGCAACGACGAGGTTTTGGAGAAGATACAAACTAAAAGGTAACTTATACTTAGCATAAGGAAGAGACAGCCGAGGTTTCTGGGACACGTAATAAGTAAGGAAGACTTGGAAAACCTAGTACTCACGGAAAGCGATGTATAGATTGAGAATACAAATTATTTTAAGCAAAATGGAAAGGATTTTTATTATGTAGATTTATTAAATGTAGATTATCACAATACCAAATAGCATGACTAATATTTACGAATATCATGAGAGTAACAGCATGTCTTTAATTATACCCCTCAAAAGGCTCTCCCTTACATTTTTGCATTGTACATGATTTAATTTCTACTAAATCTTACTTTTCTTCTTGTCATTAACTTCAAAGATTTAAAGTAATAGTAAAGTAATTCATTTTGATAGTCTTCATTTTCTGGCGGATAAGTTAATTATCAATATATTGTTTATTTTGTACTTTGTGAGATTTCCCCAACGAGAACGCCAGAATAGCATCTGCAAAAAATTTTAAATGAAATAAATTTTAAAGGACCAACTCAATCACAATGATCTCCGCTTGTTTTATGTCTTTTAGATTTTGAAGCTGAAATTTCATCTTGAAGGAAATAGAGTAAAAATATTCTTTATGACTTAAAGAAAAAAACAAATGTATATGCAAAATGGACTTACCCTCTTTTGCAAAAAGTCAAATGACTACAAATAAGTAAGTCGGAAGAGACTGGGACTACCCCATTATGGCGTTGGAGCCCCTCCATCGCTAGTTAAGGGACAGGGCGTGGAAATCGGCCTTATGTGAAATCGCTTTCTTTTCTGGCGGGGCCCGAGCTATAGTTTCTGCATACGCCGATGACGTAACTATTTTCGTATCATCCGCGGACGACATGTAGGTGGTACAGAAGGCGCTTGAACGGTCCAGGCTTGACATGGACGGCGGTTATCCGTGAACGGGAGGGCTGAGGCATGTACCACCCACGTCTTTCCCCTCCTTCTTTGGCGGTTGTCGGTACTCCCTCTCTGTGATGACTGGAAGGCGATCGAGCGCTTGTTGTCCACTTTCTTGTGAGGTGGACGCAAGTGTCAGGTCAACAGATGTCTACGCCAAACATCCGTGTCAGAGGGAGGGGGCTGGGAATGCCACATGTGGGGAGTCATCGACACACCTCGAGGTTTGACAGAGAATTCGATTTTCTAACCTTACTATCACTCCTTTCGTTTCAAGGGCTGAGTGCTGACCTAAATCAAAATTCTTGCTCGAGTACTGACCTTTCACGGCCTTGTGATCGGCTCGGCTTGTCGGTGACCGAATCATGCTTCTTTTGGTCTTGGGTGCCAGCGGAGAATTACCTAAGTAACCCCGTTGCTTATCTTGCGATTGATTCGGAAGAGGATATCTCACAAAGTTGTTCCTGGCTTTCTGTTTATTATTATCTAAGTCGAGATTCCCACACTCCCCAGTTTGTTTTTGGCCCAACTTTCCATCATGACTGGGTCAGTCTTTGATTTTTCCATTCCATTATTTATTTATTTATTTATTTATTTCCCCTCTCTGAAATTTTGTGGGGTGGACGGGTCTTACTAACATTTGTTTGAATATTTCGTTATATTTTAGTTTGTTCTGGGTTATTTATCCCCCTTCTCATTTTCCTTATCAGTATATTTATATTTTTAATTTATAAAATTATGGTATATAAGTAAATTTTATCTCATGGGTTTTCGTATCCCCCTTTTTTTAGGTTCCCCTGCAAATATGTGGTTTTATGGTATATGTAGGATTGTAATATGATGAACGAGTTTTGTAATGAATGAAAAAATTGTAATGAATGAGTAGGTCGTGAATGTAATTAGGTAGGTATAGAATAGACAGTGTCGACTGGCCTCAACTAACTCCTCCTTTCAGCCATGCTCCAAATTTAATGTAATTCAGTATAAATAATCCATTATGGCACAAATTTTGACACCTCAATGTAGTGTAATGGTTAGCAAGAGCGTAATTAGATTAATTACAGCTGAATAGTGAGTTCCATCCTCACTGGGTGCCCAATATTTCCGGCCTTGTGCCACATCTAAGTCATGCTTAGAAACTCACCACAACATTATAGCCCACATTTGGACACCTCGACGCAAGCTTGTCTCTCTAGAATCTTTACAATTGAGGAGAGAGTTTGATTCTCACTGGGTGCCCCATACTTTCAGCTTTGCGCCACAGCTAAACTGCGCTTAGAAAATTACCATTATGGCACACATGCTACTTTCCAGATTATCATTATTCGCTTATGTCTTTCCATAAACAATTTCTTGTTATTTGTTTATATTTCTGAAATGAGGTAGTATTTACACTATTTACATTATCCGGACTATTATCCTCATCTTTGCTGCCATTTGTACAACGTTTCGGCCTTCTGTAGGTGCTAGGACTTTCGACCCGGAGTATATCATTTTCATTCTATGCATGAGCCTCTTTGGATAGTAATGAGTTATCTCCCTCTAACTGGACTCTTTAAGTTACTTGTTCACCACTGCTGTAGCCTGCTCTAAGTTACTTGTTCACAACTCTTTGGGTCAAGTCACTGGATCTAACCAACGTCTAGGGCTATGTGTCCGTTTGTTTTTTTGTTATGCTTGTCTATTGTTGCAAAAGTGGAACGATGAAATTGATGGTTAGAATGTTGGGGGTCTTGAAATTTTATGAAAATTTGCCTCACCACCTTGAATTGTTAAATGAAATTTGATCACCAAATTCGTGACTGTGATGATTTTTAATATAGGCATGATTTAATAGGTACGGAGTTCAAATATTTGATCTCTTATCGTGGTCAGATATTCATTAATCCCTTCTACAGAAATTATAATCGAATTCCGCTTCTAGGTTAGATTTTTAATTTTGTATATTTCGATTTTTACAGTTCTATATAAATTTCTGTTATGGCATTCGTAAAAATAAAATTATATTTAAACATTTTATAGCAAAAAATATCAAATTATTTCAGCTGTGATTTTGATTGAATATATTCCTGTAATACAAATATATTGCTGATAAAAACAGTGCTGAATTTCACAACGGGTACTTTTTCATTTTCTTTCTTCCTGTTTATTTATTTCCATTAATGAATTGAATAACATTCATTCACGTTTTTCACACATACATGTCAATCGTTGTCCATGTAAAAACAACGGTCTTTGTTGAATATTATATATTTTCTTTTTAGCATTTCTCATTCCTACAATAAACAAGGACACATATTTTATATGGCATTTCAATAATAAATATTTACTGGCTTTAGAATAAAATGTATTTTGAAGGAAACTCGTTTAATGTTGTCTTTATATCACAGGGCAAATTCACTGCTGTTCAGGCGACTTTCTTTATCTCGCTGAGGCAATGATTATGGTGCTTTAAAGCGTTTACACTGGTAAGACTCACACAAGTAATTTCTCCTGTTAACACGAAATCATCATATGAGCTTGGCCTAGTGATTGTTACAAGTATCACGAAAATTTCAGTTTAGTTTCAAGTTACACAAAAATAACCTTATATATCTAAAAATGTTCATTTAGAATAATTATTATGAAGAAAAAAAATAATGCCTTTCTCATGTGCTTGTATATGTAACCGACACGACTATAATTATAATTTTAGAGAGACATATCGTACAAAAAACATGGAAATTGTTTCCACATGCAAGTATAGACAGATGCTACTCACAAGATAATCATTACCTGACGCTAACAAACAGCTTATTAAGATACAATAAATCAGTTACTTTTAATATATCTTGCATGTGCATGTAGATATAGAATTTCATACGATGAAATTTTAAAATAGTATTTTAGCATTTAATCTAACACATTTTCTATTTTTTAACTGATATTTTCATAAATTTTCTTCGTGTTTCTAACAGTTAAGAAATTCGCAAAATACTTAACACTTAATTTTTATGTACGCTTACAAAAATGTGCGTTTGTTCATGTTGGGGAGTACCCCTTTTTGCACATAAAAATGGACTCTTCTGAGGTGTATATATAATCCTGCCTATACAGTGAACGGAAGTAGTTGTTTTTGTTTCATGCCCCTCTCCTTCATGTCATTTCATGTATAATTTTTATATATTTTTGTACCATTTAAAGATTTGTAATTTTTATGTACATCCGGGGTGTTTTTAGGTCCCCAGAATGCATTACGGTATTTTGGTGTATGGTGGATTGAGTGTTGATGGATAGTTTTTATGGTGGTTGAGAAAAATTGTATAGTATGTCTGGGTCACGAGTCAGATTAGCTGCGACTACATCTCTCACTGTCAGCTCTCTGCCTTCGGGTGGAGGGCGCTCTCTGCTTCCGAGCAGAGAGCAATAACCCAGTCGTGGTTCCGCCGAAGGGTAGAAATACGACTGGGGGAAAATAGACGAGTATTTTTTGGCCGGGCCATATAGCCCGGAAAGCCCACTCATAACTGACCATGTGTCACAAGTTGCACTTAGTTGGAGGGACAACTAAATATAGTGGTTGTCAAAGAGTTTTCTCGCTGCGACTACATCTCTCACTGTCAGCCCTCTGCCATTGGGTAGAGGGCACTCTCTGCTTCCGAGCAGAGAGCAATAACCCAGTCGTGGTTCCGTCGAAGGGTAGAAGCACGACTGGGGAAAAATAGACAAGTATTTTTTGGCCAGGCCATATAGCCCGGAAAGCCCACTCATAACTGACCATGTGTCACATGTTGCCCTTAGTGGGAGGGACAACTAAATATAGTAGTTGCCAGCTCGCTGCGACTACATCTCTCACTGTCAGCTCTCTGCCTCGGATAGAGGGCGTTCTCAGCTTCCGAGCAGAGATTAATAACCCAGTCGTGGTTCCGCCGAAGAGTAGAGGCACGACTGGTCAAAAATAGACAGGTATTTTTTGGCCGGGCAAAACCCACTCATAACTGACCATGTGTCACATGTTGCCCTTAGTGGGAGGGACAACTAAATATAGTGGTTGTCAGAGAGAGTTAGTAAGGAGTCAGTTGGCCCGTAATTTGATGCATAGTAAGTTGGAGTGTTTTGGATATAGACTCATACCCGGACATACTTCTTCACTACAAGACTGTACATATTGATTTCTACTAACAGTATTTCTAGCATTCCTGAATTGACTAACCCGTGTTCCAGATTGTATATTTTTGTTCAATATAACTTACATTTTCTATCTCCATATCTGTTTTTGTTATTTATTATTTTGTGTGGTTTCTCAACAAGAATCCACAACAAATTGGCGACGGGGATTTCCAAACATGTTCACGCGGAGAAAAAAGTACGTTTTTCAAGTCAGTCGCCAAGAACAAATCGGTAACGATGATTTCGAACAAATTCACACGGAGAGGAATAATACGTTTTTCACATCAGTCACCAAAAACAAAATTGGCAACAAAAGAACGCAAACTCACGTATAACCCCAAGGAACAACAAATTAGCGTCAAGGATCTCGAAACTCACATACAGAGGAGTCGCCAACAACAAATTGGCGAAGTAGATTCGTACACAAGTCGCACAACAAATTTGCGACGAACTTACTTATACCCTGAATCACCTTAACAAAGTTCGCTACGAGAATTCGAACAACAAGTTGACCACAAACAATTGGTGACACTATCACAGAGAGATAAAAGAATAAAAACTGTCAGAAATAATTGCTAGAAAGCAATAGCTAACAAAAATTGAAACTCCTCACAGAATCGAAACAGCAAATCATGGAGGACTTTCAGAAAGGAATACTGGAAATCATTAAGAGAAGCAAAGAAAGACATATGGAAATGCAAAAAGCAAATGAAGAAAGATATATGGAAATGCAAAAAAGACAAATGGAAATACAAAAGGAAGCGAAGAAAGAAAAATGGAAGTACAAAGACGAATTAAGAAAGACAATCACAATTACAAGAATTATAATTTAAAAAAAAAATTAAGTACAGTCCTAGATAGGAACTCGGAAAAGGAGAGGAGTTGTTTTCGCAAGATGCTGTGTGGAACGCTATTGAAACTTTTAAATACTCAATAGAGGAAGACAAAAATTTTGGAGAATACTACAGATGATAGGAAAATTTTTTTTAATTTCAACTGCCAGCACTGGAGTAAAAAAACTAAGGCTTTTACTCAGAAGATTAGGTACGGACGACCACACTAAGTTCGTAGATTATATTCTCCCAAAAAAGACGAACGATTTAACGTTCGACGAGGCAGTGACAAACCTCACTGAGCTATTTAGCCCCAAAATCTCGTTGTTCCATAAAAGTTGAAAGACAAAAGACAAAAACGAGGACTATTCTACATTCGCAGCTATCGTCAACAAACAATGTGACGATTTTAAACTTCAAGTGTCTCATATTTGTCCAAGGACTAGTTGCTGCTAAAGACAGTGAAATGAAAAAACGTATGCTGACCAAACTTCAAAACAAGCCAGGTCTAACACTGCAAAAAGTGTCAGATAATTGCCAGAAATGCCTCAGTACAGAAAGATAGCAAGGACATCGAAGAGGCAGGAGTCGCACACATTCGTAAAGTAAAAAGAATTTTACGTTTTGTACCCTCCCCAAACGCAAAACAAAATTATAATGACAAAGAAAAGAGATACAAAACTACTAATGACAGGAATCCAATAAAAAACAAGCCCCCTCTTCTGCATGTTACATATGTGGTGGATGGCATTGGTTTAAAAATTGTCTTTTCAAGTACAAAAATTGCTAAGCGTATGGTAAGATGGACCACAAAGCAACAGTATGCAGAAACAAAAAACAACCTAGTCGGGTAAGATCAACTAGAGTGGAGGATGAAAACAAGGAAAACATGAGAAAAAATATGTTGAACTGGAAATATTGAATAAGAAGATCAAATTGCAATTAGATTCGGGGTCAGACAAATTTACAGACATGGCGGAAGTTGAACTGGCCGACCAAAAAACTGCTAAATAGATAACAGGAAAAAGGATTAAATTGGAAGGCGAAATTATCGTGAATGTAAAATTTCAAGGAAAAACCAAAAAAACTAAAAATCTGTGTGTCGAAAAACACACATAACCTGGTAGGAACGGACTGGATGCAGAAATTTAATATATGGGATTTACCCATTAACTCGTTTTGTAAAAAAGTTAGGATCGTGACGAATGAAACTTCAGAATTGAAAAAAGAGGTATCCTCAAGCAGTAAAAAATTCACAACAGAAATCGCGCAAAAGAAGAATATGCAACCTGTATTTATTACACTTATAGTTACGGGAAAAACTTGCAAACCAGGCGAACAAGTGAGAGACATCAACCAACAAAGAAGGAATGAAGAGCCAAGCTCGTCATTCTCAAAAAATGTTGGGGCTATGAAAAAAAGAAATATTTTGGAAGCTGTTGAGAATATTAGATCCCAAGCAAAAAAAAACACTAGCTTCTTCCCCCCAAAAAACTAGAGGTGGGTGTTGGGGAGCACCCCATTTTGCATATAAGAATGGACTCGCCTGAGGTGTATATATAACCGGCTGATGTTCCCTACTTAAATGCTTTATATGTTGAATCTCCATCTTTCTTCAAATATGCATTGAGCATTTTTAATAGAATTGTTTACTGGTATAATTTAATTCAAATCTGTTCTATAACTGTTCGGACCTGTTTCGCTGTATCACAGCTTATCAGTACGGTTAGACATCCGATTGCTTCTGGCCAGGGTTGAAACCCGACCGAATTGACATCAGTCTGCGATTCTACCTCTGGGCGGTCGGTAGAGGAAGGCGGAGTTTAGCGTGTTATATCCAGCCGGGAGTGTTTAGCGTGTTATATTATAGCCGAGAGTGTTCGAATTCATTACTGAATTAACGATGCGTAAATGCGTGAGTAGCTACTGTTTTCATTTAAGTGCCATATGGTATACACGCTTGAGCAATCATGTCTCTTTCAATCCATGACTGACTGGACAGAAGATTTTCCCGCAGTAGGTTGCTATTTCTTTCTGCGGTTGACTGGTTGCACACCAAAGATATATAACCCAATCTGTCCTGCTATTAAATCCATAGCTGGTGGGAAAAGAGATGTATTAATACCTTTCCCATATATATATATGTGTGTGTGTGTGTGTGTGTGTGTGTGTGTGTGTGTGTGTGTGTGTGTGTGTGTGTGTAAAACGAAGATTAACGAAACTGGTTATAAACAACCTACAGTTTGAAATGATTTGTTTAAACATTATTTTTTATTGATACTCGTATTTAAGTAGATATTCTGCTTATAAACAAACAGTATTATATATTTATTTCTACCGGCCAGATTATTTACGATAAATTTTTGTTTCGAAAATCCTGCCGAATGACACACATTTTCGTAACAAAAATTTATCGTAAATAATCAGGCCGTGAGAAATAAATATATAATACTGTTTGATTATAAACAGAATATCTACTTAATTACGAGTATTGATCAAAAATAATGTTCAAACATATCATTATATATATATATATATATATATATATATATATATATATATATATATATATATATATTCAGATAATATTTATGGGGAATAGCTATTTCCACATGCCAGTTCGAAACATGCATTGTCAACCCCATTTAATCAAAGAATAGAGAAAAATTCTTATGCCGGAAGCAAGAGCTAGTAAAGGAAAGAGTGGGAATGTTGGTTACTATAGGGTTGAGCCGAGGGGAATCGTAGTAGTAAATTCCCTTTTGGTAGTGGGAGGCATGTGGATTGACCATTGTGTTAGTAGTGGTAGGTAGGAGGGAAAAGGTTACTGATTCACTAAATTTTAAAATCTAATTTATGTAAAAGGCTATTTCTATTATGAATAAATGGAAGACGCAGATAACTACTGAAATTTAAATTTATTACGGTGACGACACAATGATTTCTTTACGTTTATTCAGAAGTACATTCTGACATTGAAATTTCAAAATCTTAATTTTTTCTGTTAAACATAGATTACATCTTAAGCTATTAGGAATACGTGCCGTGCCTATCAGCTTCCACTTTATTTGTAGATTTAGGTCATTCTCTTTCAATTCCCAGTACGAAATTAATAATTTAGTATTCATTAACTGGTAACTTTTTATGCACATACTCATTGTCTCCAGGCAAACAGTTTCCGTTAGAGTCAATGCTCTAAGTAGTAAGTGATATAAAGATCTGTTTTCATTTACTTCTCCATCGTCTTTTTGGTACTTTCCTTAAAATACCACAGCGCCTGGCAATGTTTTCATAGTGAGGGAATCTTGAAACAGTTGCTATTTCCTTTCACTTTATCAACTGTCCGACCAATGAAAAAGTTGAGAAATAAAGAGAAAAGTAGATTATGATGTTCAGTCCAATATATTCATTTTCGAGTTGAAGTGATTATTTTTCACATAGTCTGACTTCTTTTAAGAGTACAAGATGAAATTTCAAGTCAGAATAAATCTGTCTGTTTTATAGAATAGGATAAAACGACAACTGGGTTTGTGAGTTAAATGCTCTTTTTTATGTTTATTTGATATTAAATCACTTTTAAGACCTAGCATGGTCGAAATCATAAAATCAAATGTAATCTTTACCATAAAGATCGCAAACGTATAAATTAAAAGACAAAAATTGTGAATGAGATCATAGCGATGTACTTATATTTAGATACATTTTTTTATTTTTATGAATGTTACTTTTAATAAAAAAACAATTAAAATTGTATGAAAAAAAGAATTAATTTTTGAATTGGTTAAAAATTGTATTTTGGCAAAAATGATATTAAATCGTATTAAAATCTAAGAAAATTAGAAATTTACTAACACGGTTTCTTTGAAAAGGAAATGACCGCAAATTAAAAGCGTTTTTTCTTCTTTTTTTTTTTTCATAAAGTTTCAACTGAAGTTTAATAACAAAATGAACAATTTTCATCGACTAGGGAAATGATCTGTGCAAGAAATGAGTCTATAGATATAGAGAATAAACTTCTTTACACAATGGTAGATACTCCCAAACAAAACTAGCAAGTTTATACCAGTAATATGTGAAATATAGGCTGACATCTGTAACACGTGAGAGGGCGTGCGCTCACTAGTGACAGAAGGACGATGGTAACCACTTTACGAGAACATTGTCTCATCCCAAGTCAATACTAGTTTCGCTCAATTAATGCAAGTTGTATATAGCATACATTCCATAGGATTTTGTTGACTACCATTATTCATGTCACACCCGTTACTGCATCTTACGTAAGCTAGGAAGCATCACCATTAGACCTTAGACCAACATTGCGTGTACAACTGCGCCGATAAGTCACGTTTCTAGATCTTTTAATCAGTATTCATATGTAGAAGATACATATGAGGCTAGGATTCAGCCTGTATGCAAGTGTGTATCTTCTGAGTTGGACATGCAATTAACATATATGTGAAACTTTCAGCTCTCTTGACATTCGTAGCATACATAGGTCTAGTTGCAAATCACTTGCACACATTTATGCTTGTCATGTGTCCGGGTGATGAACGCTTATCTCAGCAAAGTAACGCAACTCCTCATTATACACAGCTAACATAAAACTGATTTTAACAGCACTTGCTTGATTTCCAAATACTCCATTGATCTTCGCGTACAGTTTATATTTTATTGTGTATATATAAGGCAGGGTTAGAGGTCTTACCCACGAAATTATTTCATTGCCTCGTAGACTCTATGCAGCGTCGCATAACCCTCGTTATTCTGATGAAACTCCTTTATTTTGAAATAAATGGGAGTGGTAGTTCAAGGAAATGCATTAGGTGTATCTGTATTGTTCAATCAAAATTGAGAATTATGTAACCATTGAGACTTAATATTTGGGTTATGAAAGATGTCAGGATGGCTTGGACCTAGACATGTCCCTTTTTAATTTTGTCTGGATAAGATACATAGTGGGACCTTAGATTTTTTAAAATGGGTAGACCATAATTTTTAATAGGAGGTAGTCTTTAGGTATTTTTATTTAATAATAGATTTTTTTTAACTATCATCTGTGAGTAAAGGAGCTTGAAAATTTAGGTCAGAATTAAGATTAAATAATTATGGTATACTTAGTTATATTGTATTAAGAACAACAATTAAGTATTGTGACTGTCATTTATTTTAGTAAAATAATTTTCATTTCTTAATTATGTTAGACTACAAGTTATAAATGAAACATTGTAATTAATTAAATTTTAAAGAAAATTATTTTGTCTGAGTAAGCTACATAGTGGAATTACACAATATTTAAATAGATAAATAATTTTTAACAGCAAGTTTGATTTTTTTTCATTACTTCATGAGTAAAAGGGCTGAGATGTTTATGTTATAATTATGATTAAACAATTATGATATATTCAAGTATATTGTAGTTAAGAAAACCAACTAAGTATTGTGGGAACATAGATTATTTAAATGAGCAGACAGCAATTTTTACAGCAGGCTGAACTTCAGGGTGTTTTTTTTTTATTAGATTTAGTGCTTACAATTAAGATTTTAATAATTATTGTACGATAAGGTATATTTTAGATTAACAAATTAAGTATTGTCCGGATAATTTATTTTGGTAAAATAATTTTAAAGTTATATTAGAGTATAAGCTATCAATGAAACATTTTTTTATGGTGCCGGAACTTTTTTAGGTTGGAATTTAAACTAAATAATTTTAGTATACCAAGGTATATTGTAGTTGAGAAAACCAACTAGTATTTTGTGGACCATTTATTTTAGTAAATTAAATTTTAATTTTTAAGTCATATTGGAGCACAAGTTATAAATGACACATTATGATTAATTAAATTGTAACGAAAAATATTTTCGATGTTTACATAAAATAGTCAATTCAATCTCTACGGTTCAATAGTTCACCATTTTTAGGGAACCTTAAAATCTGCAGCTTTTCACACAAGCACAAAGGGCCGATGTCGTAGAATGACTTACAGGTTCTTGTTTTTCCAGAATTTTCCATTTTACTTTGGGGGCTTTGTTTGTGCCCTTTAACTTCCAAAAATACGCAGAAAGGGGTGTTTGGTTTCGGTACGTGTTGTTTTTAAAGAAAGTAAAGTACATATGCCAACGTTGTTTAAAAGTGTTCTTAGTAGATCCGATGCAAACTTTTTTAATAGTTGGGTTTTCATTTGATGTTATATATATATATTAAAAATTATCACATCAGAGCAAAAAATGAGTGTCGTTATGCACTTTAATGAGACTTTCCTGATGTTCTGCTAACAGACATACTTTGTCACATAGTAAGTACTGGTTTTGAAAGTAATCCGTTCGAGATTGTTTACCGTCATGAAATATTAGATGACTAAAAAAAGTCCCGCATTCGATAAAACACTACAATCTTGTCAACAAAGTTGTACCTACAAAAGACTTCACCTTCAAAAGTGAAACCATCTATATTCTTCCCTTCCTTGGTATGATATTACACAAAAACTATAACAAAATCAATTTTGATGTCTACAGAAAAGCTGCCAACAAAAATGCCCTGATCAATTTCTCTTCAAACTACTCTTCTAAAATTAAATCTGGTATAATTATATGTTTCTATTTAAGAGCATTAATGGAAAAACCTACTCAGAAAACACTGAAAACCTACAATATTAATATCACTTTATTTACAACGAAAAAAGAAAGGTACAACCGCAACAAAGGCTACATTATCCACAATAATAAATTAAACAATAACAGATACGTAATAATAGCTAACACTTCCATGACAGCCACTATCCAGAACAATTTATCCAATCTAAACAACTTATCCCACCCAAATAGTCACAATCACTTCGAAAACTATTATGGATATAATCAGATCTAAAAAAAAAATAAATAAATAAATGAAGAAAAAATAAAGAAAACAATAATAACAGAAGCTGGCATATATAAAATAATTTTTCAAAACTGTCCCTCACAGTACATTAGAGAAACACGCACAATTATTTTCAAGAAGTATCTATGAATACAGAAGAGAATTCATAAATAATAATTTAGTAAATGCACTGGTCTACACAGAAATTCGACCACAATTTCAACCTAAAAAAATGCCATACTCATCAAAAGAGAAAATAATTTACGCAGAAAGAAAATTCTCTATAGCGCCGCCATCAAATATCGTCAAAATATTAATCTATGTCCAGCTTTTCCTTATAGAAACAATACTTTCCCAAGCAAACATATACAACAAACATATAAAACAATTCAAAGAAAACGGTTAATTTCCATCAATTTAACATCTCATAACATAACATGAGAAAACATACTGCACATGAGAAAAACATTCTATTCAAATATGACGCTTTTTTAAATGTTCGATAATTTCAGGTAATCTTATGAATAATTTATTAGCGTTTAATTCTAGTAACCAACAATTTTTTGTTTATAAATTCTTTATTTAAAATAAAATTAATTTCATCTTATTGCCTTGTCTTTTTCATTTAACCACTACCATAATTATTACATGGAAGCTCAGGTTGAGAATTTTCTAAAATTGAAGTTATCCCCACTTTTTTTTGGAGAGTGTGATGCCAAGGTAGGCGAATATAATTATTGCATCTAATCTTCTTTTGATACATAAAAATTCTTTCTTCAGATAGGCATTGTGTTTGCTATAACAGCGGCTGATTGTTACGAAGCCAAGAGACCAAATGTTTGACTTAAAAATTATGTTAATTTTGTCAATGACGATCTACTTTATCAACGGTAACAAAAAAAGCGAAAATGACAAACGGTAAGTCGACCTGGCGAAACATAAAATGAAAAACTGAAAATTAACTAGTAAACAATTTAACTAATAAATTAACTGATAGATTCTAAGACTACACTCACGACAGGAAGTAACAATTTATTCATTTTAGAATTGGAAATTACAAGACCATTTTCATCTAGAAAATTTGAGTAAATTAGACGTAAAATGATAAAATCAGAACCCAAAATTTTCTGCATAGAGATAGGATATTGAGAAAATTACTTGCATGATGAGGAAATATGGTAACATTTGTCATTCAGCAGAAATTTACAAATTTAAACCATTATATATATATATATATATATATATATATATATATATATATATATATATATATTGTGTGTATGTTGGCAGCATTTTTTCATTAATGCAGGTTTCATTGAATAATATAGACAAGTTTTGTCTATTAATTTTGTGTAGGATCCGTTCATACCGTCTGATATACTTGATGGTGATGTCGTTGAAAGAAAACAAAAAATCACAGTATTTGTTGAATTTTTTATCGGGTCTAAGCTTTCGGCTCACATAAGCCATTATCAAAGAGTAAATATTAACACACAGTAAACATAGAACATTTAAGCTATTAACAATAAAGATAATTGAATTGAAAATATAAGTCCATCCCTACCGTGGCGGATGGCCGAAGACAGTGACAAAATAGTGGTGTTGTGGTCCCTGGTCTGATTACAGACATTTGAGTACGTTATTGGAAATATCGAAATTGATTGTATTCAAACCAGGTTTAAATTGTTTAATGTAGAGTGCTTCGAGAATTTTTTAGTTTCTGCTTATTATTTTCTTGTTTGAGTATGTACGTGTTATCAACAAGCGTTTTTCTCAGAAGTGTGCGTTGATAACCGTGTTGTTCTAAATGACGGAATATATTTGAATTTTTATTTAAGTGCAACGTCAGACGCCGTGAGAGCGAATTTGTGGTGTGGCCGATGTAGATATTATTGAGGTTGTTAGAGATACATTCTCTAAATGGACATATGAATTTATATACTACATTGGTTTTTTGCAAATCACTAACGGTGGGGGAAGAGTCGTTGCGGACAAATGAATTAGATGTAGTGGATTTAGTGTAATATATAATGAATTTAATTCTTTTGTTAGAGTCTGTCGGAGAAATATTAGTATTTATGAGTTTTTTTAGGATGTTTTCATCTAGTTGGTAGTTGGTGTGCATCTGGCTACGGTATAAGAGAGTGATATGTTTAGGATTGGTTGGGTTAGTATCATGTGTTGTTTTTTCCATGTTAAGCTTTTTAAGAAAATAATGTATTTGTTCATCAACTATGTAGTTGGGAAAATTATTATTGATGAGTGTCTGTTTTATGTTTTTTAGTTCACTGTAAAAGATCTGATTTGTAGATGAATTGACTTTTGCACGATATAATAGATTTTTTATGATGGCTATTTTGTAATAGTGGGGGCATTCACTAATATAATTGAGTGTGGAGGAATTTTTATTAGTGAGTTTTTGATACGGTGAGATAGTAAATTTATTGTTGTCAGTGTTAATTAATATATCAAGAAAAGGAATTTTGTTATCTTTGCTAAGTTCATAAGTAAATTTTAAAACTGAGTTATTTTGAAACTGTTTTTGAAGTTGTAAGATTTCATCAGTATTTTTAATTGATAGTAGGATATCATCAACATATCGTAGATATATTGATGGTTTTGTAAATTTTGCAAAGGTAGTATTTTCAAGGTTAGACATGTAGAAATTACTAAAAATCGGACCAAGCACTGAACCCATGGAGACTCCGTCACGTTGTATATATATATAGTGTTATTTGGATCAACAAAAGGCACTTCAGTAGTACAAGCTAGTAGAATTTTTCTTAGGATGTTGGGATTAATTTTGAGTGGGGGTAATGAAGGATTACTGTAAACATTTCTTATAATTATATCAATAGTTTCACTGACGGGTACATTAGTAAAAAGGTTTTCCACATCAAGTGAAGCTATGATTTCATTATTAGGTTTTTCACTCTTGAGGATTTGGATTGCCTCTAGGGTTGACTTTATGCTGTATTTACTCGGAAGGTAGGGTGTGATAAGCTGGTTAATATGTTTAGTTAACTGGTATACAGGAGTAGGAATTTGGGATATGATAGGGCGGAGAGGATAGTTAGGTTTATGAGTTTTTATGGTTCCGTATATGTAACCAGGTTTATAGTCACCAATAATTTTAGGGAGTTTTAAGGAATTCTGATCAGCGTTGTTGGCACTAATGAGTTTATTAAGTTTAGATTTTAGTTGGTGTGTCGGGTTTTTGTTAATTTTTTTAAATTTTGTGTGGTCATGGAGTATGTGGTTGAGTTTTGTGTTGTAATCTGATTTGTTAAGTACAACAAAGATGTTAGCCTTGTCAGCTTTTTTTACAATTATGTGAAGGTGGTTGCGTAGTTCGTGCGCGGCACTTTTTAGTTGTTTCGATAGAATTTTTGAGGAGCTTCTGCTTTTATCATGGCGATCTTTGATTGCCTCAGCCTTAAGTAGATCTTTCAGTTCGGGTTTAACGGTTATAAGTTTTTCATCTTGTAATTTAGTGATGTTTTGATAGAGCGTTTCTATTTCAATTTTTTTAGTAAGCTGGTTATACTTACGGTATATATGGCAGTTAGGTCCAAGGTTGAGTAATTCTTCTTGGTACTTAGTTAGTTTCGAGTAAATACAGCATAAAGTCAACCCTAGAGGCAATCCAAATCCTCAAGAGTGAAAAACCTAATAATGAAATCATAGCTTCACTTGATGTGGAAAACCTTTTTACTAATGTACCCGTCAGTGAAACTATTGATATAATTATAAGAAATGTTTACAGTAATCCTTCATTACCCCCACTCAAAATTAATCCCAACATCCTAAGAAAAATTCTACTAGCTTGTACTACTGAAGTGCCTTTTGTTGATCCAAATAACACTATATATATATACAACGTGACGGAGTCTCCATGGGTTCAGTGCTTGGTCCGATTTTTAGTAATTTCTACATGTCTAACCTTGAAAATACTACCTTTGCAAAATTTACAAAACCATCAATATATCTACGATATGTTGATGATATCCTACTATCAATTAAAAATACTGATGAAATCTTACAACTTCAAAAACAGTTTCAAAATAACTCAGTTTTAAAATTTACTTATGAACTTAGCAAAGATAACAAAATTCCTTTTCTTGATATATTAATTAACACTGACAACAATAAATTTACTATCTCACCGTATCAAAAACTCACTAATAAAAATTCCTCCACACTCAATTATATTAGTGAATGCCCCCACTATTACAAAATAGCCATCATAAAAAATCTATTATATCGTGCAAAAGTCAATTCATCTACAAATCAGATCTTTTACAGTGAACTAAAAAACATAAAACAGACACTCATCAATAATAATTTTCCCAACTACATAGTTGATGAACAAATACATTATTTTCTTAAAAAGCTTAACATGGAAAAAACAACACATGATACTAACCCAACCAATCCTAAACATATCACTCTCTTATACCGTAGCCAGATGCACACCAACTACCAACTAGATGAAAACATCCTAAAAAAACTCATAAATACTAATATTTCTCCGACAGACTCTAACAAAAGAATTAAATTCATTATATATTACACTAAATCCACTACATCTAATTCATTTGTCCGCAACGACTCTTCCCCCACCGTTAGTGATTTGCAAAAAACCAATGTAGTATATAAATTCATATGTCCATTTAGAGAATGTATCTCTAACAACCTCAATAATATCTACATCGGCCACACCACAAATTCGCTCTCACGGCGTCTGACGTTGCACTTAAATAAAAATTCAAATATATTCCGTCATTTAGAACAACACGGTTATCAACGCACACTTCTGAGAAAAACGCTTGTTGATAACACGTACATACTCAAACAAGAAAATAATAAGCAGAAACTAAAAATTCTCGAAGCACTCTACATTAAACAATTTAAACCTGGTTTGAATACAATCAATTTCGATATTTCCAATAACGTACTCAAATGTCTGTAATCAGACCAGGGACCACAACACCACTATTTTGTCACTGTCTTCGGCCATCCGCCACGGTAGGGATGGACTTATATTTTCAATTCAATTATCTTTATTGTTAATAGCTTAAATGTTCTATGTTTACTGTGTGTTAATATTTACTCTTTGATAATGGCTTATGTGAGCCGAAAGCTTAGACCCGATAAAAAATTCAACAAATACTGTGATTTTTTGTTTTCTTTCAATGACATCACCATCAAGTATATCAGACGGTATGAACGGATCCTACACAAAATTAATAGACAAAACTTGTCTATATTATTCAATGAAACCTGCATTAATATATATATATATATATATACATATTACAAGCAGTTTGTAATGATGATTGCATAGTGCATGAAATTCCGAGTTGTGCCTACGGCGTAGGCTAATATGCATATATATTAATAAATAATTAAAAGCTCTGTTTATACTACATTGAGTACTGTTTTACTAACAACTGAATAATATTTTTATATGTGCTTATACGCATATCTATGAAGAGGTGCGTTGTGATGCAGTAGATATCGGATCGGAACGAAAAGTCGGATAGCCGAGTTCGAATTTCA
The DNA here is from genome assembly GCA_037127315.1 of Ascarosepion bandense. Classification (NCBI taxonomy): domain Eukaryota; kingdom Metazoa; phylum Mollusca; class Cephalopoda; order Sepiida; family Sepiidae; genus Ascarosepion; species Ascarosepion bandense. Next base: position 135,057 of record JBBBDQ010001138.1, read on the forward strand.
GTTTAATTCGTTGCATTCACCATTCACGCGCAAACACCATTGGGAAAGGTATTAATCCGTTACTTCTCTCTCTAACTAGGTTTAATAGCAGGACAATTAGGGTTCTATAACCTTAGTTGGCAACCAGTCTACCGCAGAAAGTAATGGCAACCTACTCCAGGAAAATCTTCTCCTTCGTAAGTCATGTCTTTTCGGGACATGATCGCTCAAGAATGTATCACGTACAGACGTACAGCATTTAGCTGACTTTCCCATATTTATTACTTCACATACCTATGTATATATAATTTTACAAATAGCGTTCAAGTAATAAGGATATGTCGTATTAATAAATAAAAAATACTCCCCCTTTCTTTATATACGTGTGTGTGTGTGTGTGTGTGTGTGTGTGTGTGTGTGTGTGTGTGTGTGTGTGTGTGTGTGTGTGTGTGTTCATATGTACCTAAAATGTTCATTATGTATCTCCCACCTAGAATTTGAAGCTGGTCGGTGTCAGCTCATTCCAAAGATCGTGATTGATGCTATCTCATAAACGCTATTTTCCCTGTATGACACAATTTTCATTTTGAAATTTCTATATCTTATATTGTCAAGATCGTTCGTTTGATAATCAAAGACGTTTTTGCGAAGCTGTGGGGAGTTCTTAATTCTAAGATTCTTTTATGTAATATCTAACAAGACTTGCTCACACACTGCAACAATAATCAGAAGGTTGTCAAGAAGATAATAACAACAAACTAGCAAAAAGAATGCAGATGTCATAAATCTATTTAGCAGGTGTGTTTTATTTCTTTAGATTTATTTGTGTCTTAGAGAATCATCTCTCCTCACAACTTTCTGTAAATTGTTGAATTGATTTGTACGCTTAAACTTTTTGTTTGATTTGTTTGGGTTTTTGGGTTTTGATTTTAGTTGATTTTTATATAAAGTAAAGAAAATGCTGATTCGAACAATTTAATCAATTTTTCATTTTGTTTCAACCTTTTTTTCCTTTAACCATTCAGCTATTCGAATATTTCTCTTTGTAATTCTAAATCTATTCTATCCTGTTTTCTAATAATCTGTCCTTTTTTTTTTTTTTTTTTTTTTCAGCCGCGATTATTTTAATCTCTTTTTAAGTTGATTATCTCTTTTCTCTCACTTTATATGTACACACTGGTCGCTTAAGTACACGGAAACAAATGTTCTCCTACGCAAACTTTTAGCCAGCAAATGAGTGGCAGTAATTAAATGGATATAGACATTCAAACAAGGTCAAGGTTACCTGCTGATTTTTTTCATGCATTATTATGAGAAAGAAATGTGTATTTTAGGAACTTTAAACGAGGCGTAGTCACTGGTGTTATTTCAAAAACTGATGATCTACTAGATTTCCACGAATCTCTTGGATTTAAAAAGAATGTTAAGAAAAATAGTTGTTCTGGGGACAGAAACCCTTTTTTACAACGGATAAGTGCTTCTCTGAACGCACAACAAGTCGGACCTTAAAGTAGATGGACTACAGTAGCAGAGGACCACGCTGGTTGATACATAAGAACAAGAATCTAAGGTTATAATTCACTCAGGATAAAAAACAATTAGACAACAGGAAATTGGAGAACCGTTACCTGCTCTAATGTGTCTCGATTTCTGCTGAGACATTCAAGTATTAAGACCAGAATTTTATTTACACAGCATGAAAGTGTTGATTCATTCTGCCTTGTGTTAACGGTCCAAGCTGCTGGTTGTGGTATAATGTTATGGAGAATATTTCCATGTTGTGCATTGAGAAATTTCATCATTTATATACTGTAGCCTACCTATAATATTGTAGCTAAGTGAGTGTCTCAATTTATGTTGCAGCTATTCTGAAGTGTTTACTTTCAACAGGACAAAGCACTGTATCATAAATTTAAAACTTGTCAGATTTGTTGTTCAAAGAAAACCCTTTCTCGTGTTAATGGCCTCCACTAGGTCTCAATCCCATAGAACACTTTAGAAGTGTCATATGCCTTCCTCGTCGACAATCAACTATTATGATTATACGCCGATTTTAAAGATATTTACATTCCACACATCATTGGACGGATACGAGTTATCCCTCTTAGATCGTATGGAATAGACAATAAAAATAAAATAAAAATAGATAGATAAGATTATTATTCGGTCGGTATGATCGAATATAATCTTTCCCAGGTCGCTTCTTTATTAACACATGAATTGACCAAGAATCCAAGGAATGAACGCAAGGCGAAATGGTTTGGGTATAAATTTTAATACATGAACGGAACAATGTAAGGATCGAATATTAAAATAGATAATTAAAAAAAAATAAAGTCTGAGTGTGAGTGTCAAATGAACAAACAACTGGGATTAAATCTCAAAAGTTCGGTTGGGATACCAAAACTTGTCGAATCACGACGAAATATGACGAATTAAGACGAATGCAGAAAATCAACACATAATACAAAAATGGGATATAATATACACAATATTATTGAGCATGTGGTAAGATGTTTGCAATAACATATTGTTGGTGGATGTATGCATTTAATTATAACACGGGGCCAAAAGTATAATAACTTATCTTTATCTATTCGGTTCGCTTTGTCTCTTTCTTTTCTTTTTCTCTCTTTCTCTCTCTCTCTCTCTCTCTTTTTCTTTCTTTCTTTTTTTCTTTCTTTCTTCTTTCTTTCTACATATACTTGGGTTCGAATGCTGTCCGACCGTAGCAAACTTCTCTGCAATTTTCTTCACTTTCGTTTCTTCAACTGGACGTTACATTCTCTGCAAATCTGCGTCGATATCTTTCTTATCTGATGATCGATTCAGTCTATTACAACTTTCCTCCTGACGTAGCTGGATTTTATATTCTTAGCATATTCTGCAATCTCTCATTTAAACCTTCCTCTTGTTAATTTAACGAATATGAAACAATCCGGAGTTGCTACAACTGACTTGGTTGAATTACATCATTATAAAAATAAGCCTTCTCATTCGTTCATTAGTCTGCCTGAGCTTCAGCTTTGAAATATCGCGACCTGATCAGTCGAAATACTGACTGGATCCTTACATTTACATTGATAATGTTCATCAGAGGACGAAACGCATTGGTAAAGAAAAGTTTTTCTTTTGTCTGATAGATAGATAGATAGATAGATAGATAGATAACACATCACTCAATAAATCCTGGGCCTAACTAATAAGACAACAACTTTTAGGCATAATTAGCTTTTACTCATCAACATAGTCTCCTTCTAGGGTGATACACTGATTCCAACGCTTCTCTAACAATTCGATGTCTTTTTATAAAACGATTTGTTTTTGGCCTCAAAATACGCCTCTGTTTCCGATATCACTTTTTCATTGGAGCAAAATTTCTTTTCAATTGAACATTCTTTTGAGGTCTGCAAACAGCCAGTAGTCCCTGGGTGCCAGATCTGGAGAATAGGATGCAGGCGGAAGTAATTCGAAGTGCAATTCATGTAGTTTAGTTTTATCATCGTTGCGATCGACTTGTGACACGGTGGGTTGTCTTGGTAAAAGATCACTTTTTTCTTCTTCATTTGTGGTGTGTTTTTTTTTGCGATTTCTTCCTTCAAACGCACCAATAATGCTATATATTTCTCTATTGATGATTCTTCCTTTCTCAGGGTAATCGATGAACAAAATACCTTGCGCATCCCAAAATACGGAGGCCAAAACCTTGCCAGTTGATGTGGTCACTTTGGTCGCATTGGACGACTTTCACCTGCTGCTGTCCACTCAGGTGACTGGCAAGTGAAGTGGTGGATCCATGTTTTATTCATTGTCACATATTTACGCAAAAACTCCTTATTGTTGCGTTGAAACAGTTGCAAACAGCGCTCTGAATCGTCGACGCTTTGTTGCTTTTGATCGACTGTGATTAAACGTGACACGCACTGTGAACACAGCTTTTTTCACGCAACTTCAATGTACGATCGGCCAAAATGATATTTTTGTTTTTTTCGGGATAACTGCCGATTTTGGGCGACCCGATCATTCAGCATCATTTGTGTCTGTTTGACCGCGTTTAAAGTCAGCGGTGGTATGCCACCTCTTAACAGTTGTTTCCGACGGAGCGGAGTCCGAATAACATTTATCAAGCCATTACCTTGGTTCAACAGTATTTTTTCCATCAGAAAACAGACGAAATTTGCAACAGTAGCTTCACTTAAATAACTGTAATTTGTAAAGTAATAATCTGATTAGGCCAAAATTTTGTCACCTGCTATTTGAAGGTTAGTACTTCATAAAAATCATATGAACTTTTTATTAGTGGCGCCATCTATATGTCAGACACGGGACGTATTGAGTGATATATATATATATATATATATATATATATATATATATATATATATATATATATATTGTGTGTGTGTGTGTGTGTGTGTGTGTATTTTTGCAGCATTTTTTCATTAATACAGGTTTCATTGAATAATATAGACAAGTTCTCGAAGCTATCTACATCAAACAGTTTAAACCTAGCCTAAATAAAATAGTAGATAGCTACTAGAAGCTGTCTACATCAAACAGTTTAAACCTAGCCTAAATAAAATAAATTTCGACACCTCCACTAGCATACTTCAATGCCTATAATCGACGGGAGAGGTCATAGTTATTATACTTACCCCCTACACCCATAGTAGTAGCAGTTCCCAGACCAATCCCCTCATGCCACTATACTCTCATTTGACCAAAAACCAACTACCACCATTGGTTCTCGGCCTGCGGCCATGTGCGACGCAAAAAAATGGACCTGTTTAATTTTCTCTGTATAACTCCACTCTGTTAATAATTTAAATGTTCTATGTTCACTGCATATTAAATGTTCATCCTTTGATAATGGCTTATGTAAGCCGAAAGCTCAGACCGGATAAAAAAAATCAACAATTACTGCGATTTCTTGTCGTCTTTTCATGACAACACTATCAAGCTAATCAGATCATACGAAAGGATCTTACACAAAATAAATAGACAGAACTTGTCTATATTATTCAATGAAACCTGTATTAATTAATATATGTGTGTGTGTGTGTGTGTGTGTGTGTGTGTGTGTGTGTGTGTGTGTGTGTGTGTGTGGCAAACTATCTAGTTGGTTTGTTGATGACGTTTAAATGTGTTCTTAATTTTGCGTGATCGAGAGATCTGAACGTGATTAAGTTTCATAAAATTGAAGATTTTATTAATATATCCATTTTATCGTATATCAAGAAAAATTGAGACATTGATTGATCCAGATAGATAAAATGTATATAAACAAGTTATATTAAATTAATGGATTCTTATAAGAAAATGAAGTGAAAAGAAAGATATAAAGAGAATAAGGATTGGGAAAATAAAAAGAAGAATGAATGAAATTTAGGGACATTATGATAATAGCAAAGAAATGAAAAATAGCTGAAAACAGTAGAAAGTATAAAAAGTTTGGAAAAAGCAGGAAATAAAAAAATTAGGAACGATGGAAGAAAGAAGAACAAGAAGAAAAAATGAAAGAAAAGTCGGAAGCAATAAAGAATACAGTAGAGGCGGAAAATAAATGAAAAGTATGGTGAAATGGATGAAAGGAAGGAAGAAGGAAATAATGAAGTGTTACAAAAGGAGAAAGACTAAAATTTTAGGAAATAGAAAAAATGGAAGAAATGAATTAAAAACGAATAAGAGGTAGGAAAAAAGAAAGCATAAAAAGTTAAAAGAAGTTAAAATGAAAATAGAAAAGTAATAAAAATCTAAATCCGTGAAAATTGAAAGAATTGTAGAATAAAAGGAATAAAAATAAGAAAGAAATGTAGGAAGAACTGTTAAACAAAAGAAGGAATGAAAAGTAAAAATACAAAAGAATGAAAAATAAGAAGAAAAAATAAAAAATGTACAAAAAATAGATTGAGAAAGTAAAGCAAATGGCAATATAGAGTGAAATGTAGAAAAGAACGGAGATATAAAAAGGGTAAATAGAATAGAAAAAAGAATGAAAACAAAAAACGTAAAACGAATGAGATGTCCTAAAAAAGAAAAGAAATAGAAAGACAAAAGAATGGAAAGATCTCCTAATTCCATTTCTTTAAACTTTCTATTTTGAATAAATAATAAAAAGTATAAATTTAAAATAAAGAAAAATAAAATGAAAGAAGGAAAACTGAAAAGAGAAAACAAAAGATTAATAGGTAAAAACGAAATACCAAAAAATGGAAATATACACTGAATAAATGAGAACTTAGAAGAACGGGAGAGTCACTTCTCATTCACATGTGTTTGTTCACGTGTGAGCAAAAAATGCTACCATTGTTACGAAACATATTAGAGGAAGAAAAACAATTGACAGATCGAAAAATTAATTCTTATATGCCATCGCCTTTAAACCCCGCTTAAAGAAAACAACGAAAATAGAATCAGATTACATCTTCAGATCCTCTAATAGTCCATGCTTGTCCCCAACTACATATCGTATAACAGCTGACGAATGAAGACTATGTTGTTATACTAGACATATACTCGGTTTTACATATTTCGTATTAATTGTAATTTGTTGTTTCTGAGACTTTCTTTACCAATTTATTTTATTCTCACACTAAAACAAATCAATTGATAGAGAAATATTACAAAGAAACAAATTAAAAAGGGGTTTTTTTTTTAAATCATATCACCCCGAGCAAGGCGTAACGCCACTGATGCGCAGGGGGCTACATAAGAGTGAAGAGTTTGGAAAAGAAAAAAACGGAAACCGCATCCTAAACAGGAAACAAGGGATGAGCCTCTTCAACTGTTCAATAGATGTAGGTTGCCCAATTCTACTAGATAAAATGGCTAAAAAAGAGCTATAAAGCGAGAAAGTAAAAGAGGAATAGCAGGCAAGGGAAAAGAGTTGAAAAGTGAGAAAGGGAAGAATAGCAGGCGAGGGAAAAGAGGTTGAAAGTGAGAAAGAAAGGAAAGAATAACGGGTGAGAGAAAGGAAGTGGAAAGTGAGAACGATGAGGAAGGACAGCAAAGAAGGAAGGAAAAGGGGATATAAAAGGAGAAGGATAGCAAGCGAGGGAAAGTAAGAAAGAAAAGGAAGGATAGCAGGTGAGGGAAAAAGAGGCGAAAAGTGAGAAAATAATGTGAAAAGAGGTGGAAAGTGAGAAAGAAAGAGAAGAAGGATAAGTATAGTAGGCGAGGAAAAAGAGGAGAATGTAACTGAAAGGGTCATTGCTAGGAAAGACTTATTCGTAAAATAAAAAAATAATGGATGAAGATAATAGATGTAATTAAACAAACGATCTTAATGAGAATTAAAGACATATGTGGCTTCATAGGATATAAATTCTTGGATCATTCATTTACTTCTTCTATGTGCTGTATCCCTTCAAGACGTATGCGATCATAGTCTTCCACATCTCCCTATCCGTTGTCGCTCTTAACACCCCTTCTACTGTTATCCTACTAATCCCCGCTCCACCTTCCATCTACTCAAGTCTATCAAGTATGCCATGCGTTGCTTTCCCATACCTTTCTTCCCCTCCATCCGTCCCGTGAGCACCATGTTCTCTAAGCCCTCCTTCCTCATTAGATGTCTCAAAAACTTCAACTGACTTTCTTTTTTGTGTCCATCCTCTCCAAAACATCGTCATTGCTCACGTGTTACATCCATGTTATCCTCAGCATCCTTCTGTAGAACCACATTTCGATTGATTCAAGTCTTTCCTTCATTTTTAATGAGATTGTCCAGCATTCGCTGTCATATTGAAGAACCGACATCATATTACAGTTCAGTACTCTCGTCTTTGTTTCCAGTGAAGTTTTCCTGTCTCTTAATATTCTTTTCAGCTTCTGAAATGCATCCTTGGTCATGCAAATACGCCTTCGAAATTCTGTATCACACATTCCGTCTTCTGCTAGAACAATTCCCAGATTATTAAATTTCTGCACCAGTTTGATTTTAGTATCCCAAAACTTGTAATTGGTATTTTGGGCTCCTCTTTTTACTGATTATCATGCATTCTGTTTTCTTGTAGTTTATTTATAATCCTTTCTTTCCACTTTCTTTAACTACTTTCTGTAGGAGGTCTTGTAGTTTCTTTCCTGTATTTACTATCAATATTGTATCATTTGTGTATCTTATATTGTTTATATTGTTATACCAGATGATCTCAGCAAGTCTATCTTCATAGCATTACCTAAGAAGCCATAAGCAAACGAGTGCAAACTCCATAGAGCCATCAGTTTAATGAACCATATAACAAAACTGATTGTCCGAATCCTGATGAATAGAGCGAGAAGCACAATCAGGCCAGAGATAGGACAAGAGCAGTGTGGTTTCCTTAAAGACACGGGAACAAGGAATGCCATATTTATCATTAGGATGCTCTCTGAAAGGGCAATACAAATGAAGAAGGACTTATACCCGTGCTTTATTGATTATGCGAAGGCATTTGACAAAATACGCCAGAAAGAACTCATGGAGATGCTCGGCAGCCTGGACATATTTGGGGAAAGACTTGAGAGTAATAAAGAATCTTTACTGGCAACAAACTGCTTGCATATGGACAGGTAATGAATTGAGTAGATATACAAAGATAGAAAGGGGTGTAAGACAAGGATGCGTCTTTTCACCGGATCTGTTCAACTTGTACAGCGAGAATATTTTGAGGACCCTAGAAGTTATGCCTGGATTCGTAATCGGAGGCTACAATTTAAACAACCTAAGGTACGCAGATGATACAGTGATGATAGCAGACACAGAAAGGAAACTACAAAACCTCTTACAGAAGGTAGCAGAAGAAAGTAACAAAAAAGGACTAGAAATAAACTGCACGAAAACTGAATGCATGGTCATCAGTAAAAAGGGCAGCCCAAAATGCCAAATACAGGTCGGGGATACTAGAATCAAGCAGGTACAAAACTTTAAATACCTGGGAAGCGTTATAACAGAAGACGGAAAGTGCGACACAGAGATCCGGCGGCGAATTGGCATGGCGAAGGAAGCATTCCAGAAGTTGAGTAAGGTATTAAGAAACAGGACAATTTCGCTCGAAACTAGGAAGAGAGTACTGGAGTACTACGTGATGTCCGTCCTTCAATATGGCAGTGAATACTGGACAATACCATCAAAGATGAAGGAAAAACTTGAAGCAACTGAAATGTGGTTCTAGAGAAGGATGCTGCGAATCTCATGGATCGAGCATGTGAGCAATGAGGTCTTGGAAATGATGGAAATTAATACTGAGCATCAGGAAGAGACAGCTGAAGTTCCTAGGACACGCAATGAAGAAGGAGGGCCTGGAGAACCTGATACTAACAGGGCACATAGAAGGAAAAAGAGACATGGGAAAGCAACGGATAACATATTTTAAGGACCTAATCAGGTGGATAACAGAACGAGGATTGCACGGTGTAACAGGAGAAGGCGTGCTCAGAGCCACCAGAGATAGGGAAACGTGGAAAGCCATGATCGCCTTCGGAGCTTTATTAATGAAACAAGGTGGATTGACTTAGAGAAATAGCTGTTTAATAGTGCCATAAATTTATATGAATAAGAGATATTGATGCTAGAAACTATGTACACTTACAACCTATCATAGACACGCACAGATAGATATATTTGTTGTTGTTGTTGTTGTTGTTGTAAACGTTGTTTACTGGTGTAAGTGTATTTTGAAAAGAATCAATTTAATTATAACTATACTTTTTTATATAATCTCATATAATCAAAAGAATAATTTTACTTGGGATAAAAATACATAAATAAGGATTAAAATTCATTTTTGCTTCTTTCATGTACAGCAATTTTAATTTTCAAAAATTGAGAAAATTTCCTTCACATTGAATCAGTATTTTTGTAACAATCAATTCCTCTTAGTATACTTGATAAATACAGATGTGTGTATAAACATATATCGGTACCTGGATAACTCTACTTGAATTTTATCAGAAATATCAACAAATTGATGTATATGGATTTAACTGATAAGGTTATTTGAGATTTTTAAATAAGAAATATGCATTTGAATACAGGACATGGTAAAGTTTGTTATCGCGCAATCATTGAAGAGATTTACCTTGAAATTTTTTCTCTCTCCCGCTCTCTCCCACTCTACCTGTCTCTTTCCATATATATATACATATATATATATATATATATATATATATATATATATATAGAGAGAGAGAGAGAGAGAGAGAGAGAGAGAGAGAGTGTGTGTGTGTGTGTGTGTATGTGTGTGTGTGTGTGGATGTGAGAAAGAGAGAGACATGTAAAAAGTAAACAGGCATCTTTCCATTTTCATATTTCACTCTCATAAGTTCTAACTCCCTAAAATATCTAAATAATCTCTTATTTATTTTCAGAATCAAGAGTCTTACTCTATATTACAATGCCTAAAGCAACAATCAGTAGAATTGTTAAGGTGTTTAAATGATAGAATCAGAGGCGATTCTACGGAGAAACAGAAGGAGCCATACCCCCCCCCCCCACACACACACACCAAGAATTTGGATTGGCTCTTCAGTTGTCCCTCCACTTTTATAAGCTTCAAAAATTTATGAAACTGATCACTCTTTGATTTTGATAAGATTTGATCGTCAGCACTTTTCCCTCTGTGTTTTCAATTCATTTAACTTTTTTAATGGTACATACAGAAATCATAGCAGACAAATCACACTGTTCTGCTAGTATTGACGTTAGTATTAACTCTTTGATTCAGTTTTGAAATTAACCACATTTGTGTTCCAACAGCTTGAGAGTGGAAAAGAGGGCAAGAATACATTAGAACTCCACTACTATGAATGAAAAGTTATTCCATTTAATTAAGTGAAGTAACCTACTTATACTCAAACTCATTCCTAAGTTATGTATACGATAGTGGTGCAGTAAAAAAATTAAGACGCTGCTTGATTTTGTCCTCCTCCTCCTCCTCCTCCTCAGAAAAATCTCGGCCTTTAAGAGTTCCGCAATCGCCATTGGGTAGAATTGTTGAACAGTCAGAAAGATGACTCCGTACAAATTTTCAGAAAACCTTAATATTCTTCTTGCTACAATGAATAGGGTTACCACTTAGTTTAGAAATGAAGTATAAGAGCATGTTCTGGTTGACCTGGACCTTCAAACAGGTGTCTCTGATATGTTCAGCTGGATAAAGTCCTGTGTCTTTAATGTCGAAAATAAATCTTTATCTTCAAAACAATAAGATTCAAACAATTTTGGATGACGGTGTAATTATCCTACGTAAAACAAGTCCACAAAATATAGTCCGATTGAGAAATGATCTTATAAAATGTTATAAAGATTACGAGTTAAACTATTAATTACAAAAGTAAATTACTACTACTAAATGCTAAAGTACTCAACTTTTTTGACGTGATCTTGGGTTTTACAAACCATAAACCAAAGACCTATATAACCATATATATATTAGTAAAGAATTAAACCAACATCATAAAATTCTAGATAATTTACATAAATCAGTTCAAGTTAGATTCTTTATCAATGATAAGAAAACATTTGATAATAATAAAATTAAATATATAAAAGCTTTAGAACAAAGATACCATAATATAATTTAGAGTATTTAGAAAAAAACAATGAGGTAAAAATAAACAGAAGCACCACAAGCGTAATATATGGTGTAATCCATCGCAATGTTCTAACGACTATCGGAAGAATTTTCCCAAATTTAATTCATAAGCACTTTAACCATTTACGTAACCGTCAGTTTATACTCAGCATCTGAAGATTGCGGTGTGCAGAGTGATAATATGTATACTTATTTTTATTACACAAACGTTATTTTTAGTGGATGCTTGTATTTAAGTAGATGCTCCGTTTATTTATTAAACAGTATATTTATTTTTATCAGCCCGAATATTTGAGAAATCTTATTAAAGAAAATATGTGCTCTATCTGAACCTGAGGAAACGGTCTGAAGTGCTTGGAACTCTCTGATACAAAGTGCGACGATAGTCAAGCAAAGCTAAATATTGTCTTTAAACACAGATTTTTCTCTGACTCTTGAAATAGACATATCTGATCTGTTTTGTATTATAACGTAAAAAACGAAATTGCTAAAGAAAGAGAAATTTTTATTTATTAATCCAAAACGTTAGTTTTAGTGGATACTCATATTTGAATAGACGATCTATTTATTTATCTATTAAACGGTATATTTATTTGTTTTCGTCTATCAGCTTGAATAATCTTATTACAGAAACATATAAATGAACCGAGCGTCTACTCAAATACGAGTATCCACTAAAAATAACCTTTAAATAATAATTTGTGTGTGAAATAAGTTAAGTCCAGCATAAAGCTAAATTTGTGCATAATTGAGGTTACTAGCAATTACTTTTGATACCAGAAAAATGTGCTAATAAACAAATAGAAACTGCTAATAAATATAAATGTGTGTTCCTGTATATCTGAATGAGCAAAGTTTGACAACTGACAAAAGGCTCAATACCAAAGAGGGTGAATTATACTGAACTGTACTGAAATACTTATTTCAGATTAAACAAGTTTCTACAATAAGTTATCAAATCTGTATAATATAGATATAAACATAATAATATATGTGTTATATATATCGTTGTAAACATCGTGTTATGTCACTAAGCTATTCTTAGATGCTTTTACGTCCATAGCAGCATAACAAAAAGTAATTAGCGGTAAACATTAGTGTCTTTTAATAACTATTTTATATCTTAGGTAAGTTGTACAACTGAATAAGATTATCTAAAAAGTTGAAAGATAGAAAGTATGATTTTATTATTTAATGTCATCAGAGTCATAGGCTTGTTATTACGCAAAAATGTCAATTTCGTTCCATTTCTTTAAAACAAAAACTTAACTAAGAACAAAATTATGTAAAAGGACTTGCTGGGAATCGCTGTTAAGATCATCTGGCAAGCAACTGTTAGTAAGTTTAGATCTCTGAGTGCCTTACTATAGTAGCTTTGTATTAAAAAATAAACAATGTCTATGAGGTATGCTTGGAAAGTTCTTGCGTCAACCACTTTCCAGAATCAGACCGTACAATCAAAGATCAGAATTGGTCTGACCAAGAACTGTTCAGCACCGCTCATACTTAAAGTTGGTTCAGAAATATGTAATGCATTTAGAAAATATCTGCACGAGTGGAAGTAACCCAATTTTTCACATCAGTGATGACAAGGTTGTTGTTAGGAAAATGTCGCCAATCTTTCATCGGACAGACCAGACAACAGTATGGTGACCGATACAGTGAATCAGATACGACAGTTTAACCAAAATTTGCAATGTGATTCAGTCTTCACACGGATGTGAGGCCTGTCGTTATTGTGTTGCAAGAAGAAAGTTGTCTTCTCTGACCTGAATCCGGAAATTCGAGTCTTAAACTCAGTCAGCGTCAAGGTCGATGTCTCATCCAGATTCCAGGATATCTTGGTGAACCACGCCTTTCATATCTCAAACGACAGTGCAAACAGACTAAAATAATATTTGATGGCTGCCTTTTGAACTTTTTCTTTCATGATGAATCTGTATGTCATTACTTATCTCTGGTTTTGGTTCCCGCTCGTAGTAGAGACACCACGTCTCGCCACTGGTGATAAGTTTTCCACGAAACTGTCACCTTCAGCTTCTTTCAGCATTTCTTAACCGATCTTGAGCAAGTGTCGATGGAATCGACTTGGCACAAACTTTGCGATATTCCAAGGTTGTCAACATAATTTTCAACGTATGGAAGGTAATATTCTACTTCGTACCCAGTTACCGAATCTTAAACTACACATTGCTGTCGCTAGTACTAAAGTGCATAATTCCTCAGTGTTTGCATCCATTGTTTACTCTCTGTATACATTCAGTCATTGAATGTCGATGTTCAATTTTCTAGTATGAAAACATTTAATGACACATTTTCACGGCTCATCAAATATTTAAGAAGAAGAGAATAAATAAAGCAAATCTAGTGATACGATATATACTTTACCTACACAACTGAAAATAATTTATCTAAGCTGGTTACAACTACTTCTGAAACAATACATGGTTGAATTAACACAGAAAAAAATAATAATAACGTCAAATTTTAGCTATCACCTGTAATAATTACAACAAAAATAGGGGAAACGTCAATGAATTTAAATAAAAGATTATATGAACACAGATCTTTTACAAAGCAACACACCCAATGTATTAGTTACTCATTGTAATAGGTCTGACTATAATTTTGATTATAAAAAGCTACTTTAATTAGAATAGAAAGCAATTACTAGAGTGAAAATGTATAGAAAATGATATGATTGCTAGATCATTTCTCCACAGTATGCACCTAGATTATTATATTTCATCTTGGCAGATCACAGTGTGTGATATTTAATAACAAAAGTGATAAAAACAAAATCATAGAAAAAATTCAATAGACCGGCTAGACTGCATGTCCAGACACGTCCGAAAAAATTCAACTTTAAGATTTAATTATCAGTGTTCGCTCAATGTCAGTTTTTTCTATCTGTACATAATTGTAACTGACGCTCGCGTTTTTTAACTAAAATTCCAACCAATATGCCATCAACAAAAATATTATTTTAGTCTGTTTAGTCCTTCTAGAAGACGTTTTGTTACACATAATTTATCCACTTTGTCATTCATTTGCCTGCTGCAAGGTAATACTTTTTATATAGTTGGGTCGGAACATCGTATTATTTCTGCTATAATAAGATTGAGATTGCGTCAAAGTAAACTATCCAGCAAGAGAAAGATCTGATATTAGTAACAGAGAATCCTAAATAACAATTATATAAAGAATGGTTACGCCATCTAAGTAGAAAATCGAAACAATGCTTTGAAAGTTCTAGATTGGAGCAAGGATGCAAACAAAATATACAAGATCATCATGTTAGCTCATGAAGAAAAAACTAAGGATTGTATTCCGGTGAAAACGAAAATAAATTAACGTGTAACTTGGGAAAACGAGATTGTCAAAAGACGATGGTCAAAAGAAAAACAAGAAAAACCTTCAAGAAAATGGAAAGAAGCAAAGAACTTCAAAAACTGTATTATTTACAGCCAAAACTGTGTCAATGGACCTGCACACTCTGTCAGAAAAATATTACAAAAGGGCCATATTAGCGGTAAAACTCCAGAGACTTGTATCAAAAATTGGAAATATAGTTTCTTAAACTCGACCAGCTACCCATTGTATTATCGAAACCAATAATCAAAGTTTTCGAAAAACTCTTCCTTTGAACACTGAAAACATAACCATTTAAGCGTTGATTAAATGTTTTAAGGAGTTTAAAAATAATTAGATGAGCTTGACAAAATACCAAGTGTAATCTGAACAAGTAATGCTTGAAATGTGCAATAAAACATTTGACAAAAACATATCATTAAAAGTGCTATATTGCCTACACTAAAAAGGGATCTTGGCACTACAAATAACTGCCATAGAATCACATTGCCACTTTAGAAAAATTTACTAGATAGAATAAGATCAAATCTGGTTCCTTTAATCGAAGACAACCAAAACAGCTTTCGTGGTGACAAGTTAACATTATAAAAGGTTATCGCACTGAGAAAACTTATTGAATGGATTAACAGCAAGAAAACGACCAACAGTATTTGCAATATGCACGCGTAAACAGAATACTCAAATATGTACACAATATGCATCCACATACATGACAGACACATATATACGCAACACACAGAAATAGCAAGACACATATACGTAACACAGTGAGACACACAGTAAGCACACAGAAATAGTATTCATATATATGCAGAATATACACATATACAATCTATACGCAATGCACACATATACACAACACACAGAGTAGTCGTTGCTCTTTCGTCTGTTGGTTGTTGAGGATTTTGAACGTGAAAAATTAACTTTATTGATTAGTTGTTCTTGTTTTTAACTTTATATTAGATTCTTATGATTAATTGTTATTTATACATGAATATAAAATGTTTCTTTGTCTAGCAAAGCATGTTACAAAAAGGTTACTGCAATATTTTGCATGGGTTTTGCAATGACCTTTTAATAAGTTTTAGCTTTTCTTAAGAGAACTATATTTTTCATTAATGAGTTAATATCAATAACGCTTTTTTTTACATCTTGAATTTGAAGCTCATTTTGTCGTCAGTAACATCGCTACACGCAAGGATTTTTTCAGAATGCGTGACGTTAACTTTGAAGTATGTCTCCCGATAGAAAATAGCAATAAACATTAAGCTACCCGTCTGTTTTATTATCGACATTGTAATTTTATCACCGTAATCTGTTTCTGAAGATTTATGAAATGTGTTATTTGGTTAATAATTAAGCTTCTAATTAAAAAAATACTGTAAAATAAAACGTGTTTCTTTACTTCTGAGATGAGGAATTATTTACATTATTTATACTGTTCAGACTTTTGTCCTCATCTTTATTACCACATGGGCCAGTGGATATAGGCATTCATTAGTTCCAGTGACTTGACCCAAAGAGTTCAATACCTGGATACAGCTGTACCAGTATCAAATAACTTAGAGAGTTGAGTTAAAGGGAAATAACTACATGGCATCTGGAAGTGGCATCGCATATGTACTGAGAATGATATACTCCAGTGATCGAAATAAAAGGTTTGGTTCGAAATTCCTGGCACTTGAAGAAGGCCGGAGTGTACAACGGCCGAAACGTCGTAAATATGGCAATAAAGATGAGAACAAGTTCAAACAATGTAAATAATGTAACTGCACGTTTATTTGCAACAAAAGTGTTTTTGACTTTTGAAGAAATAAAGCATAAAGACAGAATAGCAAATTGTCAGTCCGTAATCTCAAAGCAATATTTTCAAATTCTCAAAATATCAGACAAATTTAACAAATTGTCAGAAATTATTGAAAAATCAATTAAAATTTGCAGATTGTCTGACCAAATTATACAAATCACAGACCAAATTCTCAAATTAGCAGACAAAATTCTCAAATTATCTCACCTATCAACTCATCAAGAACAACTTGCAAATTATCAGAAATATAATCTATTATTAATTTTCATTTGTAATTAATTCTTTATTTCAGTTTGTCAGGTATGCAGCCCTAATCGAGCAAAGCTTGAAAAATTGTCGAATCAATACATTGTTTATGGTCTGATTTTAGTTCAACTAAAAGATAAGAGATTTTCCTTCACTAATATTGTCCTTGAAGATGCATAGAAGTATCTCTAATTCCCTTCGGAAACGTCTTCAAAATCTCTGATACCAACGGTGTTACGTGTGCTATTCACAATTTTCTCCTGAAAGCAAAATATTTTTAGTGTGATCTCCCGACGGCTATCTATTAGCTATTTTTATTCTGCTAAAAAATAGTTTTATAGATACAGCGGTACAAAAAGGTGGAATCCCTGGTATGCCTGGCTGCGTTGAGCATATAGGAGTTTTGTCTCAATTAATAAGGGATGCAAGGAGGAATAAAGGGTACCTGGCTGTTGCATGGTTGGATTTGGCCAATACACATGGGTGCATACCGCATAAACTAGTGAAAGATTCTTTAGTTAGACATTTCGTCCCATGTAATATCCGCGAGCCTATCTTGGATTACTACAGTCAATTCTATCTAAGAGTTTCATCCGGTTTGGCTTCTTCAGACTGGCATAAACTCGAGAAAGGAATTATTATGAGCTACGCTTTTTACTCTCGCGATGAATATGTTCGTGAAGTCCGCCGAGGTGGAATACTGTGGCCCCGTTTCCAACACCGGAGTTAGACTATCACCTATCCGGGCTTACATGGACGATCTTACAGTCACCATACATTCTGTTACAGGATGTAGATGGCTGTTACATGGTCTAGAGAGACTGATTAAGTGGGCAAGAATGAATTCCAAGCCAAACAAATGTAGATCAGTGGTAATAAAAAAGGGCCGGGTGTTAAAAAAGTATTTCACAATAGAAGGGATAGCCATCCCAACGTTGGCCGATAAGCCTGTTAAAAATCTAGGGAAATCTTTTTGCAATGCTCTGATGGACACAGCTATCGAAGATACACGCACTGATTTTTACTCATGGCTGGCGAAAATAGATAAATCTGGATTACCAGGGCGTTTGAAAGCCTGGCTATACCATCATTGTGTGCTCCCACGAGCATTATGGCCATTCCAGACATATAGCGTTCCTATTTCAACTGCGGAGACGTTGGAGAGGAGAGCTAACAGTTTTCCCACGTAGATAGATAAGACTACCTCGGAGCTTAAGCAACGCATCTTTATATTGCCATCCAGCTGCCTTTCAGATGTTTGGTCGGGGAGTTCATGGTTTCATGGACAAGGGAAGCTTACCAGTATAGAAACTCCAAAGATCCCAAAGTATCTGGAGCGGGAATTGATGTCAAGACGGGCAGAAGATGGAGTGCAACTAAGGAATTAGCTATCGCAGAAGGGTACCTGAGGATAAAGCTATAGTGGGTTCAGTCGCACAGGAAAGAGCAGGCCTGAGACTAATTCCTTCATACTGTATGTATGTGTGTGTTGTGCATGCGTTGTTTGTGTACGTGTGTGTGCTGCTTATATATTTACTATATACATGTGTGTGTATTTTATTTTAGTCAATTTACATATATTTACACACATATACATAGATATATAATACACGCATATACAGCGCACACATATACACAATAGTCACATTAATTCTGCATAAAAATACACACAGATGCACAACACATGCAAAATATTCTCACGTACATCCATACACAGATGCATTGATACACATTGAATGAGCAGAGATAGACAATGTGTGTGTGTCTGCGCGCGCATGCGCAATGGATATCGACTCAGAATGAGAAATCGGAGAGGCGTGTTCGAATTCCAGTCAAATTCATTTCATTCAATTACACACAAATATCATTGGGAAAGGTATTAATCTATCTTTTCTTCCTCCAGCTATGGGTTGAATAGCAGGACAAATTGGGTTCTATATCCTTAGTTGGCTACTGATCTAACGCAGAAGGTAATGGCAATCCTTCTGCCTAGTCAATCATGTTTTAAAAGAGACATGATTGCCCAGGCATGTATCACGCAATTAACTGACTGATAGGTCTGGTTAGATTAATTACAGATCTTGTAAAGTATTTCTTTTAATTTAAAAGCCTATACGTACAAGTTTTATAAATATTTACTTGTGCGAGATAAAAACAATGATAAATATTCGAAGTGGGGATATTTTTATCTGGCAGTGATGTAAAACTCAGTGCAACAAATGCTGTTGGTATTGGGATTTGAAGACAGACTAAATACTTTTGTAAGTATTTATATATACATCATGAAACTATTTTTAGACTAACTTTCTTTCTTTTTTTCTGGATCAACGAGTCGAAATAAAAAGGTCGGGGTATGACATATTCATTTGAAAAAAAAACTGTGTCACGATAAGAAATTGAAACGATGCACGGTGTGCGTTTCGATGTTTTGAATAATGATACCGTTCATCAAGATGGGTCAGGATTATTTATATATAAACCCAATTTGCTGTCAACGATATTTAAAATTTATAACATAAGTATGTTATAGCATCACTACAAAGTAGTAATTTTGTTTCAACACTTCTTGTGTCTTGTCAAGCGATGGAGCTGATTGCGAGATGAAAAGTTTTAAAAGTTCAAAACCAATCAAACCCCTTCAGTAGGGAAGACATAGCCTGTGATGACCAATCAAAATACAAGTAAATTTGAAAAACATGACAACATACCCTAAAATCAGTTTATTAGTACATTAATGTTAATATTTGATGAAAATAGAAATCACTATTACTAAGTGACTATTAATTTCACTTTAAAATTAAAATTCATTAATTTAAATGTTAAATTAATGTTAGAAATCATGAATTTCAAATTCTAAATTTGACGACGCATCGTGTTTAAAGTTATTCAAAAATGGAACGAGGAAGAGAGATAGACACACACATATATAAATATATAATATGGTGTTAAAGACAAGAAGTTTTTTACTATGATCGACCATACCAAATTTTAAAACAAAAATACCAGTCGACCAGTTTCGTCCCCGCTCATCTAAACTGTAAACGGGGAAATATTATGAAAAGCAAATCTGTTATGGGTAACATGAATGAACAGAAATGGAAATTTTTTATTTTACTAAAAGTTATTACATCTGAAGATGCTAGAGACTCAGCAGAACAGGCCCAAGCAAACACTTTCTTTGTTTACAAAGAGAGGGCTGCCTAGTCCTGATAAACAGCATTTCCAACACCTTCAGATGGAACAACTTTTTCAAAACAGAAAACCAGTTCACAGTAAAAACCGCAGCACAACTCTGATTATTTATCAAATGATTCGCAATGGAAGACCCGTATGTATTTCGAAAAGTTCTTATTGAGTATTTTAGCAGGAACATGTTGTTTAATCCTAACATCCAAACGCTGCATCGTTCTACCTACGTAGTCGACTCCACAACTGCATTTAAAATGGTAAATAACAGAAATAATATGGTGGGCGGGGGTAGAACGTCTTTACACATAGATGGGAGGAGAGCTCTAGTTTTAAACAAAACGCGTACGTTAGCTGCATAACAACACTCACGTGAACTTAATGAAATACGTTTGGGAAAAGTCTCACTAACCCTACCTAACCACGGAATTCGGAGATAGACTGGACATTTTCTAACCGTTGTATGTTTAATTTTGTTAACCTCAGCAATCTTACCTCGAGTAACCGATTGAACAATTTCTGACGGATAACCATTGTTCACAAAGATACTACTTATACAACTAATTTCATCTTTCAATGTGTCATCTGAACAAATCATTAGCGCCCTATGGGTCAAATTCTTAATCAAATTAATCTTTTGTTGTTTAGAACAAAAAAAAATTCCATCGAGTGTCAGTTAGTCAGTTAAGTGCCATACGTGATACACGCTTGGGTGATCATGTCTCGAAAGAGACATGACTGATTGGGCAGAAGATTATCCCGCAGTAGGTTGCCATTACTTTCTGTGATAGACTGGCTGCCAGCCAAGTCTATAGAACCCAATCTGTCCTGTTATTTAACCCATAACTGGAGGGAAGAGATGAACTAATACCTTGCCTAAGGGTATTTGCGCGTAAGTGAATGGAGGGAATTCAACTGGAATTCAAAATCGGCTCTACGATTTCCCGTTCCGAGCCGATATTCACTGCACTACAAAGCACATCGAGTGTAAAGACCCGTAAATGTAGGCTTCCTATAAACTGAAGTAATAAAAGAGGAAGGTGTCCTTGGAACCAGAACATCTAAGAAGTGCAAAGAACAATTGGTCTCCTTATCTACTGTAAATTTAAGGGCAGAATGAACACCATTGAGTAGGGAGAAGAATTCGTTAACCTCCGATTCAATGTTGAAAACACAAAAAGTGTCATCAACATAACGGAATTAAACCGTGGGCCTGAAGGACTTAAAGTTAGGCTCTCCTCATAAAAGCCCACACATATATTAGCCAAAACAGGACCCAAAGGGGAAGTTACACCATCAATCTGACAATACATAATATTGTCAAAACTGAAATCGACTGACATGGTGGCAAATTTCATGAGTTCTTCCGGTATTATCGGGGAAGTCAAATGACTACGATATAGCAAATCATTACAAATACTGATAGTCACCGACAAAGGAACATACGTGAAGAGGCTGAAAATGTCAAAAGAACACATAAATCTATCGGTAGCATCACAATTCCGAATAAATTGAGAAAAGGAAAAATTGATTGCAACATTATAGCCAGTGTAACACCCCAATTGAGGGTCCTAACAATTTCTCCGGAGGCCGTTCTCCACGCTGTGATATTGTCGGGAGTTTGTTGAAAAAGTCAGAGCCTCAAGCTGGGGGTACAAGATTAAACTATAAGGAACGAACTTCCACAACTTGGATGAGTTGAACCGATGCTTTATTTCGTTTAGAGTTAGCCTTTTCGGTTGGGGCAGGCGAATGTGACTCACAGCTCTAACTCTAATTAACGGAGATCAAATCCGAACTGACCGAAACAAGACGAACGGAGTTTCTACTCACTCAACTAACTGACTAACTTAACTCAATTCATTCACTTGATCTGACTCGGAAAAATCACCTGTATTTATTTAAAATTAATCGGGAAATCCGGAAATGCTTTAGACCACCGGGTGATAAGCACTGGCGACTGTAAGTCCGAAATTTCAAGGTACTTAAATTTTCCTTCTTCAGATGTGTAAACATCCCGGCAGACAACCGGTATGCACTTAGCCTTAGTATTTTTTCCAGGATTTTTTTTTTTAATCTTTTTATCTTGATAAAGCTTCCGCCGGAAAATTCTTAATGTGTGGTCAAGATACAGTAAAGACAGCCTTTGACCTGGTCATTCAAAAACATATTTCCTGAACTTTATCTCTTATCACATTAAATCACTGAGTCAAATATTTACCGGAAGACTGGTAGGATTTAACAGTAATCTGATACCCTTTTCTCTTCCACAATTTTCCTCATAAAAGAAAAAGCGTTTATTTATTTATTTTTTTTTCCTCTTCTTTTTCACTTTTGTTAAACATGTTTTTAAACTATTTTCTATTCTTAACCATTTTCTATTTTAATCTATTATAATAAAATACATATTTTACAAAGCACCTTAATATACGCCTAGTTATCGTGTCACACCAGCCACTTTGTGACTTTATGTTGAGACAACCCAATAATAGAAAAGATGGGTCTCAACGGAACTTTATGAATCTTAGGTAATCCATAAAGACAGGGATGAATGGAGCCAGACGGTCTTAATTCCACAGACATATAAGAGGAAAAAACATCACTTTTTAGCTATTTGACAAGACGTTTCTGAAATCGAATTTCAGAGGTCAGAGTATAAGCATAGGTGTCAACAGAACCAAGATTTTGAAACTTGGAAGGATCATTAAGTATAGTTAACATTTTGTTAATATAATCTTGGCGGTCCATAAGAACAACACCAGAACCCTTATCCGGTTTCGTTTTAACCAAAGAGTGGTTACTCTGTGGTGATACCAGGGATTGGATGTTTGCCCTCAGAGGTCCAGATAGCAAATGACCAAAACTGGTCTTTGCGCATCTGGCTCCACGCAGAACTTCCGGTGGAAAACCAAATATAAATAAATATCAAAATCTTTTTACGGACCCTTTTCACGAGCCGATGTGAATTTTGTTTATCGTCCCAGAATTAAATCCAGATGTGAATTCTCAAATGACTTGTTCGGATCCCAAAAGGCGAAATAAAAGGCCGACACAGGAAGCATCGCCAGTTGAGAAAATACGAGCATATTTAATATGTCCCTTCACCACGTCAAGCGATCGCATTTTGCTCGCCTCTCCTTTCTCCCTCTTCTTCTTCACTGTTCACTGAGCTACTTACCCAATGGACTGAGCGAAGACACTCCTAACAAACCAACGCTCACGCATACATACGCACAAACTTTTTTCGGCAATTACTGCAATGAACATTTTAACGACCTTTGTACCAACCAAAAGACATTACTTTTATTTGTAAAAAAAAAAACCTTAATTGATATATATATATATGTGTGTGTGTGTGTGTGTGTGTGTGTGTGTGTGTGTGTGTGTGTGTGTGTGTGTGTGTGTGTGTGTTTCTATACACAATTTGATTTTCTTGTTTTATACCCCCCTTATAGTGGGTTATCTACAAACAAGGCCAAATTCAGTTAATATGTTTCAACACACAAATACACTTTACTATAACGGATAAATCACTATAACTTTTAAGGGATTTAGTGATCAGGTGGTGTTCACTTCTCCATTTCTATTCAGAGGAAGAAATAGGAAAACCAGCATAAGAATTAGCCAAGACATTCAATTTGGCTCGAAAAATTAGCAAACAAGCAAACACTCCTTTTGTAAACAAAGGGGGTGTTTGCTTGTTTGCTGAGTCTCTAACATCTTCAGATGTAAGAACTTTTAGTAAAATCAAAAAAAATTTTCCCTTCCGTTCATCCATTTCACCCATAACAGATTTGCTTTTCATAATTTTTCCCCGTTTACAGTTCTGATGAGAGGGAACGAAACCCGTCGACTGGTGTTTTTGTTTTAAAATTTGGCATGGCCGATCATAGTAAACCTTCTTATCTTTAATACCATAATAAAATTTTGTGCCACTGAAAATATATAAATGTACACGCACATGCACATACATATGCATACACACATATCATATATACGTGCATATATACATATACACACATATGCATACACATGTTTTAACTATTGTTTTAGTGACGTGTCAATTTATCCGTTATATATTTCTACTTCAAGATCATTGAATTTTGTTAGTTCTTTTAAGAACTTCACAATTTCATTAAAGTCTGCATGAATAAGAATGCACATTCTATATATATATATATATGTGTGTGTGTGTGTGTGTGTGTGTGTGTGTGTGTGTGTGTGTGTGTGTGTGTGTACTAGTTAGATGGGTGTAAGTTTGTGATCCTGAGTTTCACGCTTTTGCGATCGTCAGACAAACTAATTAATTGTTTTTAAAATATTGGATAAATGTAGAGATGCGTATTTTGATGTATTTTTGTAGAATTTTGAGGAAAATTTGTCGTCGTGACGTCTTTTATACAAACGAAGACATAGATACACACTTGTACACCCATTGACGTGCGCAGACATACACACACGCGCGCACGGCCACCGGGGCTCACACAAGCATAACTGCATGTGAACAATATGGGACTTGGCATATATATGTATATGTGTGACGTTATGTACATACATACGCGTTTGATTGGAGTATAGTGTATCTACCGAGTTTGATGCCAGAAGTTTTGTATCAGTATTTTCATATATATGTGGTTATATTTTTTGTATATGATGATCTGTGGAGTTTTTAGTCGTGTACGTTTTTGTTTTTAGCTTGTGTATTTGCATGAGTATATATCTAATCATGTTTATATGTTCATACACTGAAGTATGATTGTGTCTGTTATGACCACATTCATTCAAGGCTAGTCATGTTACGAATTCGCTCTTACTGTATCCAATATTGTGGTGGTTCAGTCTGTTTCCAAATAGAGCTTTAAAATTTAACAAATAGACAAGTCGATAAAAACAAAATTTTGAAATTTGTGCATGTATATATGCGTGCGTATATTAATCTGTATATGTGTCTGTTTGCCAGTGTATGTGTGTATACTCGTCTATTTGTCCATGTGTGAATGTCTGTAGGTTTATTCATGTGTGCGTTCTTTCTCTTCCTCGTTTAATATATGAATAACTTTCTAAATCTACTAAATTGTTAAACTTAGAATTTTTTAAATTCACAATAATGATAAAGTGAATCTAATAGTCAATTAATACTGCTGATCAAATATTACCACTAATGCCTCCCAAAGTTATTTTTGAGTCTGCTCACATATCCTCCAAATTAGAAGTTACTTTATTCTGATTGGTCCACAGTGTCTATACAGCAATGCCTCCCTGATTAAAGAAGTTTTGCTTGTTTTTAACCTTTTAAAACCCTTCAACTTGAAATAAAGCCCATCACTTGATAAGACACAAGTCAGTCAGTTAAGTGCCATACGTGATACACGCTTGGGCGATCATGTCTCGAAAGAGACATGACTGACTGGGCAGATGATTATCCCGCAGTAGGTTGCCATTGTTTTCTGCGGTAGTCTGTCCTGTTATTTAACCCATAACTGGAGGGAAGAGACGGATTAGTACCATTACCAAGGGTATTTGCGCGTAAATGAATGCAATGAATTCAACTGGAATTCGAACTTGGCTCTCCGATTTGTCGTTCCGAGCCGATATCCACTGCACCACAACACACATACACAAGAATTGTCGAAAGAAAATAGCTACTTTTGAAGTGATATTATAACATGTTCATCTTATAATTTCTGAATAAACATTATTAGCTCTACTTTGTATTGAGCACTTTTTTAAGAATTTGTTTCTTTCTATACGGAATATTATTCCATCCATACATAGCCTATACTTGGGTATATATATATATATATATATATATATATATATATATATATATATATATATATAGTTGATGAACTAATGAACTTGACAGTTTCAAAACTGATATGTGTTCAGTCATTGCTGAAAAGAAGTAGATGTTAAAGGTCAAGGTTTTCTAAAAGTGAATCAGATAAAATTCCTAATCCGATACGTTACATGATTGTGCGCTTTCTTTATTTAGAAAAGAGATGCATTGAATTCCTTCCAATCACAGTCGTCAGTTTGTTCTTCGCTAATATCTTTTAATATCGTCGGGTTAGAAAACTGATCTTTAGAGAACTTATACTGAATTTTGTTATATTTCTTATAACAAAAAATTGATAGATATGTAGGAATGGATTATGAAAAGTTCTCGAATCACTTGCCAGATGGAATTAATCAACCACACGTGGCATTTGTAGTTGCGTATAGTGTAAAAAAGAATATAGGTGAACTGAAACGTCATAAAAAAGTTCACCAAAATATTCACATAACAACTGCTGCAAAAGATACCCAACGTTGCCACATCTGCACAAGAGACTGTAAGAGGCTACATCTATGCTTCCCATATTCAAACAGATAGAAAAGTCAAAGCTAATCACCTAGATATAGTAATCAAAGACCACAGAAACAGAATGTGCATTCTTACTGACAAGACTATAATGAAACTATGAAGTTCTTCAAAAGAACTAACAAAATTCAATGATCTTGAAGTATAAATATAAAAAAATGTGACGAATGAAGGTATCAATAATTCCAGTTGTGGTTGGGGCCTTGTGTTTGATTGAAAATATGTTCTCACATCCCACACTCGACAAAGAGCTATAGAAAATGTGTTTTAGGTTGTTCAGTAAAGTATATTATCATGCCATTTTTTACTTTAAATCTCTGATTGTTACCAGGAGGTAAATGCGTATATCATTGATGATGATGATGATGATGATGATGATGATGATGATGATGATGATGATGATGATGATGATTTGAAAGTAAATGCAATAAACGAATGGCAGAAACTATGGACAGATAGACCTCTTCATAGGTCAACACACTACTCGTTACAAAAAAACTGGTTTAGGTAAACTCCGTGCACAACAATGGTTGTGAAGTGTCGAATTAGAAACTAAAATTGAATGTTTTTATACTTGCTGCACAGAATCCATATTTACTAACTAGAAATTATCTAGCAACCATGTTGAAAAATTGCGTTGACCCTAAAATCAGATTTTGATGAATTTTGCGATTAATATCTATAAATAATTGAGCCTCCTTTATTAGGTTGCACAGTATTAGAATTCATCGAATATAAAACCCGACATGACAGGGTGGGCAAGTATCTGAATCCGAAAATCTGCAACTGCTACGTGAAAGAAACTGCAATAAATTAGCATGAACACCCCCAAGAACCAGTTACACCCATAGGACTTGAGACAATTTAATGGTAATTTATACTACAGACACGCGGAACAGCAAAGCGAATCCCCCAGACATTGGCAGGTCGTATAAAATAAATACAAAAGAAAAATGCAACCACAAGCACAGTTCACGCCTTATGACAGTCTTTATCTAAAATGTGTCTGCTCCTAGTCTGTTGTTTTTTGTTTGTTTTTTTTTTTGTTGTTGTTGTTTTTTTCTTTTTTGTTTGTTTGTTTTTTTTACAAAAATGTGCAGTGGAAAATATCATGATGCCATTTATTACCTATGATCTCTGGTTTGGACCCTGAAGAAAATTTGCATACAACAGAAATCCAAGAAAATAATAATAATAATAATAATAATAATAATAATAATAATAATAATAATAATAATAATAATTTTTTTTCCGTTGAACGACCGTTACGTCCAAGTATGTTTGGTTTTTTTTTTTTTTTGTTTTTTTTTTTCAACAAGCGTCTCTCTATTTGAATTTTTCCTTTTCTCAATATGAAATTCTGTTTTAATATAAACAGGATTTTTTTTTCTTTAGATATTATCGAATTTTTTTTTTTTTTTTTTAACAAACTACTCTAGTAGTATTGATGTTTTGTTTCGTTGAGCCGTCTTTCTCCTTGAATTCCAATCGCGTCTATGTCAGATGTTGCTTGGCAGCCCATTTAGGAGAAGGAAAACTCCGAACAACAACCCGCAACTCAAGGTGTTAATCGTGCCGAGGAGTGAATGGCTACTGCGTTATGAGGTCACAAACGATCCCCTACAGGCTTCGGGACCCTGTTTGTAAAAGACCGTTACCCAACGTGCCGGGCAACTTTGGGTGGACTTTTGGACCCGTGCGTCACTCGTGGGAAAAACATGAAAAATACAAATAGAAATAAAAAGTCCAGTATGGCTCTTCCAGTGGATAAACAGGGAGCCCGTCCTTCAGGAGGGAACCTACCTGAGGTCGAAAAATCTGCCATAGGAACAAACTCCTACACAAAGAATGAATCTTCAGGTCCCCACAACCAGGATAATCCTAATGATGGTCCTGAAAATTCACCAGCTAGATCTACAACCGTATATTTAAAGAAAGAAAAAATAAAATGGTCTCGTGAGGAGTACAAAGTCGTTATGACTGCATTTCATGAAGCGTTACTCAAACCTCAAAAAAACATGACTCGCCAAACATGACATTTGGCGTGAAAAAGTTGGTCAAGCAAATAGAAAGTATATTGACGAAAATAAATTGGCCAATGTACGTAGGTACATTATTCGTAATAACCGACTGACAGAGGCTGAAATTCATGAAATTAAAAGAATTGTAACAAGAAGAGTCGAATCAACAAAATATGAAAAGGAACCGGAATCAGAAATAAAAAGTAATAACATCAAACAAGTCACAGGTCATAATGTAGAAACCGTGAAACACGCAAATCACTGCGAAGATAATGATGTAAGTTTAAAAGTGCTGGAAAGGTGTGATCTGAGTTTGAGTCAGTTAAAAGACAAAAATAAAACGAGTTCAGAACACATCAAAGATAATTATTTGACGGAAAATAAGAACAATATAAAAGAAGCCAAGATAGAAATAAAAAACCATCTAAGTCAAATACAAAATATTACAATGGAGGAACGTGAACAGCTCCCAAAATTCCAACCAACAAAACAAAACCTCCGAACTATTAAACTGTACAATGCAGCACTGAAATCAATACTGGATGAAGACCCTCATACAAATCTTAACGAAGTAATATATGCATCAGCAACAGCAGCAACAAAAAAATTAAATATCAAATAAAAACAAGGCAGACTCGCAGACGTGAAGATCCACCTTGGAAAAGAAAAATAGAAAAAGAAATCGAACAGCTTAGAAGTGAACTGTCAGTACTGGATGAACTGAGTAGAGGAATAAATGTAAGAACTAGGAAAAGAAGAGCCGAAAAAAATATAACATCAGGAATGAAAATGACGTCTTATCAAATAAAGAAAAAATAAAGCAAAAAATCCAACTGAAGGCTCAAAGAATAAGACGCTATGAAAAAAGAGCAAGATTTTACAGACAAAATAAGATTTTTCAGACTGATACAAAGAGATTTTACAGGGAAATAGGTAAAAAAAGAATTGAAGTGACAGTACCCCCAGAATGGAAGAAGTCACACAGTTCTGGGAAAAGATATGGGCTTGCCCTAAAGAACTTAGCAAGGAAGTACACTGGATTACGCAGGAGATAGAACGAATGAAAAATAAACCCGAACAGACATGGTCTGGAATTACAGAAGATGATGTTAAATTTGCACTAAAAAAAGCACACAATTGGAAATTCCCAGGTATAGATAAAATTCCTAACTTTTGGCTATATTATTTAAATGCAGCACATAAAAAACTAGCCAAAGAACTTCAAGAAATGGTTGACGATCCCACTAAAATTCCTGCATGGATGACCAAAGGAATTACATTTCTTCTACCCAAGAATGGTGACACAAACAAGCCGAAAAACTACAGACCAATTACATGTCTTCCGACAACATATAAACTATTAACATCTATTTTAACAAAACAGACATATTTATTCTTAGAAAGAAATGACATGATACCGCTTGAACAAAAAGGGTGCAAACGTGGCTGTTATGGTTGTAAAGACCAATTGCTAATTAACAAAATGATCCTGGAAAACTGCTACAGTACAAAGAAAAATCTTAGTACTACCTGGATAGACTACCGAAAGGCATTCGATAGTGTGCCACATGACTGGATTTTAAAGACTTTAAATATATACAAGATATCGCCCGTCATCATCAATTTCATCAAACAGTGCATGTCTATATGGAAAACAACCCTTTACCTCAATCATATAAATGGAACCTATAAGTCTGATGAAATAAACATCAAAAGAGGTATATTTCAAGGTGATTCTTTATCTCCCTTACTATTCTGCATATCATTAATAGCACTAACCAGTCAACTTAATAAGACAGAATGTGGTTATAAAATAGGCCAAAAGAAAATAAGCCATCTATTTTACATGGATGACTTAAAGTTATATGCTAAGAATGATAATGAGCTGGAAGGTCTTCTGCAAACTGTAAAATGCTTCAGCGAAGACATTGGAATGAAATTTAATTTGAATAAATGTGCTAAAGCTACAGTTTTACGTGGATCAATACAAGAAACATCCTCAATTAGCCTAGACCCTGCTGTAACAATATAAGAATTGAAACCAGAAGAAGCTTATAAATACCTAGGTGTAAATGAGAGCGAAAACATTCACCATAAAAAAATGAAAGAAATAGTGCGTAAAGAGTACTATAGAAGGCTACGAATGATATTAAAAACTGAATTAAATTCACAGAACAGAGTTATTGCCATTAATAGCCTTGCAATCCCAGTTGTCCAATATAGCTTTAACATCTTAAACTGGACTCTAAACGACATCAGGCGAATGGATGCTAAAACAAGAAAGCTTCTTTCTAAGCATAAGATGCATCATCCAAAGGCTGATGTAGACCGTCTATACATACCCCGTAAAGAAGGTGGAAGGGGTCTTATTCAGCTGGAATTGTCATACAAGACAACAACTATTGGCTTACTAACATACATAGAAACAACAAAGGATTGGATGATACAATTAGTAAGGCAACATGAAGAAAGAAAGAAAAAATATTCAATAATAAAAGAAGGCAGTAAATACAAACAAGATTTACAGTTAGTAGATTCTGTAGAAAAGCAAAACAGAAGCCAAGAACCAACTATTGCGGCAAAGAATATGAAAATGAAAGCCAAAGATAAAGCTCTTGAACAGATGAAACAGCGCTGGCAAGACAAACCTCTGCATGGCCATATCCAGAACGTGCCAATAAATCCAATGTTGACAAAGTTAATACTCATCGATGGTTACATGCATCTGGATTAAAGTCTGAAACTGAAGGCTTTATTCTTGCAGCACAAGACCAAAGCCTTTTCACTAGAAACTTCCAGGCAAATATTATGCATAATAATATGGATCCAAAATGCAGGTTTTGTGATAAACACCAAGAAACAATAGACCACCTAATCTCAGGCTGTTCTGTGCTTGCCCCAAATGAATATAAAAATCGCCACGATAGAGTTGGGCAATATTTACATTGGGCAATGTGCAAACATTATGGAAAAGCTGTAAACAAACACTGGTATGAACATCACCCAGCACCGGTTACAGAAATAGAAGATGTAACCATTCTATGGGATTACACCATCTACAGAGCAGAAAAATTGAAGCAAACAGGCCAGACATTATTGTTAAAAACCAGAAGGAGAAAACTTGTCTATTAATTGATATGGCTTGTCCAGCGGATTGTAACATAGCAATCAAGGAATTTGAAAAACTGTCAAAATATAAAGATCTGGAAATTGAAATAGAAAAAATGTGGAAATTGAAAACAAGAGTTGTGCCAGTGATAGGAGGTGCACTTGGAATGATAAAACATGGAACAAAACAACACATTGAAAGAATCCCTGGAAACCCCAGCTTAAGAGATATACAAAAAATTGTCTTATTAAGTACAGCCCACACACTAAGGAAAACTTTATCTATGTAATGCTGGGGATGATAGGGAAGATAGAAAAACATGAAATGGAGCCATAACAACACGCCACTACCTGCCTTAGGTCTCCCCGCAGACTTGGTTGGTAGTGAGACCAAAGCAGAAATCGAAATATGATGAAAAATGACATAATAATAATAATAATAATAATAATAATAATAATAATAATAGAAGGAGAAAACTTGTCTATTAATTGATATGGCTTGTCCAGCGGATTGTAACATAGCAATCAAGGAATTTGAAAAACTGTCAAAATATAAAGACCTGGAAATTGAAATAGAAAAAATGTGGAAATTGAAAACAAGAGTTGTGCCAGTGATAGTAGGTGCACTTGGAATGATAAAAAATGGAACAAAACAACACATTGAAAGAATCCCTGGAAACCCCAGCTTAAGAGATATACAAAAAATTGTATTATTAAGTACAGCCCACACACTAAGGAAAACGTTATCTATGTAATGCTGGGGATGATAGGGAGGATAGAAAAACATGAAATGGAGTCATAACAACACGCCACTACCTGCCTTAGGTCTCCCCGCAGACTTGGTTGGTAGTGAGACCAATGCAGAAATCTAAATATGATGAAAAATGACATAATAATAATAATAATAAAGGCTTTATTCTTGCAGCGCAAGACCAAAATCTTTTCACTAGAAACTTTCAGGCAAATATTATACATAATAATATGGATCCAAAATGCAGGTTTTGTGATAAACAACAAGAAACAATAAACCATCTAATCTCAGGCTGTTCTGTACTTGCCCCAAATGAATATAAAAATCACCACGATAGAGTAGGGCAATATTTACATTGGACAATGTGCAAACACTATGGAAAATCTGTAAACAAACACTAGTATGAACATCACCCAGCACCGGTTACAGAAATAGAAGATGTCACCATTCTATGGGATTACACCATCTACACAGGCAGAAAAATTGAAGCAAACAGGCCAGACATTATTGTTAAAAACCAGAAAGAGAAAACTTGTCTATTAATTGATATGGCTTGTCCAGCGGATTGTAACATAGAAACCAAGGAATTTGAAAAACTGTCAGAATATAAAGACCTGGAAATTGAAATAGAAACAATGTGGCAATTGAAAACAAGAGTTGTACCAGTGATAGTAGGTGCACTTGGAATGATAAAAAATGGAACAAAACAACACATTGAAAGAATCTCTGGAAACCCCAACTTAAGAGATATACAAAAAATTGTCTTATTAAGTACAGCCCACACACTAACGAAAACTTTGTCTATGTAACGCTAGGGATGATGGGGAAAATAGAAAAAACATGAAATGGAGCCATAACAACAGGCCACGACCTGCCTTAGGTCTTCCCGCAGACTTGGTTGGTAGTGCGACCATAGCAGAAATGGAAATATGATGAAAAATTACAACATCATAATAATAATAATAATAATAATAATAATAATAATAATAAATGGTCAAGAAAAGGTGATCTAAAAAAGAAAGAATCAGTAATGTTATTTACAACTCAAAACTAGACAATTAAACAGGATTAAAATAAAGAATATAAAACAATTGGATTATAAGACTGTTCCAGTCTTTGACAGAAGATTTCCAAAAAATTGGAAATATGACAAAGTGGTTGTAATGTTCTGATCATAAGCCAGAGATGATCACCGAAATTGAAAAAGTAAATTTTATATGGCATAAAGATTAAAACGGACAATGTCTTGAACATTCACAACCGGATATAATTGTTCTCAGCAAAGAAGACTCAGTTTGTTATCTTTTAAACGTTATTTGATACCAGAGTAGTTGAGATAAAAAGAGAGAAGACATGCAAACTATACAGACTTAGAGTACGAAATCAGGAGAATATGAAATTGCCAAAAGGTAGAGATTGGGACTATAGTAATCCTAGCATTAGTAACAGAATCAGAGATGTTTTCCCATTGATTGAAATCATTTGATCTATCAGCGAGTTTTGTATGTGTTGCAGAATATCTACTTTCATATTTTGATCCAATCGGTATAAAGCCAGTTAATAAGATCCAATGAATCTGTGAAAAAAGTAATAATGATAATAAAGTAATAATAATAAAAAAAGTAATAATAATAAAAAGTAATAATAATGTTGTGTTAGACAGAAAACCAACTTTTGTTGCGTTAGATAAAGAAGAAAGAAAATGTATCGTCATAGATAATGTTTGTCCAGAGATCAAGACGACAAAGAAAAAAACAAGAAAACTATGATAGTTTAAAAAAGGAAATGTACAAATTGTAATCAATGAAGAGAATGGTGATCATCCTATTGTTAATGGTGCTTGATTACTATAAGTAGTAAACTTCCGACAGTGGCTGTAGAAGATTAGGGTCAACATCAAAGTTACACACTTCCAGCAGTTTTAATTCCTTAGGACTATTCGTATATTTCAAAAAGTTCTCAAACCATGATAAATATGCCGCCAAAGTACCAACTGTCCACTGGCTTTAAACAGCTAGTACTTTGGTTACATCTTCATAAAAATTGAATGCGTTTGCAGATCAAATAATAATAATAATAATAATATGTCCGTTGCATGAATTTTACACTAACTAGTATTATTTTCTTCATTATTATATATTCATTACTATGGAGAAACATTGTTGATATCAGTACCATTATTTGTATTTATTTCTGAGAATAGTAATTTTCAATAATTTTG
Source organism: Ascarosepion bandense (assembly GCA_037127315.1). Lineage (NCBI taxonomy): Eukaryota > Metazoa > Mollusca > Cephalopoda > Sepiida > Sepiidae > Ascarosepion > Ascarosepion bandense. Next base: position 169,685 of record JBBBDQ010001138.1, read on the forward strand.
GAATTATTTCGAACTATTAGTTGGAATTAGTTCTCATCTTATAGATGTTATAATAGACACAACGTTTCGACAAAATATCTTCTGGTCATCTTACGTGTCCATTGATTGGCTGATATGGATTATCTTGTTGATTATTGTGAAATATCCTGTAAAATCCGTTATTGTTCTTTCATGTTGGATTTGGTTCGTCACTGCCAGGATTGAACTAACACATGTATAACCAACTACTATATCCACTACGCCACCGTCCCGTAGTGGATTTTTACAACTGGATTATATTAGTGTCTATTATAACATTTATATCAACCAAGATGAGAACTATAGTTCTAAGATTATTAAAAATTACTCATCTCAGGATAAATTTTGGTTTTAGGTCCCGAAGGCTTTTATCCCTTCAAATTTTTCTAAAATAACCTTATTTTCCGTGCAAATTGTACGGAAGTGATAATTGTAGTTATAGATTTTTTAAGAAAGTTAACTTTAAGGTTAAGTAAAACTAAACTTATCACTTATTTTCATATATTTGAAAGTTAACCTTCTTCTCAAATTAAGTACACGCAACTTTCTTCTGAAATTAAGTACCAAAAAAAAAGAAAAAAACACGCAAATACACGCAATATATTTGAAGGTTAATTAAACTTCACTTATTTTCTTATATTTCAATGTTGACTTTCTTCTGAAATTAAGTACACGCAACTTTCTTATGAAATTAAGTACAAAAAACAATGGCGCAGTAATTTCTGCAAAGGATATACAGTAAAGGAAGTAAATAGGCCGAAATTATCCTCCTACGCCTAAAATCATTCAACAGCGAATAACTTAGTGTGCCCGTAGTGGGTGACAAAAAGAGCGAAAAGTTCGATTTTTTTCTGGTCGTTAAAATAAAAAAAAAAGTAGGTTTCTTCAATATCTAATTGTTGATTGGAGTTCAGCATTATACATTTGCACGGAAATAAGGCTATTTTGGAAAAATTTGAAGGGATAAAAGCCTTCGGGACCTAAAACCAAAATTTACCCATCACAGAAATAAATACAAATTATGACGAGTGGCACGAACCCACTAAGATAATCCAGCTGTCAAAACTACCTGACACTGAATATAAAAGGCTCCAATAATGCACCACTAAAGATTATAGCACCATTATTGTTAATATTCTTAATTAGCTCCAAGTATCATAACTATTACTTAGAATTTTCTTTTACATTGCACAGAAAACTTATCATAATCCGTTTTATTTTATTGTTAGTTTATTAGTAAAAATATTATAATTATGCAAAACGTATGCAAAATAACAAATACAATTAAAAAAATGTATGAATATTACAGTTGAATATGAATTATTCTTACTTTTTATTCACTTTGCCTAAAGAGTGACATGTCTTTGATGGAACCATGCAAAACCCTCTTTAATTTATAAATAGGATTTTGAGTAGTTCCATTAATTGTTATATATTCCGTGCAATTTGTTTTCATAAGTTTGTTTAATTAATAACTGGCTGATATCAAACAGTGGAACCTCAACCATATCCAAATTTTAGCTTCACTGTCCCAAATATGTTTGCAGTAAAAAAAAAAAAAAAGAGCCGAGATACCATTGATCAATTTATCGCACCCGGCCGGAAGCTACGAACGGCTGCTCAAATGTCTAAAACGCGTCACTCCGGAAAAGAAAGCGAGGCCATCAATTTCCGGTGACTCAGCATTTCCAGGGACCAAAACGCTGAAAAATAACAACAAAGCAAAGTATAAACACACACAAACGCTCGCACACAAAAACAATACTCTGAAACTAATCTATATACACATGGGGTGCAAACAAAACCCATGTGTACATTCGAAAGTGGAGAGAGAAATTGTTACTAACCAAACAAGAGATTACTAGCTCGGCAATGTTGAAGACCATAGCCGACAGAACATGGCCGATGTTTCTCAACCAAAACCAGAGGAGCGGGACCTGGGGTTGAGCGACGTGCTCCCCCTACCACCAGCGCCTGGCCGACTTTGCCACTCGCCATAGCAGCAGCCGCAACCAAATTCCAGCAGCCCAGCAGCAGCCGCCAGTAGCCAGCAGGAGCAGTCACGCAGTAGCAGCAGCCGTCCCTAGCCCAACCTGCCAACTCCAGCAGCAGCAGCAGCCACATTCTAACAGTCCTTTTTAGGACTCTCTGTTTACATATATCTAGTCCTTTTAAGGGCTTCCCGTTACTGTTATGCACAAGTCCTTTTAAGGGCTCTTCAATTACATATGCGATAGCCCTTTTCAGGGCTAACCTGCCCCCAAGCAGCAGACGCACCAAGCAGGCAGAAGCAGCTGACGTACCAGGCAGAAGCAGCAGACGCACCAAGCAGCTGACGCACCCGGCAGACGCACCAAGCAGCTGACGCACCAGGCAGACGCATCAGGCAGAAGCAGCCGCCAGCAAGTGCAGCCAACTCCAGCAGCGGCAGCCACACTCTACAATAGTCCTTTTTAGGACTCTCCGTTACATTGATATAGCCCTTTTAAGGGCTTTCCGTACTGATATGCACAAGTCCTTTTAAGGGCTCCTCATCTACGTATGCAATAGCCCTTTTCAGGGCTAACCTACCTGAGCAGCAGATCCCGGCTACACTCACGACCGTACGTCTAAAGACAGCCGGAGCGGAATTTGCAACGACCAACTTCGCACCAGTACTACCCAGCCAGCTACCGGCTTACCGTCTAGGAACCTAGCGATCCCATCAATCAGCACCGGCGACCCAACGAAGTTTCTGTAAAACATTATTTTGCCGGCTTAGGCAAATAAAAACTTGGTTGAAACATATAAACCCTCGATTTCGTTGTCCTTGATTCGATCGTTATTGCTTTAACTCACAGCGGGGTTAACGGCACCTTTTCTGTCGATAGCCCCGCAACAAGTGGTGACCGCCGACGTTTGATATTTACGATCGATCAAGATGGCAACAGACGAGTGGAACCAGCACGCTCCCATAAACGTAGCGATGCCGCCCTCAAGCCTACCCCCATACAACCACCAAAACACAAAAAATTGGTTTCTTCAACTCGAAGCAATTTTCGCGGTACGGAGGATATCGTCGCAACAGACAAAATTTGCCTACGTAGTGCAAGTTCTGCCACCTTCAGTGGTCGACGAAGTGGTAGACATCTTGGAAAATGTACCCGAGCAGGAGCCATATACCTGTTTAAAGAACGCAGTTCTAAAACGTACCGGCCGTACGGACGAGGAGCTACTCCGCGAACTTTTCACCAACGTTACCAAGGGTGACAGAACACCCTCACAACTCCTACGCTTTATGAGGAGCCGACTGGGAAAACATTCGATGGACGAATCTATTCTGCGTGAACTGTGGATGGACAAGCTGCCCACCACTATAACACAGATATTAGCGCCGATCGCGGAAAACACGCCACTGGACCAGGTAGCAGACTCCGCCGACCGTATCGCAGCAAAACTGGACCAAGGAGTGTGTGCCATGCGGTACCCAGACGACACACCGACAAAAGATGAGGATCTACGAAAAACGGTAACTGTAATGCAACAGCAGCTACAGGACATCCGTCTACTCCTCAACCGCAAACCAAGAGACCCGAAGCCGATAGCCAACAATTGGCGACGGAGAACACGGAGTACCAGCAGGGATCGACGAACCGACTCAGAATTATGCTGGTACCATCAAAGATTTGGTAATAGGGCAAAACATTGCTCGGCACCCTGCAAACACAGTTCCAGGCCAAATTCGGGAAACGAGAATACCGGCAGGTAGGAGCGGCAGAACCCGCCGGTGAAAACACACAGAGCCGCCTTTTTTACGTTTGGGACCAAAAAAACCGCATTAAATTTTTAGTGGACACAGGCGCAGTCATCAGCGTGATACCCCACAGAGGAAAACATGACCAAAAGGCGGCCCTCTATAAGCTCCAGGCAGCAAACGGTTCAGCGATTGAGACGTATGGCACCAAGACACTGACGCTCAATATCGGCATGCGGCGCGATTTTACCTGGACTTTCACCCAAGCAAACGTAAAAACGCCAATACTTGGAGCAGACTTCCTGGCTCACTATGACCTAGCTGTACACATGAATACGAGAACCTTAGCAGATAACACCACAAACATTTCTGTCAAAGGCACCCCCTCTCGACAAAACACCACAGGAATCAGCGTAACAGCCTACCACGGACGAGAATACAGCGAAATCCTGAACAGATATCCAGACATCATTCAGCCACTCGCGGGCACCGGTCCGGAGAAGCACCAAACACAGCATCATATCAAGACCAGCGGACAGCCAACATTTTCCCATCCACGACGCCTCCCTCCTCATAAACTGGAATACGCAAAAAAGGAATTCAACGAGATGTTAAAGGACGGATTCATCCGACCCTCCGACAGCCCATACGCCTCTCCCCTACATCTCGTACCCAAACCAGGAAGCACGGACTTTAGGGTATGCGTCGATTACAGAAGATTAAACGCCACGACCATACCTGATCGCTACCCAGTCCCCCATATACACGATTTCGCCTCAGGATTACAAGGCACACGCGTCTTCTCTAAAATAGACCTAACGAAAGCCTACCACCAAATCCCCATAGCTCCGGAGGACATCCCAAAGACTGCAGTAACCACTCCCTTCGGCCTCTTTGAATACGTCAAGATGCCTTTCGGCCTGAGGAATGCAGCACAAACGTTCCAACGTTTTATTGACGAGGTACTGCGCGGCCTCACGTATGCATATGCTTACATTGACGACATCCTCATAGCCAGTACGGATGCGAAGGTGCACAAACAACATCTAAACGAAGTTTTCCACAGGATAGAACATTACGGACTTCGGCTAAACATTGACAAATGCATTTTCGGAGCATCTGAGGTAAACTTCTTAGGCCACCACATCGACGCATACGGAATCACGCCGTTACCTGAGAAGATCGACGCAATCAAAAATTTTCCCACGCCTACATCCACGAAACAAATCAGGCGATTTGTCGGGATGATAAATTTTTACCGTAGGTTCATCCCCGACTGTTCGACAATTCTTTCCCCTCTGACGAACCTCATAGAACGAAAGAATAAGCAAGTCAGACTAGAAGGAGAATCCTTGCAGGCCTTCGAAACGGCGAAGACAGCACTGAGAAATTTCACTAGACTCTCGTTTATTGAAAATGACCCGGAAACTAGGATCTTTCTCACAACCGACGCTTCCGACGTTGGAATAGGAGCAGTAGTAGAGCAGCAAGTAAACATGGTAAGAAAGCCGATAGCTTTCTTCTCGGCTAAACTTTCCGCAACCCAGAGAAGATATAGTACCTTCTCACGGGAACTCCTGGCCATCTACCTGTCTATCCGTCATTTCCGACATCTCCTGGAGGGCAGACACTTTACGATCTTCACAGATCACAAACCGCTGACCAACGCAATGAATGTCAACGCAGACAAATACACATCCAGGGAAACACGTCACCTGGACTACATTTCTCAGTTTACGACGGACATTAAACACGTAAAAGGGAAATACAATACTGTCGCAGACACATTGTCCAGAACTGATGTCAACTCCATGGATAACACTATCTTGAGCCAGGAGCTGATAGCCGACGAACAAAAGGGTGATACAACAATACCCGACCTCATTAAGGAAACTTCATTGAAACTGCAGGAATTCCCTTGTCCATTTAGCAGTAAAACCCTTTTCTGCGACACCACACTTAATACTCCGAGACCATACATTCCACCACCTCTCAGGAAAACAGTATTTCTCCATTTCCACAATATATCCCATCCGAGCAAGCGAGCAACCGTCAGGCTTATCGCTGATCGATTCGTGTGGCCTAATATGAAGCAAGACATCCGGAATTGGGTCACAACCTGCATACCTTGCCAAAAGTGCAAAACGCACAGGCACACAAAATCCCCAGTTGGAACATTCGCTACACCCGACGCACGTTTCAGTCACATCCACGTGGACCTCGTCGGACCCTTACCAATGTGCCAGGGGTACCAATATCTGCTAACAATCATAGACCGTTTCTCGAGGTGGCCGGTAGCGGTACCGATTAAGGACATTTCCGCTACCACAGTCTCCAAAGCTATCCTCGCCAACTGGATCACAAACTTTGGCGTACCCCGAGTTCTCACTACAGATCGGGGACCACAGTTTCAGTCGTCGCTCTTTCGAGAATTCTCCCAACTTCTGGGCGTCAAGCACATCAAAACGACCGCCTACCATCCTTGCGCAAACGGCCTTGTGGAAAGGTTTCACCGATCCTTAAAGGCGTCATTGTCAACCAAATTAGACATACAAAACTGGGTCGACAATCTCCCCATGACCATGCTCTCTTTGAGGAATACCCTCAAAACCGACTTAGGGTGTTCAACAGCAGAGCTCGTGTTCGGCATGCCTCTCTCCTTACCAGGACAATATTTCCACACCCCGCAGACCTTGTGCACAACCTCACCGAGCTCCTTTGCGCAGGAGCTATGCCACAGAATGGCCAAGCTTACATACACTCCCCCACGACAACAAACCACAAGTTCGTACATACCACCGGAACTGGATAGCTGCGATTTCGTCTTCGTCAGAAACGACTCCGTAAAAAAACCTCTCACGCCCAGTTACCAAGGTCCCTTCAAAGTGTTGAAACGTTCGGAGAAAGTTGTCACAATCATGCGCGGCAAGGAAAAACACACAGTCTCCATCGACCGACTCAAACCAGCTCGGCTAGAGGAAACGCCTGCCGACGCAAACTTGCCAATAACGACGGAAGATGTAACCACACCAGAGATACGAACAAAATCAGGTAGGAGAGTCCACTTTCCAGCAAAATTAAAATCGTATGTTTTTTTTTTCTCGTGAATTGATCATGATCAATCCTCTAGGAAGGGGGCCTTATCGCACCCGGCCGGAAGCTACGAACGGCTGCTCAAATGTCTAAAACGCGTCACTCCGGAAAAGAAAGCGAGGCCATCAATTTCCGGTGACTCAGCATTTCCAGGGACCAAAACGCTGAAAAATAACAACAAAGCAAAGTATAAACACACACAAACGCTCGCACACAAAAACAATACTCTGAAACTAATCTATATACACATGGGGTGCAAACAAAACCCATGTGTACATTCGAAAGTGGAGAGAGAAATTGTTACTAACCAAACAAGAGATTACTAGCTCGGCAATGTTGAAGACCATAGCCGACAGAACATGGCCGATGTTTCTCAACCAAAACCAGAGGAGCGGGACCTGGGGTTGAGCGACGTGCTCCCCCTACCACCAGCGCCTGGCCGACTTTGCCACTCGCCATAGCAGCAGCCGCAACCAAATTCCAGCAGCCCAGCAGCAGCCGCCAGTAGCCAGCAGGAGCAGTCACGCAGTAGCAGCAGCCGTCCCTAGCCCAACCTGCCAACTCCAGCAGCAGCAGCAGCCACATTCTAACAGTCCTTTTTAGGACTCTCTGTTTACATATATCTAGTCCTTTTAAGGGCTTCCCGTTACTGTTATGCACAAGTCCTTTTAAGGGCTCTTCAATTACATATGCGATAGCCCTTTTCAGGGCTAACCTGCCCCCAAGCAGCAGACGCACCAAGCAGGCAGAAGCAGCTGACGTACCAGGCAGAAGCAGCAGACGCACCAAGCAGCTGACGCACCCGGCAGACGCACCAAGCAGCTGACGCACCAGGCAGACGCATCAGGCAGAAGCAGCCGCCAGCAAGTGCAGCCAACTCCAGCAGCGGCAGCCACACTCTACAATAGTCCTTTTTAGGACTCTCCGTTACATTGATATAGCCCTTTTAAGGGCTTTCCGTACTGATATGCACAAGTCCTTTTAAGGGCTCCTCATCTACGTATGCAATAGCCCTTTTCAGGGCTAACCTACCTGAGCAGCAGATCCCGGCTACACTCACGACCGTACGTCTAAAGACAGCCGGAGCGGAATTTGCAACGACCAACTTCGCACCAGTACTACCCAGCCAGCTACCGGCTTACCGTCTAGGAACCTAGCGATCCCATCAATCAGCACCGGCGACCCAACGAAGTTTCTGTAAAACATTATTTTGCCGGCTTAGGCAAATAAAAACTTGGTTGAAACATATAAACCCTCGATTTCGTTGTCCTTGATTCGATCGTTATTGCTTTAACTCACAGCGGGGTTAACGGCACCTTTTCTGTCGATAGCCCCGCAACAAATTAAATATAGGACAGTTTTTATGTGTACTAATGAATGAACAGATTCAACAACTAAATTATTGTCACTTGCTGAAGAGCTCGTTAAACGTGACCACTGATGCATGCATTTCTAAACCAGCTAAGGAAAAAATAAACTATTTTAGAACCGGTTTAAAATAAGACAACAATAGTTCCTTCTATGTATTTATCTGATTTTCTTAACTCTGGCAAAGCATATAGGCTCTTCGCTATCAGATTACAAACGTGGTCATCACTGACAGGAGGTGTCAAATGTTCAGTCATACAATGTACATAAATACATTAATCATGAAATCTTAGAACTGCTTACAGTCACTGAAATATCTTAAAACAAACTACAGACAACGCTTAATATATACATACAACATCCACTAAGAAACAAGAGAAATATTTTTCTCTTCAAAACGAAATGCGCCATAAGTAGGATATGAATTAATTCATGAAAGCTAAAAATTATTTCACACAAGACATTTCAGTATTTATCGTGCAGGAAAAAATAAATATATCAGATGTAAATCACATTTATCGATAATTAGTCAATTTTATATTATCATAGTCATTATTGACGTTATTATTATTATTGTTGTTGTTGTTGTTGTTGTTGTTCAAGCGTGAAACATGTGAGCAACGACGAGGTTTTGGCGAGGAAGAGGAAACTGATACTTAACATCAGGAAAAGACAGCTGAAGTTTCTGGGACATGGAAGGAAGGCTTGGAGAATCTGATATCCACAGGACAGATAGAAAGAAAAAGAGACAGTGGAAAGCGACACATAACATACTTAATGATCTTGAGCAAATGTGTGACAGAGCATGGTTTAGGAGGGCTAACAAGATAAAGGGTGTTAAGAGCTAAAAGAGATGTGGAAGGCAGTGATCGCCTACGTCCTGAAGGGACACGCCACATAGAACACAGTAAATAAAAATTAACATTCAATTCTAAAACGCTGTAGTTTATAAAACTGAAAGCATCAATAGAAAATGTCAGTTCAAGTAGAGTCTTATAAACCAAATTCCGCTAATTTGCAATTTCCCGCGCGAAAATGGTACCGTAAATTTATTTCCCGGTTAAATTAATTGTGTTTCACGCAACAAATTTGAAAATATTAAATATTAATTAAAATTATCATAATGTGTCCGCATATTTTTTTTTAGTATTTTCATTATGAACTTTACAAATATTTATATATGAAAAAAAAATGAATCATTTATACTCAGTTTGAATAAGCAACAATAAAAACAAATTAATTTTCAGGTCGCATAAGAAAATATAACACAAACAAATAAATGAAAATATCACTTATCTGCAATTTTCAAATACAGGAAACATGATGAAGCGAAGTATTTAAAGCTGATCAGTTTGCAAAAATTGAAATTTAAAATGGCACCACTTGAGCGGAACGCCTTTTATTCAATCAGGCCCCAATAATGAAATTTCCAAATGGCAAATGACATTAAAAAATAAATTGCCTCGGCTAGTGACTAAAAAAAGGAGTACTTTTCAGTAATAATAGAGTCATGGTATTAACTACACTGGTGAAGCTTTGGGCCACTAAATAAAATAATGATATTTTCTGAAGCTCGGTTCGTTTTAGTGGGTAGAAAATATTTGTGGGCAGACAGACATGCCGTTAAAAAGTATTAGTCACCTGTAGAGCAGCGAACAAAAATACCAGTACATAAATAACAGCTCGGAAGTAATTACCATTACAAATGTAAGAACTCAGCGAGATGTATAAACGCTGGATGATGCGATCGAGGAAAGTTGATCTAAGAAGGCATTGTATTGCAGCGAAATATGAACAGAAGATGCAATCAGAAAGAAAGAACGAATGAAAAAAGAAAAAAACTGGCAATAAAAATATTAAGGTAATATACTAAAAAGAGATTAACAAAAAACGATACCGGACACGAACGAATGGGGAAAAATTAAATAAGAATAATAGAATAAAAAGTGATAAAAAAAGAATTTATTATCACCCCTTTTCATTCCTTGAAATATATCATTTTTAAAAATATTTAATATATAATTTTAATGTGTTACACCTTGAAATATTAAAATATACGTTTGATTTTTCATTCCTTGAAAATTTAAAATATAAATTTTAATTTTTTATTGTTCTAAAAAGAACGTTTACCATATAAATTCTATACTATTTAAAATATAAACATTTTTTGATGATGTTACTAAAAGGAAGAATATTAAGAAAAACAGAAACGATGAAAGAAAAATAAAATATGAAAAATAAAGGAAAAGAAAAATGAAAGCGTCATGCTATCAGTAAATCAGACAAAAATATAGAAAAAAACAGAAAAAACTGTTTTTAAAAGATGAAAGAAAAACAGAGGCATGGCGTCCCATTAGCTGAAGATGGTGCCAAGGACCATGACGAAGGAGGGAAACTTCGTATGCTTCACGACGGGAACCTCCTCGATGCTTTGTAGATCCACCTGTCGTTCTGTTGCTCGTCTGGTCCTGGATGAAATTCTTTTCATCAGAGAAGAACCTCAGTATTCTTTCAAAAGAGCCTGAGAGTCACCGCTGAAATCTACCAGGAGATGCTGAGGAGCGTGATGAAGGCCTGAATAGATGAGATCGCCGCTGGACGTCCCTAAGTCTTCCAGCAGGACTCCGCTCCTGCACACAACGCCAAGACGACCCAGGCGTGGCTGCTCAACAATGTTCCTCACCACTAGTCGCCGGACTTGTGACTGCCCTCCTCACCTGACTAGACTATTTCTTCTGGGGGGCGTGATCAACAAGACCAACAAGCACGCCCACAACACGGTCGATTCTCTGAAAGCTGCCATTGTGGACATGGTCGTCGCGTTACATTGAAAAATAATGTAGTAACTCTAACTGTCGGGTCTCTGCATACATAACTTGTTTTTATTGCCTATTTCGTTTTCTTTTTGTCAAGTGTCGGATTTTGAGGCAACACACTGTAGAGAGAGAATACCACCGAAAATTACAAAAACTTAAAGAATCAACGCATATGCTAGACACAAAAATCTCCTAAGCCGGCCAAGGAAATAAATATTTTTTTGTGGGGAGGAGGGCTCTAGACGTTGGAATAAACAAATTGTCAAGTATAACAATTATTTAGTAAAACAAGAAGACAAAGTGAATTTTCAGGTATGGAACGTTTAATTTGTTTGATTTTCATTCTTATCGTTGATATAAATGAAATGAGGACTATCCAAACTTCGAAGGGTTACAATGACGAAAAATGAAAAAATCACAATGGCGGCAAATGAAAAACTCCAGAAGAGAAAAGTTAAGCGAAAATAAAATTGAGATATTCATTTAACATAAACATGCAAAATAAATAAATGTTCTTTTTAAATCTTATTTTGTCGATTAAAATCGAAATTATAGAAACAGAACAATCAAACAATGTAATACAATATATAGATGATCAAGTATATATATATATAGCAGATTTTACAACCACGCTATTATACTTACTACTAAAAGGCTATGAAGGTTTTGCTACGGTAGGCATCCAAATGAATAGAGTTTAGCAACATTCGAAATTCTGTCTTTCTAATGGTAAGTGTGCAACTGGCTCAGCCTAGATTAAGATTAACAGTTGAACAGTTCCTATGTTGTCTATTTAGCAATGTTGTCGATCAACGGCATCTTTTCAATGCATTCAATTTTCCTACCATGTTTGTCATCCCTGGCAAATGTAATTTTAACATAAGCCTTTCAGGTTAATTTAAAAAGAAATACTCATCTTTTTTTATAAATATGTGAGCCACTTCTGCCACAGATACTGTTCGATTCCTACATCTTTCCGATTATCTGCTTGCAATGTCATTTTCATTTCTGTCTGTTGTGGTATCTCCCTCCTTGTATATGATAATTTACTCGACTGAATATACATATACTCCTGCCATAGAGAGAACAGCAGTTGGGAGTTGAACATAATCGTAGAGATCAGTTTGAGTTATCGGAGAGTACCGGAACTGATACGTAAGTTACCGAGAGATATCGAAGTTACCCAGAGATTACCGCATCAGAAGTCAGAATAGCTCCCAGCTCCACTCACCTAAAATATACACGGATATACTATTTCCAACGACTTCACTTCAAGACTTGTATATATTTATTTCTTACTAATAGTATTCCTGGATTTACTAACCTACGTCCAGGTTTGCATATTACGTTCATTATCACCTACTTTTCTATCTCCATATCTGTTTTGTTGTTCATTATTTTGTGCGGTTCCTCACCCGGAATCCACAACAAATTGGTGGGGAGACTCGAACCCACGTACACATACATCGCCACAACAAATTGACGATGAAGACTCGAACTCATGTATACGTACATCGCCACAACAAATTGGCGACGAAGACTCGAACTCACGTATACCGCACAAAAACAGAACTCATAGAGAACAACGTAAAAACCATAGTGCCACACAGGTCGACCACAAACAATTTGGCGACACTATCGCACATAATCTGCTGGCATTAAAACTTTGGAACGAATAGAGAAAAAACTGTAAAAAGGAAATTGAAAGTCAATATTTTTCCCCTTCAACAGGAAAATTTTTCCACATTTTTTTTTTTACAAGGTTAATTGCCAGAAAACGATAATTAAAAAGTGAAACCCCTCACGGAATCAAAGCAGCAAACCATGGATGACTTTCAGAAAGGAATACTAGAAATCATAAAAAGACGTGAAGAAAGACAAATAGAAGCACAAATTAAATTAGAGGAAAAACAAATGGAAATCCAAAGTTTGAACGAAGAAAGACAATTACAACTCCAAGAAATATTACTAAAATTGACAAGCAACACACAAGAAAAGAGGCGACATTTTCGCAAGACGCCGTATGGAATGCGATAGAAACCTTTAAATACTCTATTGATGAAGACAAAAATTTTGGAGAATATTACAGGCGATATGAAGATATTTTTAATATCGATTGTCAGAACTGGACAGAAAAGAAAAAGTTAAGGCTTTTGCGCTGGAAATTAGGTGCGGAGGAATACACTAAATTTGTAGATTATATTCTACCAAAGAAGACAAACGACTTAACGTTCGATGAGGCAGAGTCATGCCTCACTGAGCTATTTGGCCCAAAAATTTCTTTGTTTCACAAAAGGTGGAAATGCCTTAATCTCGTGAAAGACGAAAGCGAAAACTATCCAATATTCGCGGTCATCGTCAACAAACATTGTGACGACTTTAAATTAGCTGAGCTAACTCCAGACAACTTTAAATGTCTTATATTTGTCCAAAGATTAGTCGCTGCTAAAGACAGTGAAATGCGAAAAAGAATGCTTACCAAACTCCAAAATAAAACCAGGTTTATCGCTGCAAAAACTATCAGAAGATTTCCAAAAATGCCTAAGTATTAAAAAAGACAGTAAAGATATTGAAGAATCAGGAGTCGCGCATATTCGTAAATTAAACAAAAATTTGTTTTTCACCCTCCCCAAAAGTAAAACAAGATTTTAATGACAAAATCTCAAGATATAAAGCAACTAAATTTAATGACAAAATTACAAAATACAAAGCAATTAATGACAGAAATCAAATAAAAATACAAGCCCCCTCCCACCATCTGCATGTTATAGATGTGGCGGATTGCATTGTTTTAGAGATTGTCGGTTCAAATACAAAAACTGTCTAGCGTGTGGAAAGATGGGACACAAGGCAACTGTATGTCGAAACAAAAAACAGTCTAGTAGGGGTAAGATCTACTAGAGTGGAATATGAAAACAACCAAAACACGAGGAAATATGTAGAACTTGAAATATTGAATAAGAAGATCAAACTACAACTAGATCCAGGTTCGAACTTAACAATAACCTACATGGAAGAAATTCAATAGGCCGACCATGTTACACACACAAAAAATTGCTAAATCTGTCACAGGAAAATGGATCAATTTCGAAGATGAAATAATCGTGAATGTGAAATTTCAGAGAAAAACCAAAAACTTAAAAATATACGTTATGAAAAACACAGACAACCTGGTAGGAACAGATTGGATGCAGGAGTTTAATGTATGAGATTTACCCATTAGCTCTTGTTGTATAAAAATAATGTGCCGACAGAAGCTACGAAACTGAAAGAAATATTCTCAAGCGGTCTAGGACGAGGTAACAAATTCGCAACAAAAATCGAGCAAAAGCAGAATGTGCAACCAGTATTTATTAGACCTATAGTTACGAAAACAGCATTCAAACCACGTGAAGAAGTTTACTTCGGGATGTTAAAAATTATATGGCACATTGGGAACCTGGAACAATAATAAACAGACTAGGAAATGCGATATACATAATACAGGGAGAAAAATCTACCCATATGAGATACATAAACCAAATACAGAAAAGAAGGAGTGAGGAGCCAAGCTCGTCCCCATCAGAAAACGATGACGCGATGGAAGAAATCTTTGAAGCCATTGAGAATCATAGATCACAAGCGGAAAAAATAACTACCCCCATAAAAGAAGCTAGGGAGGGGGAGTTGTGGGATCTCCCTCCTTGTATATGATAATAGACTCGACTGAGTATACATATTCTCCTGCCATAGAGAGAACAGCAGTTGGGAGTTGAGCATAATCGTAGAGATCCGTTTGAGTTATCGAGGAGTACCGGAACTGATATGTAAGTTACTGAGAGATACCGAAGCTACCCAGAGATTACCGCATCAGAAGTCAAAATAGCTCTGAGCTTCACTCAGCTAGAATAATATACACGAATATATTATTTCCAATGACTTCACTTCAAGACTTGTATACATTTATTTCTTACTAATAGTATTCCTGGGTTTACTAACCTGCGTTCAAGTTCGTATATATTACGTTCAATATAGCCTACTTTTCTATCTCCATATCTGTTTTGCTGTTCATTATTTTGTGCGGTTCCTCACCCGAAATCCACAACACTGTCCTATCTTTACTAAAATGTAATTTTATGGTAGATTTCAGTCGAATGCATAACCATTCACAATGCATTCCCAATCACAGACTTCGCCCAAAAATCCCTACCCCAACCTCTCCATAAAAAAAACTCATCCAATCTGGCAAAATAAACCTACTTACTACTCTCTTGTGTGAAAACCGTCTCTGTCATTTATAGTATCGATTTATTAAGGCTTCTAATACAAATAAACAAAACAATATCAGATTGAACTAAGAAGCCATCGTAGCAGGGCTCAATTTCGTAGCAGGAAATTCATGCACATTCTCCTTAAGACATGGCTAGATAGGCAGCTGGTTCAATTTCAGTCCAATCACTTAATTCTCTCTTTAAATTGATTGTTGTGGCTGAATTAAACTGTAAAAGTAATAAAAAAAAAAAGAAACGGCCAGTAGCGAAAGGGGAATAGATCAGTGTCAGTGCGCTTCTCTGAAGTTCAAGACAAGCCGGTGGGTGTCGATCTCAACTGACCATAATTATGATTACACTTGCATCTAAGCATTTAAACGGAGATTTTGAAAAAATGAAAAAAATAGATGGAGAAAAACTCAGAATATAAAACTAAAGATTAATTTCAAACAATTTCGTATCAGTTTCTGGGCCTCCCTTTCAATTTGTCTGCAGCAATAATTCTGAATAAGAATCGGTGGAGAGATAATTCTGTCCAATAATATCAAGAAGCCATTATGTGTCTGCAGATATATCTTAAGGGGTACTTATATCGAAGGAATGCTTAAAATTTTAGGACCGAGCCAAGAAGAAATCAGCACAATTACATTTGGTCAGATTTGGGGAAGTGGATCGAGCCGACAACTTTTCAGTACCCACCACACGGTATAATGATTTTTGCCATCTCTAATTTAGTAATTACTTATTCAGTCTGTTATCAAAAATAGCTAGAGGTGAAATTTAAATGGAAATATGATCTAAGAATGACTGATATAGATCCAAATTTCTTACAGATATATAGTATTATAAATTCAATTGACGCGTCTTAGATTATTATTTATAATAATAATTATTTATAATAATAATTATTATTATTAATGATTTCAAATTGTCGGTTGTTTATAACCACTTTCGTTAATCTTCGTTAATTTCCATAGCATGTTTACATTTGTTGACATTACAATACATTTCAGAGCAGATATGGTTATTTACGGTGAATCGAAAATTGTGTTATATAGGCTTGATTTGACTTCGTTCAGACTGTTGGTCATTCGTGGTCGAGAGATTTAAGACGCACTAGATCAATTGATAGCTATCCCTATGTGGATAGGGGTCACAGGTTCATAATCCTGCCAAATGATACATATTTTTGTAACAAAAATTTATCGTAAAATAATCAGGCCGGTAGAAATAAATATATGTACTGTTTGATTATAAAATAAAATATCTACTTAAATACGAGTATGAATCAAAAATAATGTTCAAACAAATAATTTTAAATTGTTAGTTGTTTATAACCAATTTCGTTTATATATATATATATATATATATATATATATATATATATATATTATCCCGCCTAGTATTATCAAACATATACCCTCTTCCATAGAACATAGAATCAGCCAAAACTCGCCCAACAAAGAAATATTCAACAAACACAAAGCTCTCTACAAGAAGTCATTAAAAAAAAAGCGGCTACAGAAACAAAGACATCCAATACATAACAAACAACAACCCCAACAAGAAAATTAGAAACAGAAAAATCATTTGGTACACACCTCCTTTCAACCAAATGATCAACACCAAACTAGGACAGAAGTTCTTGAACTTAATTAAAAAACATTTCCTTCAGTAAAATCTTCAACAAAAATACACTTAAACTTAGCTACAGCTGCACAAACATCCTAGAAAAAATCATAACTAACCATAACAAACATATCCTAAATCAACACGTAAACCAAAATAAAACCGGCAACCAAAACACAACCAAACCCAACAACGAAAACATGTGTAATTGTAGAAACCCTAGCAACTGCCCACTACAAAATAAATGCAAAACAAACTCAATAATCTATCAATGCAACATAACATCCATCGAAAATCCAACTATAAATAAAGTGTATATCGGATCAACTAAGAATACTTTTAAGCAGCACTGGTACTTGCACCTAACCTCATTTAAAAACAGCTTATACCGAAACCAAACATCCCTTTCCACATACTTTTGGAAGCTAAAGAATTCAAAACAGAAACCCAAAGTAAAATGGAAAATCCTAGAAAAAAATTGGAACTTGCAACTCACTTAATGACATCTGCCCTTTATGTCTAAGTGAAAAACTACACATTCTTCAGTACCCTAACAGCAACGAATTATTAAACTGTAGAGACGAATTAGCAGTAATATGCAAACATCGCAAATAGTTCTCGCTAAAATTTAAGTAAACAAAAGGTTAATAAACCTATGAGTTCAACAACTTAGTTACAATATATATATATATATTATAAATTATATTTTAGAACATGTACATTTTTTTATATATGTACATGTTCTAAAATATAATTTATAATAAATACTCACAGCTCTATATATTATATATCGAGCACTGTTTTAAATTCATGTTTTGGACGTTGTAAAATTTCTTTCTTCGTTCTGTATTCACTCGGATATATATATATATATATATATATATATATATATATATATATATATATATATTTAAAGGCGATCGGAGTCTAACCGTACTGATGAGCTGTGATACAGCGAAACAGATCTGTCTGCGGATGACTATAGTATTTACGCTCTCACACCCTGATTGAGCAATCTGGAAGAATGGGAGAGTTTGTAAACAGTAGTTACTCAGGCATATACGCATCGCTCATTCAATAATGAATTAGAACACTCTATCTATTGGGCGGGTATAATGATATATGCGCAAAAAAGTCTGCCTTCTTCTACCGAACGCTCGTGGCACAGAGGTAGAATCGCCGACTGACGCAAATTCGGTCGGGTTTCAATCCTGGGTTAAAAAGCGATCGGAGTCTAACCGTACTGATGAGCTGTGATACAGCGAAACAAATCTGTCTGCGGATATATATATATATATATATATATACGCAAAAGTTTTAAAGTGTTTGCAAATTTATCCAGTATCCAGGGATTCCTAATTTCTTGGTTGTCAAAAATTCAATAATAATCGGCTATTATATCTATTCGAATCCACTCTGACTTTACACTCAGAATGGATGTGCGTTATATTGCAATGGATATCGGCTCGGAACGAGACATCGCAGAACCGCGTTCGAATTCCAGTCGAATTCGGCTCATTCATTTAAATAACTTTGGAAAGTTATTGATCAATCTCTTCTCTCTCCAGCTATGGTTTGAATAGTAGAACAGATTGAGTTCTATAGTCTTAGTTGGCAACCAGTCTACCACAAAAAGAAATGGCAACCTACTGCGGGATAATATCCTGCCTAGTAAGTCATGATCGCTCAAATGCGTATCACTTATGGTAATTAAGTGACTGAATCTTACTCGAATCTTGTTCACGATAAAGCGGTACCCTGTGAGAATCGAACTCACTTAATCAGTGAATTAATTTTACTAAAAAGGGATATGATAAATTCATCTGATGATTATTTTTCTTGATAATTATTTTTCTTAAAAGAAATGATATCACCGAAAAAATAAAATCTTTCAAGTAACAAAATTTTTTACAAGTTGACATCGTATTAAGATTTAGCGGAAGTGATGGCGGCCAAGTTTGGAAGACCAACTACTTTTGCAATCCCAAGAACAAAGTTTCCTGATGTAATTGTTGATCCGGCTACAAACAACCAACCATAGTTATAGATGGTGATCTTTTTGCGATATGTTATGGATAATGATGACTGCTATTAACTCACCAGACGGCTGTTGTTAGATAAAGCACAGCACTGCAGAACTAGAAAGGATTAAACTGATAACTGTAACTGTCTCCGTTACTGTCTCTACAGTTAAGTCAGTGGTTTGTCCTAAAAAATATTTTTATTTCTCTTTTATTAGGTTGTTACAAAAATAATGGTCGATTTCAGAAACATAATTTTATTCTTGGAAAATTAAGAGTAGAAATGTTGAAATTAGTCAAAATACGAGCCTTAAGTATCTATGAACCTCTACCATGCGACGAGATTATTTATTCCTCTCTGATAAAAAGTTATTGGCTGTAATGCAACCAAATCTTTGAAAGTTGATTCCACCTCTGGTTTAGGCCTAAAAGTTTTAGCATTTAAAAATGGGCTTTAAAAATAATAATTAGAAGAATATGGAGAATGTGGAAAACTCTCATACTATTCCAAGTCTGTGAGTTTTTGCAACATCATTCTTGCAACATGCTGCCGCGCATTATCGTAGAGTAGAATTGGACCCGTCGATTCACCAATGCAAGTTTCACTTTTTGCAAGCGTACATGCATTTCAGCAAGTTGGTTACAGTAAGTCTCTGCATTATTGCTCTGATTGGCTACCAGAAAGCTGCAGTGGATAACACCAATTATAGACCACCAGACAGTCGCCATAATCTTTTGCTGATGCAACTTTGACTTTGGGAAATTTTTAGGAGACTCTTCACTGATCATTTACCGTTATCGTAAAGAATCCACTCTTCATCGCTAGTGACAGTTCGGTCAAGGAAGGGATACGCAGAAAGCATCGGGTACATTTCAAAACGCTTAAGTTTTTGATTTTCATCGAGATCATGAGGAACCCATTTGTCAAGCTTTTTGACAGTGCCAATACTCTGCAAATGGCGTGAGACTGTTGCACCGCTGACACCAAGCGTCTGAGATATTTCCCTGACACTTTGAAGTAGGTTTTGCTCAATAATTACACGCAATTTTCGTTGTCAAGACTGTGTGACTTTCTTCTACCGTCTTCATCTTCAAGGCTCTCATCACCAGTACGGAATTTCTGGAAAATGCCTTCGTACTTGTTGATCCATCTCCTCATGCTCTGTTGATATTGGCAGCGGTTTGGGAGGCACTGTGCCCAAGTTTAAACTCATGCAAGAAATGTAAAGGAAGATCATGTTTTGTCATGTTCATAATTAAGAGCTTCAAGAATATTTCTGTCTGAAAATAGGTTAAAGTTATTAAATAGCGCTCATTAATTATTATGTATGCCAAAGTTCACCTAATACATACCGTGAATATTAAAATAGCTTTTCAAAATACAACACTTCAAGCGGCCATTATTTTGTAACCACCTAATGACTTGGACCTTTCGTTAATGAGGATGTTTCAACTAGTTTCGCCTAAAATTCCCTCAGATTTAAAATCTAAGCACAACGTTGGTAAGGAAGATTGGTGGAATAAGACACCTAGTAACATGAGGCGATGGTTTAACGTCATAATAAGAGCAGTAAAAGAAATGAAACTGCGAATAAACATGATTGTCTGCGTCCTGAAGCTACACGGCGCATAAAGATATAGAGAGAAACTGAATTCGCCTTTCATATAAGTCTATAAAATAAGCCGAAAGCCCAATACTTAGTACATTGATCATACAACCCATTCATAGTGCTTTATGTCAAAGCAGCGAAGAGAATAAGAAAACGTGAACGAGACTTTTAACAGATTAATCTGCGTTCCGTGTTTTAGTTACTCGCAAAACCCATACGGCATCATCATAAACTTCAAACAAGCATTTGACGGTCTGTAGCACAAGGAATTGTGGACAACAAAGAACAAATAAAACATCGCAAAGAAAAAGAATCCTTCAATCTGATAAAGAATCTGGAAGTTAATACCGAAAACAACCAAAATCATGAAAGAAAAACATGCCAGACATTGATTCGTGCCTTTAGTAAAAGTTAAAGTCAAAAAGAGGGTATGGTCGAGACCGTCGTTATTATTACCAGGCCTGTTCTATGATTAAAGTTGACTTGCTGATGTCACACTTAGTAGTGTTGTTTTATTTACTACACGGCGTCCGTTAGCGTTGACTTATTTTCAGAACCAAATTGCAAAGGGAATTATAAAAATGGACCGAAAGTTCATTGTTTTTCGATTCCAAAAAATAAACATTTATTTGATAAATGGAAACATGCCATTAAAAGGGAGAATTTTATTACAAGTCCATTTAGCAAAGTGAGTAGTTAAAATTTTATCACCATTTAATTCAACAGTCGCTAAAATCAAAATTTGCTAAAAAAATTAGTTTTGCCGTAGCACAAGAAAGAAAGCACTTTGTTTTTATCTTTTAAATTAATATAATAAAATAAGATATTATTTTTATTTCTTTGAATAAAATTGAAATAAAAATTATCTTAAACAATATCTGAATTAAATAAAATTTATGGCTATTCGTTCGTAAGTTTGTTTTTTTTTTCGAAATGTTTTAAAACTTAAACTGAAGCTGAAAAAAGTTGTTAGACATTATATTTTCTAAAAATATTTGAATTAATATTTTATTAATATTTTATTTAAGAAAATAACGTTTTCTTTTTAATGAAATGTTTAAAAAATTCTTAGGAAACGAAAGTAAAATCTTACTTAACTTTTCTATACTTGCAACTTTATGAATCATTTTTAAACATGAAAAAATATCCTTCTTATATTAACAAAAACTACAAAATTTATTTTTTAGTCAATTTTAAAAGAATTTGTTTTATTTTTAAGGTTTTTTATTTGAAAACTCCGTGAAATTATTTCTTACAACAGTCAAGTCACTATTACCGAAAATTAAAACTTGAAAATGATGATTTAAACTTTGTTTAAACCTATTATTTCTGAATAAGTTTTGAATTTATTTGAAACATACTGGCCACACTTCACGCCACACTTGAATTTTAAAACCTAGTTTTTTAAATATTTAATTTTTAGAAAATATTTAGCACAAAATGAACACCCTCAAAAAATATTTTCCAAACATTTTTTTCCTATTTTTGAGAATTTGAAGTTAATTATCGATATTAATCCATAGAAAAAAATTGGAAATAAAAAATTAGAATCTTAACCGAAGAATAATTCTTTTATAGTTGGTTTAGGGTTTTTTAATCCTTAAAAAATTAATTATTAAGTAAAACATTAACCAAGGAAGAGTTTTGCAAGAAAATAATTTTTTATAAACAGTTTAACATCATAAATGAAATAGAAACATTAATTTTTACTTTTCTTTTTTCATTTTTTACTGTTAAAATATTTTAAAAATGTAATTGAATTACAAAATATCCTAGAATTCTTTAAGTGTATCTTTTTTGAAAGGTAAAAATTTATCTTTTTATTTCATCCAGTAGGATTAACAATGGATTCAAAATATTTCAAACTATTATTTTAAAATTCGAACTCCGTTGTTTTTTAGCAGAATTTCCCTAAGGACATTTGTTGATATTAAATCTATTGGATTAAAAGTTCTCAAGACTTTTTTTAAAAATCTATTTCAGATTTAGCTATCCTATCGTTAATTCGTTCGAATTATAATTATTTATTGCTGTTATGCCGTTTTTAAAAAAATGAAAATGTTATAGTTGTAAAAGTTTAGTATCAGGAAGAGACCTGATATAAACAGTTATTTTCAAGGAATTAATAGAGGTTCTCTGTTATTTTTTTTTAATCGTATCATCCCGAGCAAGGCGGTAACGCCACTGATGTGCAGGGGCCTACGTAATAGTGAAAAGATTTGAAAAGAGAAAGCCGGAAACCACATCCTAAACAGGGAACAAGGGATGAGCCTCTTAACCTGTTCAATAGACGTTATCCAAGTTGAAATACCTATTATGAAATATACACTATTATATATGTGCGAACACACCCACTTATTGAGGCAATAGGAATCATACTTTAAGAACCAGAATATAATAAAATGCCTCAGTGATAAATAATCTTCTGCAATTGAAATGTCTTTCTAAAGAAAGAGAGAAAAAATATATTCTAAAGTCAGTCAGTTAAGTGCCATACATGATATACGCTTTGGGTAATCATGTCTTGAAAGAGACATGACTGACTGGGCAGAAGATTATCCCGCAGTAGGTTGCCATTGCTTTCTGCGGTAGACTGGTTGCCGGCCAAGGCTATAGAACCCAATCTGTCCTGTTATTTGACTCATAGCTAGAGGAAGATGATTTTAATTAAATCTCAACTCTGTCACTAAATAAATACTAAGTACAATCTGACTGGTTGCTTACAAAAAATCTATCAATTTCATCTTGGACAATATAAATAATACATTCCTGTCTTGTCTAGAAAAGTTCACATAAGATAACAACAGAAATGTCTTCTTTACTATTTAGCAGATGTTGAAACTAGATAGCTATAAATTCCACTGTGATTGATAATCATTTTTACAAATATAGAAAAGTGTATAAAACTGAAATTTGCTTAAAGGGTTGGGAGCACTTGATCTTTTTGAACGATCCCAATGATGTAACAACAAATTTAGTACTAAACAATTATATTGTTATTAATAAACTTGTAAAGAATCCTTCTTTTCTTCATTCAATGAATCAAAGAAAATTGTCTATGTACATAACATTGGATGTTTGGGCTAATGATGAACTTCTTTTTCATGTTGACTCATGTGGTGAAGGTCACAGCATTGAAAAAATGATTATCTGGAGCTCTTCTTAATAATTTTTGTAGCAAGGAAAATGATAATATTACTTGTAAGAAGTTAAGTAAAAAAAGAAAACTTCAAACATTCAACTGAATTTTGATACATAAAAAAACTTTTATAAGTTTGATTTTTAAAAAACAGTAACTTATTTAGTTTGAATTAATTTGCTTGAATTTAAATTGTTGCATTTTTAATATTTTTAATTAATTTGCTTATTTATTGTTGCTTCTTGTTTGTTCCTAAATTCTAATGGTTGCTTGATTGCTATATTTGAGTGATTCTGATTTGAAAATTCTTGCAATTAAAACAAAAGTGATTGTGATTTTTCATAATTAAATTAAAAATATGAAAATTTAAGCAGTGTTTGCTAAATTTTTAGAATTTAGACGAATAAACGAAAAGTTTTGTCTTTAAAACTGTGTTTATTTACAAACACGACCGACAGTCAGTAGTCAACAATAATGTTTATATTTTCTTATTAATTATTGTTTTTCTTAATTTTAATTAAAATTAATAAAACCAGCATAAATCAAAACATGTGTCTTTCTTTTTTTCTTGTTACATTTTAAAAAGTTTTAAAATCTTTATTTAAAAAAAACGACTTTGTGATTATCAACATTGTCATGAAGTGAGAGACACGGCTGCTACGCTAATTCATGACTCTACTACCGTGACGTCACATTTCATCGCTTCGGCCTTGGTAATAGGAGGTCTTGGTATGGTACGCAATAAGGTAATTCAAAAAATAAGATTTCAGTGTATCCGCAGCAAACTCATTTTATAGCAATGGATCTACAAATGTTCTTATTTTCAACATGCTTCGCTAAACAGAAAATTAAATTATAAATAATTCAATCTGAAGTTAAATACTTATATATGTATATTCAACTGACAGCGGCTCAAATATCTCAAAGTAGATACGTATTACGTAAACATGAGTTTACACTTACGAGTTTCTCGATAAAAACTGTTAAAAGTCATGTTAATTGAATTATCAGTGTGTCAAAATTTCTACGAAAACCATTTTACTTATAATCCGTGTGTGTGTGTGTGTGTGTGTGTGTGTGTGTGTGTGTGTGTGTGTGTGTGTGTGTGTGCGCGCGCGCGTCAAATGCGTTCATCTATTACAATCTGCTGTTTGGCTGATGGTGATATTTTAAGCGATTAAACAGCATTCATTTCTAATTGAAATAATAAGTTTGTTTTGTTTGAAACAACACATGCTATGCCCTACGCGCGAGTGTGTGTGTGTGTGTGTGTGTGTGTGTGTGTGTGTGTGTGTGTGTGAGAGAGAGAGAGAGAGAGAGAGAGAAAGAGAGAGAGTGGATGGGTGAGTTTGGTTGTACTAGTGTGAAGCGCCTATTAGTTTATTGTTCTGGGGCTCCCAGAAGCTATCTTCCCAAGAAACTTGCAAGACTCCAAGCAGTGAATCATCCAGACACGAATGTCTACTCAGATCACTTACTCTTGGCATTTACTAGCAATTCTACCCACCTAACGAGCAATAAGAAAAACAAATTAACGAATAAAAATTAGAAAATTATGAAGTAAAAAGAAAGATACATGGAAGATATCAGAAGAAGAGAAAGCAAAAGAAATATTAAAGAAAATAAAGATTAAAAGGAATTCTTTTAAGAAAAACAATTCTTTCAAGAAGAAGGAAAGAAATAAAAGAAGTCTTAAAATTAAATGAAAAAGAAAAGAAGGAAGACGAAATAACTTAAAAACGGGAAGAGAATGAAATAGAAAAATAGAAGGAAAAAAGAATTAAATAAATAAGAAAGAATAAAAGGGTTAAATAAAGGACGAGGAAGAAGATAAATAAAAAAGAGGAAAAGAAAATAGATAAAAATCAAGAAGTGCATTTATTTAATAACAAGGGAATAAAAATAGCAATGAGGAAAAGATGGAATAAAAAAAGAGGAGAAAAAAATGCAAAGAAAAAGAATGAGATACAAAAGAAGTAAAGGAAGAAGCAAAAGAGATAGAAGTGGCTGAAAGATGGTAAAGATTATGAAATAAAAAACGTAGATGAAAAAATAGCTGAAGACAAAGAGAATTAAATAAAAAGGAAGTAGAACAGAATGAAATAAAAAAGGAAGAAGAGAATTAAATAAAAAAAGGAAGGAGAAGATAATGAAATAAAAAAGAAAACATGAAATAAAGTAGGAAGGAAAAGAGAATAAAATAAAAAGGAAGAAGAGAATGAAGTAAAAAAGGAAAAGAAAATGAAATAAAAAGGAAAGAGAAGATAATTAAATAAACGAACTGATGATGAAATGAAAGACAAATGAAATCAGGATGAAATAAATAAAACAATAAAATATGCAAATAAAGACAAGCAGAATGGTGGGGATTAAAAACAGCGAATCGTTGAAAGAAACTCAACGAAAATAACCGCCAAAACAAAAATAAAATCCGGATGAAAGTTTAAAGAGAACTCCTCCGGCGTCGGAGGAAATGTTTGCATTTTTGAAAGCGATTTGTTGGGACCCGATCCAAGTGTCTTGTTTCTTCTTTTTATTCTTCTTTATTTAGTTTTATTTTTTATTCTCTCCCAAAAAAATGAAAGAATTCACAAGATATAGGTTTTATACTGAACGCCACTTTGTTTTTGTTTTACTTTTGTTTGCTAATGAAGAGAAGTTATGAAGGTTATTGATAATCAATTAGCATTGATTATCAATAACCTTTGGATTTCTGTGGTAAGAAATCAATATCTTACAGCAATGTCAACAATAGCAACAAAAATTGTAAAATTACAATTTCAGTATGTTTCTATATGGCTAAACTAAAATCTCTAATACACAACTATCTTTAGAGCGGATATATATATATATATATATATATATATATATATATATATATATATATATATATATTGTAACGAGGAAGTTAGAAGCGTTTTTTTGTTGTTGTTTTTTTTTTTTTGTTTTTTTTTGCCTCAAAAGCCTTAGGTCATGACTAAAATAGTCACCTTAGTAACAGTAGTAGTAATGGGTTATTCGGTCAGGGTTCTACCACTCCAGAAAGAAGAGCAGTATGAATTCGGTCAGGGTTCAGCCACTCCATAAAAGAGAGTAGTATGAATTAGGTCACTGGGTCAGGTTCTACCCTTTCCAAAAAGAGATTAAATAGCCTGGTAACTATGTTTACAGTGATAAGAAGGCAAAGACCAGAGAAAAAGAGGGCCAATGAATATAGGCCCCTGTTTTTATATAAAAGGGAAGAAATAGTAGAAAATCCCAGAGAGTTGTTGGGCTACCGGCTAGGGGTAGACCTCTCTCCGGCTATTCGTTCAAGAAATCGAAAGAACTTTCCATCAAGCTACCAACCGAAATTCTCCACACAAAGACCTTCCTCAACATCCAGTGAATACACTATGTGCTGCCGTGAAAGGTAAAGATTGTTTCGCTAATCACTCTGACCAAACCCTAGCTGTGTATAGTTAGATATATATATAATCTTTAGCCGAGTTGAATGACCTTTTTCCATTTCGCCTAAACTTCCTCCAAATATCTTCCTCGTTAGACTCACATCTAGTTTCACACAATATTCATTTTCCAATGAATATTGTGTGAAACTAGTACGAAATTGAACCCGTTGTAGTGTCCGGTATATTATAGTTCTGTCACCTTATTCCTGCGTGTTAGCTGAATATTTTTGTGTGTTATAATAAATTTTCTTTCTGTATAAAATTATCTTGCGTTATAGTTTAATTCACTCCCTTCAGCATTATTCCAACTAAAATTGTATTTGTAAAACGGGTTTGTAACAATATATATTCTTCACTACATGATGACATAATTATTGCAAAAAAAAATAATAAACAATAAGGCACTGTTAAAGAGTAAACATGCAGCAAGAGCCTTCATAACCAGTCAGTCAATTAAATGCCATACGTGATACACGCTTTGGTGATCATGTCTCGGAAGACATGACTGACTGGGCAGAAAATTTTCCCGCACTAGTTTGCCATCATTACTTTCTGTGGTAGATTGGCTACCAACCAAGGCTATATAACCCAATCTGTCCTGCTATTTAACCCATAGCTGGAAGGAGAAACGGCAGATTTATACCTTTTCCAAAGGTTATTTGCGCGTATATAAATTCAACTGGAATTCGAACACGGCTCTCCGATTTCTCGTTCTGAGCCGATATCGACTGCACCACAATGCATATCCTAACTGGTAGTAAAGTTTAATAACTAGTAGTAAATAGAACGAACTGAGCCGACGCTGCTTCGCTATAGTTTCTCTCTATATAAGCATGACAGGAGAGAAATATATATAAAGAAATATATCGTATTTTTGGCTTTATTTCCAGGTGAAAATAAAGACAACAATTATCCAACATTTTGATATTTTTTTATAATGCAGGTTCTAAAAGTTCGGCTCACATTAACCATCTTCAGAGTGGTTACATGGATGTTAACATAAAGATATCCACTATCAAAGATGATATTATCTTGTGTTAACATAAAACATTGCTATGAGACGATATCAGTCACCGAATCAGGCATAGGTCATAAATTTGTCATGCGGTTCTAAAGCGTCACACCATGTGATAGACCGAAATCTTAACAACAGAACCATATGTCTAAATTCAATGTAATGTGTTGTGATTAGATTGAAATGTGATTTTATTGAGTGTGGGTTGCTTTGATTTTATGTAGGTGGCCTCTAATATCTGAAAGTTCTTCTTACTGTATGCATGTGCGAGTATTATTGTGTTATAGAATAAAATCTGTTTAATATTACATACGTGGCTATGTTTTTCTAAGAAATGTTGTTTAATTGAACTATGCTCAGAAAGAAAGCAGGTGAGTCTACGGGAGAGCGTGGTTGTAGTAAAACTAATATATATAGTGGGTTTATTATTAGTATCAGAGATACAATCTCTGAACGAGCATGTAAATTGATACACTACATTGGTTAATTGTGTGATTGTAGGGTTATTAGAGACTATGAGGTCAATTGTTTTAAATCTTTTATAATATATGATGAGTTTAATTTGTTTATTATTATTAATTGATTTAACATTCCTACTTATGATTTTGGGTGCTGTTTCATCATGTTTGTAATTATTATGCATTCGGTTTCAATAGTATAAGTTAATATAAGTTTTTTAGTACAACAAAACGCTAATACAATCTTAAGGAGGAGGACCATGGTGGAAAATGACAAACTATAAAATAAATAGTTTTAATAATATCGCAAAAAACAGAAAGAGGGAATATCAAAAAGATTTGTGCAAAGTGGGTTTTGTGAAATTCATCATGAGCCATAAAAAATGCCGTCCAAGATATTCTGGAACTTCAAAACACAGCACTCAACGAAGAGAAGTTATACAATGATGATGAGGCGAAAGATAAGAAAACACCGAAGAAATTTCTATAATGTGGGTTTACATACTTTCATTCAAAGGTAGAATGCCACGGTTGAGAAGGTGTGAGTCTATAGAAACGAGTAGATTTAGAATCTTGAGATTTGTATATTTATTTTTATATGCTTTTCCTACTTTTACTTTTAACTACGTTCTAATTAAATAATAACAACGAATACTTTTTTTTACTACTCTTCGTATTATTATTTGTGAAAGAAAGAGAAGCGGAGTTTAGATAGGCACTACTATCGCCCGGTTTATACTACTCCCATTCTGCTGAAGAGTAGTAGACCCTGTTTAAGATGTGGTTCTCGGTTCTTTTCCTCTATTCAGGCCTTAATATTGGTGATCTCGCAGTCTTTCTGTGATGTATGTGGTCAGTGGTAACGTCTCTTCATAGTGAGGGTATCGGGTTGGCAGTTTTCTGGTTGTTGCTTCCGATTAACTCTTGCGTAGCGTCAAGAGCGGAGCTCTAATCAACAGTTGCATAATATCTTGTAGTGCCATGACGCGCATGGATAGGTGTTCCTGCAAAGTACTTCCAGTGGGCAACCCCGAGGCCACACTACGCAGTCTGCGCTAGCTTCCTTCTTGCACATGTCGAAGTTGACTTCGACATGACCGTCTACCACCTCTGCTTGAGGTCTCTTCTCACCAAACAACACAAAAATGAACAATCACGTTCTTAGAAACAAAATTAAACCAGTAAAACGAAAATTATTTGAACTATTTCCTTGTTAAACATTCGTGACATGCGTACCAACTTCTACAGCATGAAATCTTTCCTCAACAAAATGTCCCCTGACATTCTAGCGCATTGCGAAACCAATCTTAACCCTTCTGATTTCTCGATTCCTTGTTACCTTCTCCTCTTAAAGAAGGACTCCAGTGTCCATATGCATGATCTGGGGGTTTACGTCAGTGAACATCCTCTCGCTAGGGTGGCTTCTTTTGAATCTCCTGACCATGTATCTCCGTCTCTCACTTCTAAAATCAGCTATCTTTTTCTTTCTCTACTGCTCCCCTTCCTCTCTCGATTGCTCCTTGCTAGACAGTGCCTCTGACAATATAGACAATATAGATAACCCGTTCGCTAACATATTTGTGTTGGGTGATTTTCATGCCAACCATGCCAAGTAGCTGAAAAACACTGCCACTGATCCTGCTAGCATCCATACAATTACTCAGTCTCTGACGCAAGTGGAGGATTCCCCAACGAGCTTCCCCAGTGTCCATATAGGACACGCTTCTCTGCAAGATCTCAGTTTCACTTCTATCCTGACTCCTGCCAAGCCATGGGATCATGCTGTGATTTCCATTAATATCTCTCTCCACTCCCACTCCTCCCAGGAACCTCCTACTGACAGAATTTCTTACTGCTACCAAAAAACAGACTTGGATTCATTCCGCGATTTTCTGACTGACATCCCTTGGGAAAAAATTTTTAGCCTCCCTGTTGAGAACTGCGCGTCTGAGATTTTCTCCTGGGTGAAAGCTGTCATCGATGCTTTCTTCCCGGCCAGGAAGTTCTGTCTTAAACCCCATTCGTCCCCCTGGTTCTCTCCTGCCTGAACGGCCTCCGCTGCTCACAGGAATCACTTCTTCCGGCTATATCGGCTTCTACTCCATCAGCTATTTTCCTCGCACTTCCCTTCCCTTTCCGTATACTTGATTTCCTGATAGCTACAATCCTCAGTTTAAATAATTTAAATGCAACGTCAATTGTCATCTCTTATCCCTTGTCTCACATCCTTCTCTTATCCTTTCTCTAACACCTCTGTATCTTGTTATTCTTCCTTTTCACTCTACTTTCACGTAACTCTCTTCACACCACTATTCCCATCCTTCTCTTACACAACCTCTGACACTCTCTGTAACCTGTTCCTTGCTTGGGGTAAAGCGATTATATATATAATAAAGATGTAGTTTTAGATGCTATATTTATGGGTAAAGTGCTCAATATCATACATTTATTTTTCTTGTACAAGTTAGTTAAGTCTCTTTCAAAGTTTTATGTTTTCTTGTGTTGCGGGGGACAGTTTTTAACCTTATTTTCCTTGAGTGGGGCATTTGTGTTAGGCTCTTTGTTTAAAAAGAAATGCTCATTGCCATCTCAATCTTTTTATGAGGCTTTTTATGTTTTCAATGTTCATGATAGGTTAAAAATGCGGCGAAAGTAATGGTAGTGATAAATGTTAACTTACTGACTACGAATTTGTCAAAAATGATGCTATTTGATAAAGATATGGCTACAGATGGTTAAAGAATCATCTAGCTGAGATAGTGCAGTTGTGTACCGTGATCTACTAAAATGAAAGTGCAACACGTAAAAAGAAAAAAATTAAATGAACCATTATTATAAAAACAAAAATGTGTTAAATTTTACAAAATAATTTTATAATATCATAAAATTAAACGTCATTTATTTGTATATATGTGTAACTCCAAAATTATTTTTCTATTTTCCAAAAAAATGTTTCAAATAATTTATCAAATGAGATATTTTAAAAATATGCACGTTGCCTAAAAATATCAACTAAAATAAGCTTCTCAACAGTTTTGTGGAATTCCAATTACATGAACAAAGGTAAATCGAGTGGGAAATAAATCTGACTTAATTTCTCTAACACTTTTTACCAACCCTCAATTTTAATGCTCAACTGTGTGCATCTTTAATGCTTAACTTTTTTCATGAATAATCCATGCCAAAATACTTTAAAGAACTGTACGATATTGAATGCTAAAGTTTTGAAATGTTTACATTTGCCTAATTGTCAATTGATGGAAATGTATTTAATGGTGATTCAACGAACGAACCAAGTTAAATATAGAAAGTTCAGAAACACGACGCTCAGATCTTATCTTCGCGCAGCCCATTAACTGACGCAACCAAGTTCTATTGTAATGAAGATTTATCTGCTTTCTCTGCTCGCTGTGCATCTGAAATACATTACATATGGTGCCAGCTATTTTTGAAAGCGCGTCAGTAGAGGGGTCGAACATTTGCGTTGGTATAGATTATACACAATTGTGTCATTTTTCGCCTGCTTCGTCTTCGTATAATTCATGTAAGAAAGTAGAAGAAATGTTGAACCCCAGAAATAATTAACAAAGGAGTTATGTCATCTTGACTTTGAAATGCATTGCTTTTTTATTATATATGTAATGTGTTTTTTATACATGTAGATGTTGTATGTGTGTAACAGTATTAAATTGGCGTTTGTTTAAAGATACATGCTTGTTATATATATATATATATATATATATATAGAGAGAGAGAGAGAGAGAGAGAGGGGGGGGGGCGGATGAAAAAATAAGAATTGAAATCAACCTTCTTCTTTACTTTTACAAAAATTCACAATGACGTGTGAAATCCTGGTTTTTCCCAAATAGAAATAGGATTGACTAAGTGTTTAAAGATAAAGTCGAAACCGGATTTCGCAAGTAGGTGTTAAACTGATTTTCTGATCAATAGAAGCGACTTGCAAGACCAAAAAAAACTTTACGGGTCAGTGCGACAAATCCAGATTACAATAAAAAGGGCCCCGATCAGCGTCAGTCAGTCAGAGTCAGATGAGAGCAGCGAGAAAGACAAAACTAAAATGTAACTTCAACTTCAAATCGACCCGGAGATAAGGTCATGTCGCACCTAATTCTCTTTCTCTTTCTTTATCGTATACTGATTCATTTTACTACTTCTTCTCCATCCAAAGACAGTCCAACCAAACAAACACATATATACGTACGTACGCATATACTCTTTCAACAATTACTACTACGAACATTTTTTACAAATCTTGATACCTTTAACTTTCTCATTGAACATTAATTTCCACGAATTCTTGTTATTCTTTCCTTTTAATAAATTCCTATTTCACCATGAAAAATGTATATTTTATTCTTACATTATTCCACACCTTTCCACATATTACAACCTGCCGACAAACAACCTTCAAATGAAAACCTTCTGATAATGATAATGATAATTCTGAATAAAACTTGTAAGCTGTAAGGAGTTCGGTTAAGTATGACACAAAGCCGAATCTAAGAAATATTAACCATCCCCCTAAGGCTACAATATATATATATATATATATATCAGCAGGTACGCTGGGTGTTGGCCGAAAAAAATAACTTCGAATAAAACAGAGGATAATGTTTTTCGAGAATGTAAAATAATACGTTTGAAATTAGAAGGTACTTTCCACCGCAAAATTAAAAAAAACGAGAAAATTGTGTTTAAAGTGTGTGGGAATTCAAAATACTATAAATTCTTATCTATTTGAGATAAACCACTTAATTCTTTTAAAGGAAGCTAAAAGCTTCTATTTTAACATAGATAAACTTACTACGCAAAAGCTATGTGGCATTTTGAAGCAAATAATTTTATGCACGTATAACACAAACCGAACACCAAAACAAAATTATGCTCCTCTTAACCAGATAAAAGTTTTAAAATATATCTAATGGCAAACATGAGCTTGCTATGTACAACACACGCTAAGAAATTTTCATAAAAGAAATATATTTTTAAAGAGGAAAAAATTAAATAATCTAACATGGTAAAGGTAATAATTTGTTGCTGGTTAGATAACAACCATAATGAGTAGACAAAATAGTAATAGTATAAAAAAACATAAACAATCTCTACCAGGATCTGGCGGAAGCTACCTTCTACACGAACAGTCAGAATGAGCCTGCACAGTTAGACAGCATTGTGAACCATAGGAATTTAGACCTTGGAGCGAGTACCTGATGATGCAGTCGAGTTTCTTTCCAGATAGATGAAGTTTTGGGGAATACAGTGATTTTCACATACATGGCGAAATGTACTTTCTTGTACTAAAATCCTCATGACTAATGAAAAAGTAACTTACTACTTGAAAAACAAACTGATTTCTAAAACAAAACAAATGATTTAATTGCGTAGTTTAACAGAGCTTCTGGGTGCACCACGATATTGCTTCCTGTCATAGGTATTTAGAAGGTCGTTTAAAACAACCAACACAGGCCGCAAAACATAGGGATACCATGATGGAGCGAACGATCTTTAGACATTATGTATGACTTATTGATGATCTTCACAGGGAATTACTTAACTTCAAAGGGTAAATCTCTTGGCATGATGGAGGTCCAAGAAATTAAACCACCTTCTATTTGATGTAACCAATTTGTTTCGGCGATCATGTGGGATAAGGTGATTGATTGTTTCATTGCACAACATTTGAGCGTCCAAACATTTATTCAAAGTTTTTAGAGATAAAATGAGTTAGGAAATCAATGTCGGGATTGTGTCAGTTGATAAAGACAGTGAAACCTACTTGTTATATATCTAGAGAATGCTGGTTCCAGTTATATCGACGAACAGACAACACGTATATATATAAAAATATATCAGTGATATTTTTATTAATGAACGATGGACCGTGTGGCCTAGTGAACAGAGAGTTGAGGGAGCGCTCTTCTAAGGGTTGACAGGGTGACGGGGGGGGTGTCGTCGTATCTGTTCTCCTCTACGTCTCTCTGCCTAGACTGCCTGTCGAGACTGACTGACTGACTCTGACTCTTCTGTCAAACAAGGTCAAACAAACATCCGTTCCTTTCAACGGCCGGAAAACGCCCCCGCTTCCTCACTTCCTTCTTCGGGTGGGGCCAGATTATTATATTACACTACTTAGGAATCTACTGCAATGGCCTTGGGATTATTTCTTCGGTTGCATTATTATTACAACCAAATGATCAAAAATATTTTTTGTGGGTCATCATTTGTTTTTGGAAGAGCAAGACTGTCTAGCCATATTCTTAATTATCCTATAGAAGCCACATTGTATCAACCGTAAGTACTAAGAAAAGTATTATTTTACACTATTAAGCAAACTGCAGAAGTATCCAGACATGCGATTGCAGATTTCTGCATTCTTTTCGCTTTGCCGATACTTGTTAGATGTTTTCTTACAGTTGAATATGCTCACACCGGAACAATTCTCTTCGAACGCCAGACTTTCTTTCTAAGTGAGCATTTCAGTTCTCCACCAGTAACTATAACAAGAATCATCTTGGATAGCCAGATCATCCGAAGTTAATTTTTTAACAAAAGAGAGACTGTCTATTATGATGCTAACTCAAGCACCCAACCACCATCAAGCACTGGCAACCTTGCGGATAATTTCGGAAACAAAATGGCCATATTTATGATCATGGTGCATAATAATATGCAAAGTTAGTCTTTGTTTCGGCACAATATGCAAAACATTAATATCCTGAAAACATTCAGACAAGTATCAAAAGCTTTAAAATGATAGATGTGGGCATAAATTGAAACTAATTAAGAAAAAAGCCGCAAAAGCGAAAACGTGCATTTTCTTTCAGCAAATACTAAACAGTTTACTATCATTGACTGAGTAAAGAAAGTAACAAAATTATTTTAACTTATTGTGTAGAAGCAAATGTTTATAGCTTATTTAAGTAGATTTCAAAGACAATGTTTAGATACTTGTACATAGATCTGTTCAACTGCATATGTGCCATTTAGTTCCCTTATTTTTCTCCATTTTTGAGGTAGTTTCATTATTTAATCCTTTCAGGATTTGCAACATTCTGGATGAGTAATCAAAATAGTTTTTAAACGACTTCCAGAGATTTAAAGTTATTTTCGGTAAGAGAATTTTGAACGGGTCAAAATAATAATTCGGAGAAGTGGAAAATTCCCAAAAATATATATCAATTTCTGCTGGGTTTGCAAAGTGATATGAGGTTTGGCATTTTCCTAATGGTATGCGGCACCATTTCAATTGAAAAATTACGGAAGCTTGTTATATTTAACCAATCCAACTAGGAATTGTCTGAATTCAAATTTTGATTTTGCGGACAGAGTTCGTAAATATACAATGCATTTTCAATTAAACCGGATAAAGCATCATCATCATCATCTTCAAATTGGAAAAAAGAGGGAGTTCAATCAGATCTGAAGAATACGATTATCGTAACAATTTTCAAGAAAGGAGATAGAAGCGTTTGTAGAAACTCTCTCTCCTGTCCATCACAGGGAAGATCCTTCTTAATCGTCACCTGATCTTCACATAAGAAATCCTCCCTGAAAGTTAATGTTGTTTCAGAGCCAACAGAGGAACCATCGATATAATTTTCTCCTTGAGACAAATCCAGGAAAAATACAAAGAGCAGCAAAAATTCATGGAAATAATTTTCTAAGATCTTGAAAAAACATTTGACAATGTTCCATGGCGAGCCACGTGGCAGATTCTCAGAGGTTATGGATACCCCGAGAAATTTACGGCGCCCCTCCAAATTCTACACGAGGGAATGGCGGGTCGTGTCCAATATTAAACTCGCCTATTGGATCAGACAACAATCCTGGAATCGACCTTCGATACCGCACTGATAGCGGCCTCTTCAACATTGTTGCCGTTTCAGGACTCGAACAACAAACGCACGAATCACAGAGCTCCAATACACCGATGACTACTACACTCTGGTCTATAAACTCGAAGGACTCCAAAACTCAGCGGACAACAGAGCTCACATGCGCTACGGAATCACCATCAACGTGGCAAAAACCAAGGCCCTGATCAAACTACGACCGGGACATTAACCACCACCTGCAGTCAAAATCACTATCAACACCCGTGAAATGTTGAACAATTTCGATACATTGGTAGCGTACTAAATCAAATACATCCGCTAAACATTGATAATTGAATCAAGGCCGCTCATGCAGGGTACGGGAAAATATTCAAAAAAGTCTTCGACAATCGTCAATCCACCATGCTTATGGTCTACCGATCAATTGTAATCTCATCTCTCCTATACGCCTGTAAGATCTGGGTACTCTGCCGAAGAGGTATACGCAAACCTGAAAGATTCTATCAAATGAAATTTCTTAAAATCATGCGGGAAAGTCTTCACCGCGCTAAGATGGAGAGCCTAGAAACCATCATGACTCGCCACCGACTTCGATGGGCCAGACACCTTACCCAAAAGCTAGACATTTGCCTACCCAAACAAATCTTTTTCTTGGAGCTCGCATCTGGCAAGAGACAACGTGGCCAAGGATCAGCTCAAAAACACCTTGCTGGGGACATAAATCGATCCGGTCAATTCGGAGACGTAAACTGCAGAAAGTACCACCTGAAAGAAAGGTCGATCAGCACACCAATTCCGCAATCTCTATTTTATTCAAGTTTCCTTAAAGAAAAGGTACTGCGATTAAGTTTTTTAATTTTTATCTAATTTTTCTTGTGTTCGTATAACAGTTTTTGTTTTTGTTTTTTGTTTTTGTTTTTTTGTTTTTGTTTTTTTTCACATAAAATATGTAAACATATATTCTGTATGCCCAAGTGTTTTCGTCTATTCATTTAATGATTTTAATTTTTAAATGTATGTCTACAGTTTTTGATGCATCTACAGTTATAGGATTTTTTTTCCGGCCACAATCAGCACTTTGTGGTCGTAGTCATAGTTAATGTTATTGATGTTTTTATAATATGTAGATATAATAGGCCGATAAAAATAAATTCTACAGATAAAAAAAATAGTAAGATGCTAAAAGTCGGAATTTGCCTGTGCCCGTTCTCAACAAGACGAGAAATAAAAATGAAGTTTTCTCGGAGATTTTATTTTTCGAATAGATCTAACTACATGTATTTTTATTTCAAATTTAAATCATTTAACATTCTATTCTACGAATATTCTATAGCTGCATTTACTGCCCGGAAGGTTGTGTCACTGTGTTGGACCCGGAAATTTTTCGTATCAGAATCCATTTTGAACATTTATAAATCTACCATTCATCCGTGCATTGAATGCTGTTGTTCCTGCTATTGATGTTGATGTTCTCGACACAATTCAAAGGTGGCTCTACAATATAATCGATCCTGACTTTGCAGCTCACCTTCAGTCACTTTCTCATCGACGTGATGTGGTCTCCCTCTGTCTTTTATACAGAAAAGATAGAGGGAAGCCATTTCTACTCTAACAGTTTTTTTTCTCGGACTTCCTGTTTGTGGAACTCTATTCCGTTTGCTTGCTTCTCTGAGAGCTACAATCTCCAAAAGCTTGAATGCAACCAACGTCAGCTGCCATCTTTCTATGTCCTTGATTCTCATCCATCTCTTATCCTTTCTTCGACATCTCTTGTACCTTGTTTTTTCTCTCACTGTAT
This sequence comes from Ascarosepion bandense, assembly GCA_037127315.1. Lineage (NCBI taxonomy): Eukaryota > Metazoa > Mollusca > Cephalopoda > Sepiida > Sepiidae > Ascarosepion > Ascarosepion bandense. The sequence goes on from JBBBDQ010001138.1 coordinate 207,938, forward strand.
CCCACCCCCTGCGCACCAGTGACGATCCTACTTTGCTTGGGGTGAAATGATTATAAAAATAAAGTTTAATTCCTCGCCGAATAATGAAACGTTATTTTGAAGTACACAATAGAATCTCAATCACCTATTCGGAATTAAACTCTTCAAGAATAAAACAAGATAATCTTTATTTTCTCAGCAAGAAAAAACAAATTTAACTCTGGTATTTATTTACAGATTTCTTTATTATATTCGAGTTTCAAGAATTCGTATGGAAAAAAAACTCTGAGGTTTACGATAAAATCTTTGTATCCATCATAACAAAAAGTAAAACGCGGTTTCGGATTTTCAAGCCGACAACTATCAAGCTAAAACAAAATTTTTATCGTTATTTGAGGAAGTGACAGTTATAACAATGGCAACGTTTACTGCAGATTGTTTGATGTATGAAAGAATAAAGATGTGAATCAGGCGCCAAAAAAAAAAGAGGAAATTTAAAATGTTTTTTCTACTGTTTCTGAAGAAAACAAATTACACAGACACCAAGTGTATCAATTACAATGAATAACATTTTTGGAAGCGCAATGTGTAGATCTCGTCAGTTGAATCTAAGGACTCTTTCATGTTAAAAATATAGAGGAACATAAGCAATATTAAACAGAAAAAATGTTTGCTGTCTAGTTTTTCGGTCAACGTCAAAGGTTTTCTTAAACGAGTGACGACTTCAGTGATATCTTACGATCACTATCTGAAAATATATTAAAAAATAAAAAGAACACTATAATTCCGCTGAACTATTTTGGAAAATAAAGTGATTAGATCTAAAGTAACTTCCTTTAGCTGCACCTACATCACATGTTAACAGCAGCTAGAATTTTAGAAATGGAACTACAAAACAAATAAGTGGATATGAAACGAAAACTGCTTATCTGTAAAGAAATACATTCTTCTGTAAAAATCATTTGATATGCATTCCTTTAAGCCAGTGGCAAATGGCAGCGTGAACGGACCAAAATAATCATGAGAGCCACACTCTCAGAGTGTAGACTCAATATGAATAGCAGTTTAGATTTGAGCAAGAGACTGTGGACTGTCATTTTTATACATCGAACTTTTCGATAATTTTTTAATAAAAGGGCGCAATGATTGATGATTTATCAACTCATCAAGAAACCTTTAAAAAACATTTTGCTACAGTAATTGATATTCAACTTTCAATTTTCTTTAATTAAATGTAATTGCCACGTACATGTAAATAGAATAAAAGTACCAATTTTACAAGATTAAAATATACGAATGGCTGCTGAAATATCCTCGACCTGACTCACGTTCCAAAAATCTGAATAAATGACCAATCAGGTGTTTTTTTTAATTTTTTGACAAGACTTTTAATCGGATTAAGAAATTTTCAACGTCACCACGTATATTACGAATGTTTAAAGAAAAAAACAATTCTATAACAAAAACAATCAAATACAAACGAATATATAAATATTATAAAGTTAAATAAATATTGGGTTGTCCGGAAACTTCATACTGATTTTTAGTCGTTCATGTTTCAACACGTTAGAACACGTTAAATTTATCGATATATATAACATGCTTACATTTCCGATTAAGGCAACCTTCAAACTTTCTCTTGAGACAGAAAGTTTAAAATTACTTAATTCGTATCAATTTTGCATTCCTATGAAAATGAAAGATTATAAAGTGTATTTTAGACACTTGATGCTTTTTTATTACTGTAAAGACAAAACTGCCTCGCAAGCAACAAAAAAAGGTGAAGAAAAGAGGTTAGGTATGGTGAAGGTGCTTTAGCTGACAACTGTAAGGAAGTGGTTTGCTAAATTTAAAGTTGTTGATTGTAGCTTTATTGATGAAGAAAGCTCAAGATGACCCCCACTATAGATGACTACCAAACCAAGATAATTATTGAGAATAACCCGAATTACATAACGCGAGAATTGGCAGAAACACTGAATTTATCAAAATCCACCATCCATGAGCACTTAATGAAGCTTGGATACTCAAATTGATGCTATGTTTAGATTGCATTTCTATCTGGGATTTTCTATATAAGCGCAATGAAAATGTGCCTTTCTTAAGCTAATTTTGACAGGTGATGAAAAATGGATTGTTTAGAGCAATGTTCAGCAGAAAAGATCCTGAAGTAAGCAACAGGAGCTAACTTTAGCCACCACAAAAAGATGTCTTCATCGTAAGAAAGTCATGTAGTGCATCTGGTGAGATTGGAAAGAAATCCTGTGGTATAAGGTTTTGCTAAGTAACCAGTCAATTAATTCAGAAAAGTACTGCTCGCAGTTAGACGAATAAAAGGCAACGATTCAAGAAAAACGCCCAGAAACGGCGAACAAGAAAGGTGTTATTTTCCATCAGAATAATATCAGATTTCGAGTTTCTTTGGCGAACTGGCAAAAATTGTTGCAGCTTGGCTGGGATTTGTAAACCACACCCGCCATATTCGCCAGACATAGCTCTATCGGATTTTCATTTATTTGGGTCCTTTCAAAATAATCTCAATGGTAAAAATTTTAATTCTTTGGATGACATAAAAACCACCTTAAATGAGTTATTTGCTGAGAAACCACCGAAATTCTGTGAAGATGGAATCATTAAGTTAAAGGAAAAATGGAGAAAGGTTGTACAACAAAATAGCTCACATTTAGTTGAATAAATATTTCAGGGCATAATTTTGTATTGTGTTTTAATTTCCATTGAAAATTAGCATTAACTTTCCAGACAACCCAATACAAAATTTCAAAAATGGATTTTTTCTTTATCAGAAAAAATATTTGATAATATCCATAAAACACGTTATTATACTTCTAAAATAAAACAGTAAAAATTTATTATAAAAAATAAATAAAATATATTCCCATAGAGAAATAAACATAGTATTTATTAGCAAACAAACCTTGACAGAACAGGCTTTTAAACACAATGCAATTGTGTGCTTTTAATGGTTACGTCTCTAGGATACTCACCACCATATTTAACAATCCTACCCGTTTTATTTAATAGAGCATCTGTAAATGAAACATGACCATCGAAATAGACTACACTGCGTGCCAGAATTATATGCAAATCGATGTTTTTATTCTAACTCCGACAGTTTATAATAAAAATTAATGAAACTTGGCACGTTATATGGCAACACTAACACATGTGCAGATCTAAAATTCTAAGTTAATCTGTGCAATAGTAAACAAATGGCAGCCATCGTGCCAACTTTATATGCAAAATGGGACGTAAAGGTGCTTTGAGTCAAGCTGAGAAGTCTAAAATTGTCCAAAGGGTTTGTAATAAGATATCTACCTTAGAAATAACCAAAGAATTGACCCGTGATCATCGTACAATTAAAAAGTTTGTTACTTACCCTGAACTTTGCAACAGACGTTCTGACAAAGGGAAAATTCATAAGAAAGCACCTATGTTGCATCGACCCATGGGTAGGATCAAGAGAGAAGTCCACTTGAAACTAGCCCTCTTGAAACTGGCAAAAAAGTTTTTGAAAATGCTGGCGTTCCTGATGTGCCCAAATCAACTCGATGCCGTATCCTGAGGACGGTTGCAAAATGTGGAAAGCCAGAGATTCGCCCTCCGTCAAAGGATATCCACAAGAATAAAAGGACGGAGTAGGCAAGAAATCACATGAAGGTAAATTTTCAAACTGTTTTGTTCACCGATGGACCCGATGAGTGGAGGAAAGAATGGTACTGTAATGAGGGTCCAATTCCCCACCAGAACAGGCATCAACAAGGAGGTGGTGATGTGATGTTTTTGGCTGCAATCATTGATAATGAGCTGGGAGTACCATTCAGAGTCGCAGATAGAGTGAAAATGACCCCCAAACTCTACATTTACTTTATAAAGGAACACCTCGAATCCTGGCACAAGAAGAATGTGTCATTCCGGAAAAAGATGGTATTCATGCAAGGATAACCACTGAATATTTGGAGAGTGTTTCTGCCAGACATGGGAAAATAATGCAATGGCTAGCCTGTTCTCCAGATTTAAATCCCATCGAAAATCTGTGGAGCATCTTGAAAAGGAAGATTTATTCCGGAGGAAGGCAGTACACCTCCAAGGATGACCTCTGGAATGCCATTCTGACTGCTGCCAAAGAAATTTCATCAGATGAAATCGAAAGTTTGACATCTTCAATGAACCAAAGGTTTTTTTCTCTTGTTAATAAAAATGACAATTATATACAATATTGATTGTACTATGAAATCATATTGAAGATGTTTGTTCTGTATTATTGTTGTTCTCAAATTACATATTCCTAAAATAATCAATGTTCTAATTTTCTGTCACCACTTCACCATATTTGACACTTTAGCAATGATTTGCATATAAGGCTGCAAGTCACCAAAATGACTGCCATTTGTTTACTATTGCACAGATTAGCTTAGAATTGCAGATCTGCACATGTGTTAGTGTTGTCATATAACGTGCCAAGTTTCACTAATTTTTATTAAAAACTGTCGGAGTTAGAACAAAAAAGTTGATTTGCATATAATTCTGGCACGCAGTGTATGCTTGAAATAAATATACGTGGGAGCATTAAAAAAATAGCTCTGTGTTTTAAGAAAACAGTAGTTCTAATGGATATCTTTAAAAAGCGGTCGTTCTGACATTGTTTCAGGAGATAAAAAAGTATTCAAATGTTACCTTTATGTTTTAAGAAAGTGATAATCGGATATATTCAGATATTTTCTCTTCTACGCTTTATTTCAAACAATAAGGAGCAATCGCATTTTGTGGGTATACTCAAAACAAGTTTCGGGGATCAAGACAATGTAGTCAAACGTTTCCTGCTGAATATGGTTATCTAATCCCACCACCATTACCACCAATTCGGTCGGGTTTCAATCCTGGGTTAAAAGCAATCGGAGTCTAACCGTACTGATAAGCTGTGTAGACAGACTGGGCTAGTAAATCCAATAAGGTAGCCAGTTAAAATAAAGGAAATCTGATTTAGAACCTCCGCTGCATTTCCACTCAAGGGAAAGACTCCTCATTTTTTACATACGCTATTTCGGCGTTTGTTTCAATGAAAGACAAATTCAATCGCAAACTCACAGCGGAGTTTGACAGTACGGATCCCAACCAGTGAAATGGATCGAAAAAATCAAAGTTGTTATGTCGTTAATGTAGGGGGGAGTAAGAAAGAAAGAATGCTTGCTACCCAAGAATTTGATGGTCGGTAAATTTGTTGTGCATCAGCAACTGAGCCAAAGAGCTATTTCTCCAGCATATCATACGGCTTTGTTTTCTTTGTGGCGTATGAACAGTTAGTAGCGCTCTAGGAATTACGTACAGAGACGTCTACCTAGATACAGAAGCTTTTAATTTCTTTTAGTCACATGACTGAGTGAGGCTTCATACACGCCTTGTGGTCGGATTACCGGATTACGACAAACAAATTCTTCGAAGCTCTTCTCGGGTGAGTGACATAAGCATTAGCCAGATACTGGCCCGAGGTAGAGTAATATTGTGCGACCGGCAAGAAGTACTTTTAATAAAGTATCATGTAACGAGCTCAACCACATGTCAAACTTTGCCTTGCTCGACAAAGACGCAAAGATCGAGAGCAAAGGCATCATTGAATGTTATGCGCTGCTTTCGCAGGATTGCCGGAGAAAAAAAAAGGGGTCTAAGGGACGAGACTACAGCACCAGCAAAATAACAATTCAGCGCTACTCACAGTTGAAACTTTCGTGAATGGAAACAGGTGCGTCACACTCCGATTGCTCTAGCACTATTCTTAGCAGAAAGCTGTACCCGACGTGGAAAAGGAAAAGCAAGTGTAGCTGTAATAACGATCAGTTTTGTAGTGCATGAATGTGGAATTCTACCTAATGACCTCAGAGTAAGCGATAGACAGGTCATTTTGATAAAGAGTTGATGGTACACAGAAAACATCTGGAATTTAATTTGTACTGACACAAGGCGCTGGGCAGGATGCTCATTCCCCTATCGGGTGAGGTACGGAACCTTGGCTGTGTATGTAGCGCTCTGCATTTATGATACTTTTCACGTAGAATTTGATCGGCAAAGAATCGAGTGGACAGCATCGTGGAAATGGGTGAAAAGTGATGCCACCACCAGCTGCTAAAACCACAAAACGGAAGATCCCATGTCTGCAAAGTTCAAGAGAACGTATGAGGAAGAACTTAGTCGATTTTATAAATTTACATTCGTATTTTTATTTGTAGCAGAAGTGGGGAAGACTGGTTTTTACTGACTATTCTACATCAAGCTAATCAAACTCACGACCCATTCACTCGAACAAGAACCTATATGAGGAAGAACTTCAGGACTGGACCAAAAACAGCGGGCTACTTCTATATGACAAGCAGGAATTTGGGCAACGTGAAAGGAATAATTCCGCTGTAGCAAAATAAGTCGAAATTTCGCCCCCTAGCTGAAGCAGCACGTCGATGAGTTTACAGTGACGTCTGCACCATCAAACTAAGAGATTGAGAACACAAGAATCAAATGTCTTTCGTTGCATTCACTTACGCGCAAATACGCTTAGGAAAGGTATTAATCCGTCTCTTCCCTCTAGCTATGGGCTAAATAGCAGGACAGACTGGGTTCTATTGCCTTGATCGGCAACCAGTCTACCGATTAAAGTAATGGCAACCTACTGCGGGAAAATCTTCCGTCCATGTCTGTTTCGAGACATGGTCGCCCAAGCGTATATCACATATGGCACATAACTGACTGAGATAATGAAATCCATCGTAAGATGGACAATCAAAAATTAACGTCGATGACATCTATGTTAATCAGGACGTGGTACCAGCTTCATGCGTCGCAGACGCCTGTCACGCCTTGGTCTCATATATAAAGACTCAGAACACCTAACATATGGTGCTAAAATGCTTGATTTGGTGGTCTGGGAGATAGAGAATGGCATTTTACGGTGGAAATGAGGGAATGCACTTTCAGATATCTCCGAAATAATTACTGCGGCAAACTTATGGTAAATCGTGTATTTTCTGAATATCAGAAAACTGAAAATAAACCACTTTTTGCGTTAATAAGCTCGAGATAAGCTGATAACATAGAGTCTTGAGAGCCGCATCAAAAATCTTTTTATTTGCTTTGCCAATGTAAACAAAGACTTTACGTAAGTGTTACCAAGTGCTATACAACGTCATTTCGAAGTTGATAAAGAGTTCACTAGTAATTATGTAACTTGTCATAAAGCTACGAAATACATTAAAACATGATAAATCATCACTTACAACTCCACTGTGTTTTACTTATTGGACTGCTGGTGATTCATTTAATATTATGTAGATAACTCTAAAGTAAAGCGATAGCTAAAGTTTTAATTTATTGAAGCTTTTATCTTAGTTTTAATTTCAAACTAATAGATTAAATTTAATATTTTCAATAAGCAAAATACTTTGATTGGAATGTCTTTGTCAAAAATCGCGATTTTAGCCATGTTTACTATACTCTCAGGACAATGTATTTCTCTTTATAAATAAATAAATAAAATATACTTTTCCGAAACTTTGATTGAGATTAGCTAATTTAAAGTTTAATTTAATCTGATTCGAAACAAATATTACTTTTAGTTTAAAATACCGTAGAAAATCATTTTTTTTTTAACTGAGGTGCGTGTTTTTATGAGGTTTTGACAGCTCTATTGACAGCCTAATCTTTGGGAAATTTAACTAAATTTTATACAGGAGACAAATGTTATAGAAAAAAGGCGCTCACGTTATATTCGTCAAGTAATTTTTACTTACATGACGAATATAACATGAGCACCTTTTTTTATAACTTTTAAATTACCCAGTAATGTAAGGTTTTCTTGAATTGTAGGCAATTTGGCTTTTAAATTTATTATAGTTTCCGCTGTTATTTTCTAGGAACGTTGTGTATGAACATTCGTATTTACAAAAATCAGTATGTTTATGCACACATAAAAAAAAATCAAAATTATTTTAAAATACTGGTGTCGCTGAATTGTAGTAAACTTCGTCTCTTAGCATTAATATAGTTTTTTGTTTTTGTTTTTGTTTTTTTGTTTTTTGCTTTTTTTATTTAGTATATAGTGAGATATCCGTTCTAGTGAAATATAGTTGTATGTTGAAGCAGATTAACTGAATTTGGCCTCGTTAGAAGATAGTCTACTACAAGTTATAAAAGGGGTTATAAAACAAGAAAATCAAATTGAGTATAGAAACAACATTTATATATACACCGATATCAATTAAGGTTTGACGAGGTCAAGGGACGTGCTAATTACGCTAGTACTTTCTCAACTGACGATGCGTTCTGTGTCTGCTTTTTATTTCGTCTTTGTGGGTCCCAGCTGGTCATTTGGGAATTCACACCCGTATTTAATTCTGGGCTTCCAATTGGATGATAAATAAAATTCGCGTAGGCTCGCGATTAGGAATTTGATATTTATTAATTTTTGGTTTTCTGTCGGAACATATGCGTGGAGCCGGGTGCGCACAGACCAGTTTCTGGTCCTGAGAGTGCAAACATCCTGTCCCTCGCTTTGCTCGGTATCACCACAAGTAACAATATCACCTAACCGGTACAAATTAATATAAAATTTATAAAGATTTACAACTTTTTAATTTTTTTTTAAATGAAAACAATGCTTGCAAAAATTCATTATTCACTGAAAAAATATTTTTTTTCTTAAGATCATAGTGGTCATAGTATATCTTAATTCGTAAAAGCAATTAAAAGCTTTTCTAATTAAATATTGTTTATCTTAAATATTGTTTATCTTAGTTTTATTGCATTTTTTATTTTATGATTTAAAGCAGATTTTCCGTAACTGGAGGTCCTGTTTTAGACCAAAAAAAAAAAATAATTGATGATTTAAATTCTCCAAAGACTTCTGCTTATAATTAATATACACATTAAGCCTTACACAAATCAAATTCTCCCAAGACTTTTGTTTTAACTAATATAAGCATTAAGTCTTACAAAAATTAAATTCTCGAAATATTATAAAGTTAAATAAGTTTGAGGTAATATATGTAAAAAAAATATAGTCATACGAATAAATACCCCTGCCCTGTTTCAAGATAATGTCAAAATAAAAGACACCCTCGAATAAATATTTATGCCACTTAAGAATTACAAATTATGCATGAATTTACTTATCGATATAGAATCGTATGATTCATAATGCACTGTAATGGAAATGCTGCGTTGAAATTTCGAATTAGAAATCTGATCTTTATGGAAGAATCCATGTATCATTGAATCCATTGTATTCACTTACGCACAAATACCCTTGGGAAAGGTATTAATCCGTCTCTTCCTTCCAGTTATGGGTTAAATAACAGGACAGCTTGGGTTCTATAGCCTTGGTCGGCAACCAGTCTACCGCAGAAAGCAATGGCAACCTACTGCGGGATAATCTTCTGTCCAGACAGTCATGTCTCTTTCGAGACATGATCGCCCAAGCGTGTATCACGTATGGCACTTAACTGACTGAACTCATTGATTCGCCTACTGAACAAGTTGTGCAAATATATAAAGGAAGGAGCTTTTATCTGTTTGCCATAAATTATTTATTATTTTTAATTATTTTAATTAAACTTAAAAACGGCTTTAAAAATCACTATTAATTCTAATAGACCATTTTAGTAAAGTAAAATAATATTATATACAATGAATCCAATTTAAACATTCGATACTGTTTTTTGAGTTAGTGGCGTCGAAAAGCCCGAACTGTTCCGGAAATAAGCAAACATTAGAATTTATTTTAGAATCTATTTTGATCAGACCGAGAATATTTTAGCACCCCTTCATACATACATACATACATACATACATACATACATACATACATACATACATACTTTATTTATGACATCTACTACTACTCTGGAAAGCTTGTACTTGAGTTGTTGTTGTTTTTTTTAAATCCGAAAATTTTATATCATTTTTCTTAATTTATCAATTGTTTTCTCACAATACATTTTTTTTACTGAATGCATATTTTTTGACGTTAGGCATCTAAATCTCTTTAAAGAATGTCTATGTTGATGCATCATTTTCATTTCAGCTTTAATTCTGGTGATAATTTTTCTCGAGGTATCAGAACGAACTATTTTTTAAGAGTTACTGAATTATAAATACAACCGTGGTCTTTATTTTCCATAACGTCAAAATTAAATGACAAAAGACAATCAATCGTTTATGTTATTCGAACGACGTAACTTACATGGTTAGTGCCTGTGCGGCTGAATGCAGTCAACAAATGATTTTATTCCTAATTGTCATAGGATAGGAACATAGTGGGCAATGATTCTATCTTTCCACTCGGTGATGCTGTCTGCTAACTTCTTTCACTGTCTGCCTTGTCTTTTTCCTCCTACATCTTTTTGTGCAGGGTGGCATTAAAGAGCCCAGCAGATCTTGTCCATCTTTATGTATCCTGTTTTGATCAGTCATAGTCTTAAATTCTTCCATCTTGATTATTTGCCTTGCTTATTAACACGTGAGCGTTGTAGGTCGTCTCGACGACTTCATCGCTGACTGGTGCTCCAATCATTCACCAAATAATGCCGTGTTAACACAACTTTGCGGTGTATAGTAAGGGGTTCATGGTAGCAGCAGCCGAAAAAAAGTTCCTGGTTGGAATAAAAAGAATAGAAATAGAAATGAATGGAAAATCGGGGAAGAAAAAAACTGAATTGAAAGATTGTGCCTATTATCATAACAAAACAACTGTTAATGCACATAGAACGTGCGTTTAATTTAAATTGTTTATCCTCTATATATAATCTAAAATATCTTGTTTAAAATTTGCTATTAGAGGGAGAGTGATCGGTATCGAGGGAAAACTCTAAGTATAAAGACTAAAGAGCATTGTTCTGAAAATCGCACTTTTAAAACAGTGTTGATTTCTATGTTCACGCTGTATATCTAATATTTATAAGATATATCTTTTTAATATTTAATATTTATAATTATTATTTACACTTTCACGTTTTTCTTCAAACAAAAAAATGACATTGAATTCCACAGAGAATTGAAGAGCCTGTCTTTTTCTCTGAATTCCAAGCGCTATGTATTGGAGTAGGTTCCGTATTCACACAGTATTCTGCCGTGACCTTCGCTATAGCGACGGTCGTGATTCTGCCAACTGTATTTCTTTATTTTTTATATCTGAAAAAAAAAACATTTTCATTATAAAACCACATCATATAATGTAAGATTATCTTGAAATTATTAATAATATTTGGAATATGTTTTTGTCGGCTACTTCTATTTAAAAACTGTTTCTGATTATTACAAGAAACATTTTTTCAAATTATTCGAAAATGTATTTTTAAAATTGTTGTGGCTCACTGTCTTTCAATGTGAATTAGAATATGTGAAATTATTGTAATGTGAAAACGAGGACTTATCATAAGTTAATACTTTATTTTAATTAAGATCCTTCTTTTGTGCAGTTTTTAACTCGAAGTTTTCTTGGGTTAATTCATCAGCCTGGATATTTACTCATGCCATCCACCCCCGCACCGCCACTACTGAGACTGAATGCGAGACAAGGTTATTTGTTAAACGTGGAGATCAAGGGTCAAAAGTTACCCAGGCTCCACATACGTGGGATCGGACACTATACTTGTCTTAGCATGGCCTGTGACATCACCAGCCTGAAAAATGATACACATTTTTTTTAGTTTTTGAATTTATAAAGTGATTCTTTAATAATGATTCTTCCTTTTTCCCATGTGACTTTTGTAACGTCATTAACATTTAACAAACAGAAAATTTGGAAATCTACAAATAGTCGATAAAAGTTTTGATTGGAGCTTTTTGCTTGTTTGTATTAATATTCTCATTTCACGTTGTTTCTTCCTTAGATAAAATAATCCTGGGTAAAACGATAAACTACACCCAATGACTCTGATCGAGAAATTTGAGGTATTGAGGATAGTGAAACTACCTTTTAGTTGCTATTCCTAGCACCTGTTAGAGTAACAGCTATGGGCAAATAGTGAAACCCCAAAACAAAAAAAAAACTATGAAAGTAGAAAAATACCAGCAATACATTTTTATAGAAAAATACTAACAATACATATTTATAATAAAATTAGCAAGAATACAATTTTATAGCAAAATGCAATTTTTATCTGCAGTTGAAGTCATACATTTGCATTCAAAATATATTTAATTGAAGCTATACAAGTGTGTTTAAAATATTCAGATTTTGGCATTAAATAACCCATACGAGGTGAAATGCCACTGCACAAAATCAGTCAGGCCTGGACAGAAAGTCTTCAAATGTCCTGAAAGTATAAAATAATGCAACCTAATACTGTCGAAAATGGTAGCCATGTAGGTTACTTTTCAGATATAGTAAATGATCTTTATTTAATAGATCATTTTTTAAATTAATTAAAATAATAAATCAAAGAAGTACTAGATTTAAAGGTTTTTGTAACTTTTGGAACAACTACAGCAGCCGATGTTTTCTCTGAGGGAAAACCCTCACTCGACTTTCCACCAAGAACTGAGGCTCAACTGATTGATGTATACATAATCCTCTCTCTGGTCTCTAACATAATTTCTAAGCTTGACTCTCATAAGACAAGCGGAGGTGACAGAATTCCAGTCATCGTCCTAAATAAATATGCCCCTGCACTCTCCCTCGACAACTATTGCCTCGCTGCTTTTTCCTTTCCTGTTTGTTGGATGTCCTCCTCTGTAGTTCCTGTCTTTACGAACTCTAGAGACCCTCTGATCTATCTAATTATCGCCTTATCAGCGTCTTAGTGATCTTTGGCAAAGTGTTCGAGGCTATTATCAATGATGAACTGGTTCATCATCTCACACCCCACAACCTATTCTTTGACAAATAGTATGGCTTCCGCTTAACCAGGTCTACAGCTGATAAGCTAACGACCATCACCGAATATATATACCAGGCTCTTGATACAAATGGTGAAGCCCGCGCTGTTGCCCAGGATATCTCGAAAGCGTTTGACAGGGTTTGGCATACTGGCCTACTGTGCACACTACAGGGCTATGAAATAACCGGACGTTTGTTCGATTTAATCCAATCTTTCCTATCAAATCGCGTAATGAAGGTCTTAATAAACGGGCATCCTTCCAGACCCTATCATACGAACGCGGGTCTCTCTCGTGTTTCTATCCTAAGTCCTACGCTTTTCCTGATCTTCACCAATGATCTTTCTCGTGTAATCGGTTCCCAAATAGGCATCTATGGAGATGACACCACTATTTATTTCTGTTTCAATAAAAATCCTCCAGAGCTTCAAAGTAAACCTCGCTGTTGCTCTTTAACAGGACCTCCAATTTTTGGTGGACTGAGAAAGGGTTCGTAAATTTTAATGCTTCCAAAACGAATCTGATCGCCTTTAACCACCATAGAGAAATTTTCCTACTTTTCATCGCACGCTAGTCTCCCAGAAAGCAATACATTGCGCTTCCTCGGCCTCACTCTCTCAGCCGACCTCAAATGGAACGACTACATCGAATCAATAGCTACCTCTACTATTAGGAAGGTTGGTCACTGTGTCGGACCAAGAAGTTCTAATCAGAATCCATTTTTCACATTTACAAATCTACCATTCGTCCGTGCATTGACTAGTTTCCATATCTGGTCCGTGTGCTCCAGCTATTCATCTCGGGAGTTTTCGACAAAATTCAAAGGAGGTAGACTGGTTGCCAATTACATAATTGAACCCGATTTGGTAGCTCGACTTCAGTCATTTTCTTATTAATGAGATGTGGCTTTTATCTTGTCTTTTGTACAAATATTTTCATGGCTTCTGCTCTGCTGAGCTTATCTCTTTGGTGTCCTGTCTACACGAATTTACTCTAGCTTCTAGGTCCCACCCTTTTATAGTAAAAAAAAAAGTCAAATGTAACCGTCACTTCTACTCTATCAGTTTCTTTTCTTGCATTTCTCGCACTTGGAACTCTCTTCCGTATACTTGATTCCCTGATAGCTGCAATCTCCAAGAGTTTAAGTGCAACGTCAATTTCCATCTTTTATCTCCTTGATTACCATCTTTTCCTTATCCTTTCTCCGACACTACCGGTACTGTGTTCTTCATTTTTTTTTTCGCTCTTCTCTTATGTAACCACCTGCGTACCAGTGGCAGTACTGCCTTGCATGGGATGAAACGATTATTAAAAGAAACAGAGTGTCGATAAGTCGTAAACACAAAGTAAACAAATAGATAATTGTTACTTGCCATATGAAAGAGAACAAAATAGTAATTTTTCTGATGAAAATAACCTCCCAATTCGTCAAACGTGTTTGCATTAAAGAGTTGTTCTATTTTCTCAGTAAATCTATTTGTGCGCTGTGGTGTAATAGCTATCAGCTCGGAATGAGAAATCGAAGAGCCTAGTTCGAATTCCAAACGAATTTGTTTCATTCACTTACGCACAAATATTCTTGGGAAATGTATTAATCCATTTCTTCTCCCATAGCTGGCTGTGGGTTGAATAACACGACAGAGTGGGTTCTAAAGCCTTGGTTGGCAAACCGTCTACCGCAGAAAGTAATGTCAACCTACTGTAGGAAATTATTCTGCCTTGTCAAACATGTCTCGGAAGAGACATGATCCCCCAGCGTGTATCATGTATGGCAATTAAATGACTGATTGATTTCTCTTTTAGTTATTTCTTTAATTTCATATCTTCGTGCAATAAAAAGCCAAGAATAAATATTTCGTTTTTAAGCAATGGAAAGTTTGCATTTAAGAATGTATAATCAATTTCTTAAAAATATGTTTCATCTGCTTTTCTATATTATAATCCTGTATTTCTTCTTCTCTTTCATAGAAAAAGGGCCAAAAAACAAAAGAGAGGGATTAGAAGGATAAAGAAATAGAGATCGAAGAAGGGGTCGGAAGAAGAAAGCAAACCTAGCAGGAGAGATAAAGAAAGGTACAAGGAAAGATGAAAGAAAGATTGAGAGAGTGTATTATAGATTTTGTATATGTCCAGGGCATCATGAGGTATCTGTTACTTTAATATTAATTTTCCAAGCAATGTAAAAACTCATGTAATTTTACCTTCAAATCCTAAATGGTGAAGTTAGAAAGATGTATAATCTCCTTTCAACAGATTTAATTTCACATTTTATTGCAAAAACTTTTAATCAGTTAGAGTCATTTTCAGTCAGACAGTCATGATACACACTTTCGTGACATAACTAGGAAGAAGATTTCCCCGCAGTAGGTTGCCATTACTTTCTGCGGTAGACTGGTTGCCAACCAAGGCTATAAAACCCAATGTTATCCTGCTATTCAATCCATAGCTGGAGGGAGAAGAGATGGATAAATACCTTTCCCAAGGGCATTTGTGCGTAAGAGAATGAAACTATTTCAAACTGGAATTCGAACTCGGCTTGGATTTCTCATACTGAGCTGATATCCATTACACCATAACATATCTTATTATTGTACTGTTATTTTACTTCAATAGAAAAAAATTAATTTGAAATTTACCAATTACAAGAAATCAACATGAAATCTCATTTCGTGTTTGTATTGATTTTTGTACACACCTTTTTATTTTGCTGTTAACTTTTTAATTGTTCGCATTTTACTTGTTTAATTTTTAAGTCAAGTCAAACTGATGTGACTGTTAGATGCATAAGATATTTCTGTAACCGAACGAAGTAATGACGGAAGACGCACGAATTTATTAATAATATTCTCATAAAGGTAATTTAATATGCATATAATAAGTAGGTAATCACACTTGCGTCTGAAAAAACTTGTTTAGGCCTTACAAATTGTGATGAAGTTCTTTGGTAGCTATAAAAAATACATTCACGTGAACTAGCATAATTGTGAACCAATTTTGAGATAGCTTCGCAATAAAGCTTGCAGAATATAGCGATTTAACGACTAGCAGACAAAGTAGATGCTATGGCCTCAGAAAACGTTGTCTCCCTCAGAAAAAAAAATCGGCTGCGACAATTGTTCCAAAAGTCTCAAAAATTATTTAAAATCTAATAATTCTTTGATGTATTATTTTAATTTTTTTTTTTTTCAAAATAAATTACTCTATCAGATATAGTAAATATAGATAATTTACTATATTTGAAAAGTAACCTTCATGGTTACCATGTTTGTCAGGTTGGATTATTTTGTACTTTCGGGACATTTGAAGACATTTTGTCTAAGGAAGGAACAAGGTGTTGAAAACAACGGAAATTAAGGATAATAATACGAATAAGCAAAAGGATACAAAAAATGTTCCAATGAAAAATTTTTTATCAAATATTTGCAGAGTCCCAAATTCACTGTTTATAAATTATGTTGCAAAAAACGTGTGAAAAAAAATCACTAAAGAATCACTTTATAAATTAAAATGTTTGTATCATTTTTCGGTCTGAAAACAAAATGTTGAGTTGAAAACTGTGAAAAGAAAAGAATCTTAATTCGTATTAACTTATTATAAGTCCTCGTTTTCACATTACACTAATTTCACATATTTTAATTCACATTGAAGGATTGTGGCCCCTAAAGATATTAATGATACATTTTAGAACAATGAAAGAATGACAATTATTTTTATTGAAACTTGATGGGCTTGATCAATGTTTTCGCTCACTGGTTGATTTCGGGTCGATTATCCAAACGGAGATTATGACGTGCATGAATAGTTAGTCTTTTAACAATAAACAATTTCAATATAGTGTGATGTGTTAGCCTAGATTTCTTAGAATGGCCAAAGTTTCTTCAATCAAACCAAGAAATGGCGATGGCATAAATACATCTAAAAAGTGGAATTAGAATGGCTGTCAACTGAAAGTTAAATGTCTTCTTGATGGACAATTGCTCTTGCCAATACCTGATTAAAATAATCAAGAAATAATAAGTTGGAGTTGTAGTTAATAATAGGTAATGACCGTTCTTTTTTGTTGAAATAAAAAATAAATAGGAGGTAGTAGAAGGCAGGAAAATAAGATAGATTATACCGAAAAGAGGAGAAAACTTTCTAACCATAAATTAGGAAGGATTTTCGACTAATGAGAGGAACCAAATGCAAAATTGTTAAAAATATCCTTCCAACATATGAATATAACTTTTATTTTAGTTTAGTTGAAAGCTAAATGATTAAATTTCCAGTAAGCAAAATACTCTGGTGTATTTCAAACAGAAATTATATTGATTGGAATATAAAGTTTTGAGATGTTTTTTAACTTTTCGGATATTTTTGAGCGATCGACAGATTTGTAAACAAAAGCTAATTTTGGGTTTTAAAATTCTTGCAAACATAAAATATACAACTGTGACTCATGATTTTTGAAAAATTAGCAAAGTTAATGTTAAATTAAACTCATTTACACAAATAAATATTACTTATTTATAGCATGAAATTTAGAATAAAAGTAATTTTAAACACAGAGTTGACCTTTCTAACTTTTCCACCGTAATTGAAATGTGTTGACAAATCGACATAAGATAAGAGTATGGCAATCACAAGTGACATAATTGTACAATTTTTTTCCGACAAAGGGGAGTAATCCTTAAATACATGACCTTTTAATTTACATAGAAATTACCATACAAAAAAACTTCAAATACAAAAAAAATGAAATTTTTTTTTTAAATACGATGGTTAAATATTTGCATAAAACTTTTCAATTTGTAAATATAATCTTCAATATGTAACCTGCCAGGCTAACGTCAACAAGAATTGGAAATATTTAAAAAATATTTTTGAAAGTTTATAAATTATTATAATTAAAAAGAACAATTTTTTTAAACTTTCATTATTAATCGAAAAAATTTTTATTCAGAATATAATGTCTGACATTTATTTATTAAAGCAATTAAAAGCTTATCTAATTGAATAATATAGTTTTATTGCATTTTTTATTTTACTATTCGGAGCAGATTTTCGGTAAAAGGGGCTAAAATGGTTTTTAAAAAATAATACATGATTTACATTCCCCAATGAGTCCTGCGTTTAACTAATGAAACTATTTTTGCCTACAAAATTTAATTACTCGAAAATTCATGAATTTACGTGGAAGCGGTGGGGGTAACAGATGTAACAAAATATATATATATATATTTACCAAAGTTTTCTTTTTAAATAATGATTTTTAAAATAATTTCATTCATTTGTAAATAAGTCCTGAAAGTTTCTTTTTTAAATCTGACAATTATTTGATTTTTGGGAACATTTACGGAGGCTTTTAGTTTTCAGTTCACTCAAGAACTTATAGTGACTTAATGTATGAACAGATATATCATAGTTGTTTGGCGGACTTCCCACAATTGTAGTCAAATGACGAGTTTTACTACGGCGACCCGATTACGAAGGACGGAGTTCAGGAAGGTATGAAACAAATCAACATTTAAGCCACTGGGGATGGATAATCTACCCTGCGAATGGTATTTCTTGATGGTGTTGCAAATATATGTGTCTTTCTTTCAAAAGAAGTATCAAGCGAAAAATAACTAGAATAAAACTATAATAGTTATAGTCTTGAAATTCTACTACAGATAAAAATTTAGACAAAAAATTTTGATAATCGATCACAGATTGTTCATATCAGAATAGCAAATTTGCGGAAATATAGATGGAAAACAAAATGACTGGTTCATTTCTGCTGAGAATATTCCTTCCTGGTAGAGCTAAAGTGTCTCCGTACGTAATTAATGTAACCATTTTCATGCTTCGCCACTTTAATATTGATTAGGTACTCTGAATGTAATAGAATGGCACGTGTTTTGTTTCGCATTTCTTTGTGCTTAGTGGTAGTCGTAGCATAGCTCGCTGTGAGCTTTCTCACAAAATGGCTTTCTATTTCTTACCGCTCCAGTTATTCTCTATTTATACTTACCTATTAATTTGCATACGATACTACAGTACGGAATGACGAGGTTGCATATTAATCCCACGTTTAGGTACGTGGAATGTTATTTTTCTTCCCTTCAATCATACAAATGGTCCTGTCTGCACTCTTGGATTGTAGTTTGAATCGAATCTTTAAACGGTGACGCATTGGTCGAAGGTACAAAGCTGGAAGTAACATTTTGTTTTAAAATCAATTTTCCTTAAAAGACAGGCCGCAGGTATGTATCTTGTTTAGCAGTTGTCTGTGAAGTAAATATTGGAACTTTAGCAATGCCTGCTCTTTGTTTTGAGCAAGACTCAAATGTTATATCGGAAAGTTGGTAAAATTTTCGAGTCGGATCCATTCGAAGATAGGTTTGTAGCTGGACACAAGGTATTGTTGTGTTGCTTCGTTTTGGTATAATTAGAAGATAACACAAACTTGAATTAATGATGTTTATTTTTGGTATAAAACTTTAGGTTTTTACATCAAGTTACAACCTTTAAATTTTGTGTGGATACAGGAGCAGACTAGCTAAATTCTCTTCACTGTGGGATGCTAGTAGTAAACGAGCCTATCCCTTCTGGACTCTAGTGGTCTTCCCCTTTTTATATATCCTACCCAAAACTACTGTCCTTAACTCTTACTTCTTACTTCTACTCTTACCAAAAGAAACGGTTCTATATTTTGCCGCCCAATTTTGAATTCTTGGCGTCAGTGTGTCTATCTTTTTCTATTTTTAGAACACTCGCCATTTTATAAACCATAACAGAAGCTCCCCCTTTAGAACGGAGTGTACTAATAATAATAGTACTCGTTATATTTCTTCCAGGAAACTTTTCGACCTGAACGTGATTTTGTATTTATCATGGGAGAATCTTCTTTTTTATTTCTCGTATTTATTTCTTGTTATGAATCACTAAGCGTTTTGTTTTTATTCATCTTTTCTTCTACTTGTTTCTCTACTATTTGTTTTTGTACTTCTATATATGGTTTCAACCTGTCCACAGAAACTTGAGTATCCATATCATTATTTATCTTAACCAGAAAATATTTAGGTGTTCGCTGTGTAGGGACCTGAATAGGGTGCCTCCACTGGTCTTCGAACACGATCCACTCTAATCCAAACTTTATCACAAGTTTGAAGTTTTTCTGGGACATAAGATTTTACGGACTTATTAACTCTTTTGGTGAAGTCTCTCACATCAATTTGTGACATGGTTTTATGTAAATCTCTTGTGAACTTTTGAATTATAGACTCCTCGCTTGTGCTATCTAATTAGTAGCTATGGTGGCAAACATTGTGTGCCTGTAACAGCATAAAAGGAGAAAAATCAGAGCTATTGGGCATACTGCGAATCCCAAGAAGTACTATTGGAAGATCTGAGAGCCAGGACTCTTTTCGTGCTATAATAGTAGTTTTAATGGCCCTGTGCATTCTCTCAATCAAACCATTACATTGAGGATGATAAGCTGTCGTACGTAGTCTATAAAAACCAATTATTTTTGCTACTTCACTAAACAACTCACTTTCAAATTGTCGGCCTCTGTCGGTTATAACATGCAGCGGGACACCCCAACGTGTGACCCACGTGTTTATAAAAGCCTCAGCTACACTAACTGCAGTGATTTCGCTGATGGGTTGTGCTTCTACCCAACGAGTTGTGCGTTTAGTTCATGTAAGGATATATCTACACGGACTGATGTAACTGCTATTTGGGCTTTTTGCTGGTGGGAGTGGTTCTACTATATCTATGTGGACTGTGTGAAATCTAGCTGATGGTATTTCTAATGTCTGTATAGGTGATTTTGTATGTTTGTAGACCTTTGCTTGTTGGCAGGCTGTGTATGATGCACAAAAGTCTTTGATTGATTTATCCATGTTTGACCAGTAATATCTAGCTTTAATCATCTTAATGATCTTAATGGATGATTTTATGCCAGGGTGATTTTTTCCTTCTCATATATATGTGTGTGTGTGTGTGTGTGTGTGTGTGTGTGTGTGTGTGTGTGTGTGTGTGTGAAATGTGTGTGTGAAATGTGTGTGTGAAATGTGTGTGTGAAATGTGTATGTATACAAATATATATATATTTATATATATATATTTCAACGACATCACCATCAAGTATATCAGACGGTATGAACGGATCCTACACAAAATTAATAGACAAAACTTGTCTATATTATTCAATGAAACCTGCATTAATGAAAAAATGCTGCCAAAATACACACAATTTAAATTACATGATCCAGCAGCCCAACACACCATCACCACCTTGAAATATAAATGGAGCCTTGTGAAAAGGCAAATTGAAATAACGAAAGAAAATCTTGACACATTATACAAACATGACCTCTACAACAAACTGAAAGATATAACTACCTCAAACTAACTAGAAGAAATAATACTCAGACTATCCAAAATCACTGCAAAATCTGAAGTTGAACACTGTGCTAAAATTGTCAAAAAACTTAATTCACTATACAATGGCACGATCACTCTTCCCAAAAAATTCGATAAATTCATAAATCTTTCCAACCACGAACTAAGCACCAAGAAGAATTACTCAACCTTGGACCTAACTGCCATATATACCGTAAGTATAACCAGTTTACTAAAAAAATTGAAATAGAAACGCTCTATCAAAGCATCACTAAATTACAAGATGAAAAACTTATAACCGTTAAACCCGAACTGAAAGATCTACTTAAGGCTGAGGCAATCAAAGATCGCCATGATAAAAGCAGAAGCTCCTCAAAACTTCTATCGAAACAACTAAAAAGTGCCGCGTACGAACTACGCAACCACCTTCACATAATTGTAAAAAAAGCTGACAAGGCTAACATCTTTGTTGTACTTAACAAATCAGATTATAACACAAAACTCAACCACATACTCCATGACCACACAAAATTTTAAAAAAATAACAAAAACCCGACACACCAACTAAAATCTAAACTTAATAAACTCATTAGTGCCAACAACGCTGATGAGAATTCCTTAAAACTACCTAAAATTACTGGTGACTATAAACCTGGTTACATATACGGAACCATAAAAACTCATAAACCTAACTATCCTCTCCGCCCTATCATATCCCAAATTCCTACTCCTGTATACCAGTTAACTAAACATATTAACCAGCTTATCACACCCTACCTTCCGAGTAAATACAGCATAAAGTCAACCCTAGAGGCAATCCAAATCCTCAAGAGTGAAAAACCTAATAATGAAATCATAGTTTCACTTGATGTGGAAAACCTTTTTACTAATGTACCCGTCAGTGAAACTATTGATATAATTATAAGAAATGTTTACAGTAATCCTTCATTACCCCCACTCAAAATTAATCCCAACATCCTAAGAAAAATTCTACTAGCTTGTACTACTGAAGTGCCTTTTGTTGATCCAAACAACACTATATATATACAACGTGACGGAGTCTCCATGGGTTCAGTACTTGGTCCGATTTTTAGTAATTTCTACATGTCTAACCTTGAAAATACTACCTTTGCAAAATTTACAAAACCATCAATATATCTACGATATGTTGATGATATCCTACTATCAATTAAAAATACTGATGAAATCTTACAACTTCAAAAACAGTTTCAAAATAACTCAGTTTTAAAATTTACTTATGAACTTAGCAAGGATAACAAAATTCCTTTTCTTGATATATTAATTAACACTGACAACAATAAATTTACTATCTCACCGTATCAAAAACCCACTAATAAAAATCCCTCCACACTCAATTATATTAGTGAATGCCCCCACTATTACAAAATAGCCATCATAAAAAATCTATTATATTGTACAAAAGTCAATTCATCTACAAATCAGATCTTCTACAGTGAACTAAAAAACATAAAACAGACACTCATCAATAATAATTTTCCCAACTACATAGTTGATGAACAAATACATTATTTTCTTAAAAGGCTTAACATGGAAAAAACAACACATGATACTAACCCAAACAATCCTAAACATATCACTCTCTTATACCGTAGCCAGATGCACTCCAACTACCAACTAGATGAAAACATCCTAAAAAAACTCATAAATACTAATATTTCTCCGACAGACTCTAATAAAATAATTAAGTTCATTATATATTACACTAAATCCACTACATCTAATTCATTTGTCCGCAACGACACTTCCCCCACCGTTAGTGATTTGCAAAAAACCAATGTAGTATATAAATTCATATGTCCATTTAGAGAATGTATCTCTAACAACCTCAATAATATCTACATCAGCCACACCACAAATTCGCTCTCACGGCGTCTGACGTTGCACTTAAATAAAAATTCAAAGATATTCCGTCATTTAGAACAACACGGTTATCAACGCACACTTCTGAGAAAAACGCTCGTTGATAACACGTACATACTCAAACAAGAAAATAATAAGCAGAAACTAAAAATCCTCGAAGCACTCTACATTAAACAATTTAAACCTGGTTTGAATACAATCAATTTCGATATTTCCAATAACGTACTCAAATGTCTGTAATCTACCAGGGACCACAACACCACTATTTTGTCACTGTCTTCGGCCATCCGCCACGGTAGGGATGGACTTATATTTTCAATTCAATTATCTTTATTGTTAATAGCTTAAATGTTCTATGTTTACTGTGTGTTAATATTTACTCTTTGATAATGGCTTATGTGAGCCGAAAGCTTAGACCCGATAAAAAATTCAACAAATACTGTGATTTTTTGTTGTCTTTCAACGACATCACCATCAAGTATATCAGACGGTATGAACGGATCCTACACAAAATTAATAGACAAAACTTGTCTATATTATTCAATGAAACCTGCATTATATATATATATATATATATATGCAATTTGTTATACATATTATATTATTTATGTATTATATACACGCGGTACTTATTTGAAAGCGCTCAATATCAGTGATAGAGCTAACATATTCAGCTGGATTGGGTGTCACGCTGTTTTTGAAACCGAGGGTCAGAAGCTCACGCTAATCCAACTGAATATATAGGAAAAACTACTAAAAAGTTGTAAGTTTAAATATATATATATATATATATATATATATATATATATATATATATATATATATTGATTGATTGATTGATTCATTGATTGATTGATTGAAAATAAATTGGACGAATTTACACATCCATTGGTGATAATTTTTATTTCAGACCGAACTCCTCAGACCGAATTTGTTTACAAAAATAAATGAGTTATTTAGACGGAAAGAATAGTAGCGGGGAAGAGGAAGAAGGAAAACATTTTATTAGTGGGAGAGGGAGTCAGATATAAAGCGTTAATTTAAAAGCGTGGATATCATATTTAGAATGTTGTATTTCCATCCCAGACGATAAGATGACCTTGGATTTAACTTTAAGTTAGACATTTTCAAATATAGGACAGTTGACTCTAGTTCTTTCTACACCACCCTGTATATCCTTTCCTTTCTCTCCACCTTTGCAACTGTCTCCAGACCTGTATTCCCATCCTTCTCTTGCTCCTTTCTAACTGGTTCGTCTTTGTCTTTACTCTCCTCCTATCTAATCTTTTTACTCTTATGTAGCCCCCTGCACATCAGTGGTGTTACCGCCTTGCTCGGGGTGATACGATTAAAACAAAAGTTAATTTGGGGGCCGTATTTTAACTAGTAGAATTGAATTGTTAGATTTCTTTATTAATTTCGACGGCAATAATATTTTCATCTTAAATTAAATATAATCTTTTTTAGGTTTCCTGACAATTACTATAGTATGATAACAATGTTAATGATGACAAAATAATAACAAAATAAATAAATATAATTTTAAATAAAAAACAATAATGTTATCTCTATTATTTTTTTAATAATTATACTTAAAATGATAATTGATAATATTATCATTACTGTCATTAATGATACTAATAATATTATTAGTTTTTTACTTAAAATTATATTTTTTATTTGTTTTTATTTTGTTATTATTTTTATCTTCATTAACATTGTTATCATATTTGATAGTAATGATTGTCATCATGAAACCTAGAAGATTAAGATGAAGATATTATTATTGCCGTTGAAATTAATATAGAAATCTAAAAAATAATAAAAGAAAATATTTTACCTATACGTTTCATCCTCTATTGCAATGCAAATGTAAGGATTTTAGGATTTTATTTTTCAACATAAAGTAAAAATATCGTTCGGTTTTCAACGTTGCTAAATTTAAAAATGCTCAAAAATGTTCTTAGGCCTAACTGCCAGCATTCTTAAATTTTAAAACTTTGAAAAAATGACGATGTTTTTAATTCTATTTTCAAAAATACATTTTGCAAGATAAAATGATTACATTTGCCTTGAAAATGTTCATTTCCTGTCTTTAAATCTTTTTACAGATTTATTTTTATTTATATCTGAATTTTTACACACACACACACACACACGTGTGTGTGTGTGTGTGTGTGTGTTGCCACTCGATAAATAAAATTTATGTATTCAATGTTGTGTGTTCTAGAAAAACATTCCATATGTCTACAATTGATCATATCTCTCTCTCTCTCTCGCTCTCTCTCTCGCTCTCTCTCTCTCTCATATTAAACGGTGACAAATACCCTCTTGAACAAACTGGTAATCACATAACATCACATCACATCAAAAATACAAAAATAAAAGAATAAATGGATTATTATTATTTCTTGAGTAACAAGTAAGGCAGAAGCTAAAAATTATCATTTTAACCTGGGCAATTTAAGTCGTTCAGTTTTCAAATCCTTTCTTTTAAGCAAAAAGAAAAACCTGCTCATTCTTGCACAAAGCTAACTGCATGAAGCAGAATATTTTGCCGCATGGGAACCCAAGCGTCTAACGTAGTAACCGGCATACCATTCATGTAGAATAAACATATTAGATGACTTCTTTTTACTTAATAGCATAACTGAACATGACCACACGCATAGAGAAGGAGAGAGAGAAATATTTCAAGATTTCACTCTTTAGATGAAGAAGAACTCAGCCTTAAAATATCCACACTGACATGTAAAATAATATCATCACGTTTAATATTCTGAATGAACCAAGTAAAGGAACTTCTTATATCTATAAAGCAAAAAAAAAAGTAAAATGTTTTATCTTAATCAGTTTTGTGCTGGAATGAACAGAACTTCACTATTTGTTTAGTATATCCGGCTATGCATGATAATTTTCTGACTGGAGACTTAATGATTATATTTTAAAGCATGTGCTATAAGTTAAGAGATAAATTGTCGTCCTTGAATTTTTTTTCTAGAATTGATCATTTTGGCTTTTTGTTCTTTTTATCTGCACAACAATAATATCATTTCAGAGTGAGAATAATGCGAAATATATATATTTAAGAAAGCCTAAATACAAACCCCCTATCCCACCCACAATATATGTTTTATTACGTACTTAGGTTGTAGTGGGATAAGAAATTAAGAATTAAAATCAACCTTCTTCTTCACTTTTACAAAAATTCACAATGACGTGTGAAATCCTGGTTTTTCCCAAACAGAAAAAGGATTGACCAAGTGCTTAAAAAAAAAGTCGAAACCGGATTTCACAAGTAGGTGTTAAACTGGTTTTCTGACCAATGAAAGCGACTTGCAAGACCAAAAATTACTTCGCGAGTCAGTGCGAATAATCTAGATTACAATAAAAGGACTTCGATCAGCGTCAGTCAAGACACAGAGTCAGATGGGAGCAGCGAGAGACACATCTGAAATGGAACTTCAACTTCAAGCAACCCGGACATTGTCCTCTTTCTCTTTCCTTCTCGTGTGCTGATTCATTATACTTCTTCTCCATCCAAAGGTATTCCTATCGAACAAACGCTAATACATACATACATACGTACGTACGCATAAACTTTGGCAACAATTACTACTACGAACATTTTGTTCAAATCTTGATACCCTTAACTTTCTCATAGAACATTTACTGCTACCTATTCTTGTTATTCTATTCTTTTAATAATTTTTTATTTTAACATACAAAATGTATATTTCATTCTTACTTTATTCCACACAATTCCACATATTCCAACTTGCCGACACCCAACCTTCTGATAACGATGAAAATCTTCTGGTGATAATTCTGGATAAAACTTGTAAGGGAGTTCGGTTAAGTCTGACACAAGGCCGAATCAAAGAAACATTAACCATCTCCCTACGGCTACAATGTAAGCTATTTGAAGACCGTAAGAAAACAACCACATCTTATAAATAGCTAAAATTATTGATTCAGAATGTGATGGATAATGGTTGCATTACATGTTAATTCGATGTTCAGTCGCAATGATAGATTTAATTCGAAACCAAAATCGTTGACATATACTTATTACATGGTCTGTATTGATATTAGACACTAGTCGAGTAATGGTTGTTTTCAAGGAACCAGTCATGTTGTGGGAACATTGATTAGTCTCCTTTTCAATAACGATTCACATGTCAAGTGGATTTAGATATGACGAGTTATGTGGCTACATGTTTAGTGTGATATCGTGCAGATTGGATGCCATCTTAGATCACTTCGTTTTTGTGAACAGATGAGTTTTGCTGAAATACATAAGGTTTTTCATCGTTTATCCAGTGTTTCACAACAGTTTCTAGAACATCAGGGTACCCAGCCGCATTCAACCGAAGACTCCGTTGAAAAAAGGTGGGGGTAGAATAAGTTGTGTTTCATTACTCATCACCCCTAAAACTATCACAGAAACGGGAAATTTAGTGTGCGTAACATAGGAAACGGAAGGATCCGCACGTAACCACCTGTTTTTTACTTTGTTCACTTTTAGATCCTAGTCAATTGTTTTTGCGTCTGAAGAAAAAAAAATCATCTTCTGGATGTTTCAATCTTATTGTTAATCATTTTTCTCAGACAAACGATGGCTATTTTGTGTGTGTCGGCATGAAATTCCTTTTCCTCATCACGTAGGACATGTATCGAATATCATCATTCACCGCATTGCAGATTTTGCTCTCAGACATCTGGAGATCCATGGCAATGGCTCTCATGGATGTTCTGGGATTCGCATCGATAATGTCCTGCACTAACTGTACGAATTCGAATTATGGTCTCTTGATACTTTTCGAATGTTGAATGGGTTTTGCGTTTCACTACAGGCGAAACATCCACTTGCGAGGCTTCAAACATTTGAATTTTGTGCATAAACGACCTGGCGTTTCCCCCAAAATATGCACTCAACGTCGTAGTGTTTTCGTGTATTACAATTAGAGCGTGTCGTTTCATCTCAGGCGTTAGCTGATACTTCGTAATTGATACTCTGAAAAAATAAAAATATATTAATTGATAACAGTATGCACTCAAATACCTTACACACCCTATATATATACATATATATATACGTGTGTGTGTGTGTGTGTGTGTGTGTGTGTGTGTGTGTGTGTGTGTGTGTGTGTGTGTGTGTGTGTGTGTAAAACACTACAAATTTACAACGGCATCTCAAAATGCTATAACTCGCTACTAACGCTTATGTTCCGGTTGACTCCAGCGGTACTTTAACGAACACTATCAGGACTCTGTTATTTATTTTTGTAAAAATGCAAAAAAAAAAAAAAAAAAAAAACACTTGTGAGACAAGGCCAAAAGTTGAGATGCTGAAGCCTGGTCATCATCTTTCTTATCTTAAATTTAGTTAACGACCTAAACAAACAATACAATATTTTTTGTAACAAAATATTACATCCTTACTTATCATTATTATAACAATATTTAAAATGAAAACTATAATACAGGGTTCCAAATACCCTGATGCCTAACCGGCATCAAAATGCCAAGTCAGTTCCTTTCACTCGACAGATACGCGAAAGACTCACCCACCTTTTACCAAATTCTGATGGAGGAAGTCGTCACCTTTCCACCATGATCTTTACTTTAAACTGATGCATAAAGAACAAAATCAGTTGGGAAGAGGTAAACCTCTCGTATCCATATAATTCCTTCTGTCACGTTGTCCATAACACCTAGTACCCACAAGAACACAATGCTCAACCTTATTCAGCGACGTTACTACATTGCTATAAACAAAACTGGCCTCAAGGACAAAAAATTTTCCGCACATCGTGTGAACCATGATGTTTTCAATAAACATGCACAACGGGACTACGACCTTACAGCAGAAGAAGGCGTGTTCCAAGGTCTCCACCGTTTCACCGCAGCGGTCACAGTTGTGAGAATTTCCCAAGGCGGCCAAAGAAAATTTTTGCTAACCCATGCCTTTCGCATCACCAGCCAGGTTAGTGAGGCATTTCAACCCAGGCGCCGAAGGTCATATGGAGCGAGTTTCGTGCTTCGTTAAAACGAGCTCACTATCTTGAACGGACCCTTTCACTAACATCTGATATAATGCCTGGACGTCGAAGAGAAACTTGAGAGCTAACCGGTATTCACGATAGGAATACCAGTTAGTTAAACGGTATTCCTCCTCCTCACACGATTGCAGATTCGTCAGGAACGGAAAGTTCTTATTGGCGCCTTCCTTCCAGAATTCGCCATTCCCATCTACCTGTGAACATATTCGGCCTAGGAACGTAATGCGATGCGTGTATTCATGGCATACTCAGATCACCTTTAGAAGAGTAGAGGCAAGAGATCCTCGACATACCTAGCCTCCCCACAAGAAACAGAACAAGACTCCATTTGCATTAGTATGGCATACGGAAGTGGAAGCATGGAGAATCGGTAAAGGAGAATTGAATAGATGTACAAAACACATACTTCCGCCTTCCCTTTTAAAGAAAGATTCACCCTGGACCACAAACAAACTGAGCCCTCGACTAATTCATTTCCAGTAAGAGATCACAACTGACCCAAACGCCGACTATACTGACCGGACCGTCCGTCCAGAGGCAAAGACCTAGAAGAGAAACTAATTTCCACGCACCCAACCGCAAACCAACAGACTTATCGCAGTTGATTTTGGCACCTGTCATAGTCTCGTGCTTTCTGATCAATCAACTTCATCAATCTCAGCTCTGCTCGACACAAGAACCGAAACGTCATCAGCATAGGAGAAATACCTTGCCGAGGTAGTAGCACCAGGTAAGGAGATTTCTGCGTAAGACCGGGTTCTCCTATGACTTGCGAATGAAATGCTTCAACACAAAAACATAAAACAGAGGCAAAAGCAGACAACCTTAAAGAATGGAGCGGGACAATAGGAAAGGCTCTGATCGTACCCCAAGCATAAAGTAACAAACATTTATCGATAAAAATTTTAGTCATATTTTGAACTGAACGTTTTTCTATTTGAATTAGGTATTGAAAAACGTTGAGTTCATAATATATATATATATTATGAATTCAATTTTCGATGTATATATTTATTAATATATAAGTTTTGCTGTGTTGTAACGCATTGAGCACTATTCTATTAACACACGATTAATATTTATATAGTGATATGTATCTGCGCGTATACACATATATATACGTATTTACAGCCATATATATATATATATATATATATATATATATATAAGCAGTCTCTGATTAATACAAGTTTGATTAAACACTATAAGAACATATTTTAGCAGAAGTTGTTTCTCCCGATGGTTGGGGAAGAAATGCAAATCACATATGTTATGTTCGCAAAACATGTGTTGACAAGGTCCGTTTTTGTAAACCGCCCTGCACTTTTCAAAAATTGTAAATAGAAACCTAAACTCTCCGCCGCCGCCAACTTAGTCTGACAGATGTATTTTATTTGTTGTGACTGTGTAATTGATATTAGTTTTCTTGTATACTGTGATGCTCCAATTTCGTTAATTCCAGCTACTAAGATAGATAGAGTATAAGGAACTTGGAAGTTGACACTTCAGGCTATTAATAACTTTCTTATACTGGCAATGGACAAAAATGCTTGTTCTTGAATTTAGGTTTATGCCTTTTGCAATCGCGGAAGTGGAAAGCTCCGTATTGATTTACAGATATTTTGCACAAGTATTGTTGTCTTCTAATTGATCTACACAGATATTGTCTTGTGGACCCGTAGATTCACATTAGGTCAATCAGTTAAGTGCCATACGGAATACAAGTTTGGGTGATCTTGTCTCTAAAGAACCATGACTTACTGGGCAGACAGTTTTCCCACAGCAGATTGTCATTACTTTCTGCGGTAGGCTGGTTGCCAACCAAGGCTATAGAACCCAATCTGTCCTGCTATTTAGCCTTTTTGGAAGAGGTAGAGATGGATTATTACCTTTTCTAGGGGTATTTTCGTGTAAGTGAATGCAATGAATTCGACTGAAATTCGAACTTGGCCCTCCGATTTCTCGTTCCGAGCCGATATCCAGTGCTTCAAAAGTATCCAGATCATATTTCTTATACCGTGCTATACTCCAGAGATATTTTGTAAACTTTTAGATAAATGGACATAACAAATATATTAGTTAAACCGACGCTGAAAAATGTAAGAATTTGAAACCTTTTTTTTATACAAGCAACTCTTCACATGACACGGTAAATTGACGTCCACCTACAACAATGAATCTGCAGAAACATCCTTAAACCTCCGTCCACCACCAAAAGTCATCCTTGCCGGTTGTGTAATGATCAGTTTTTGAACTCAAAAGTGAGGATTCAGAAATTCAAGACTTGCAGCCTTTCACTACTTAAATCATCAGAACAATCTTCTTACGCTCCATTTCTCCTCATCTGGCTTTGCATTTTCTGTCATACTAATCTAATTATCAACGGTGAATTGACTGCAACTAAATTAGCATATCTGATGAGATGCTAATTCAGAAAAACGGTTTCTGTGTGTTGCAGTAGTAAACTGTTTGACTCCTGGTGTATCTTTAATAAACAAAATATGGAAATTGGATCCAATGTACAACCTGGAAGAATGTTTATACGGTCTGTTGAATATATTTAAAACAGCTTTAGCTAATTAGTGAAACATCACAACGAACTGAATACCAGCTTATGATCTTTCTAAACAGATGTATGATTTCATGTGTGTATCTACATGCGAACACTTAATGGGATGTTTTGATGTTTGGACGCACATACACAAAAGCTAAAGTTATTGAACATTACTAAATAAGTGCTTTACGTGCGTATTTTTACGCGTATGTTTGTTTGCATATATGTATTTATGTGGAAATTTTAATGTACGTTGTGTATAAAAACAAATTTCAAATGACTACAAAATTATAAATATAAAACATCATGTACGGCCGTATATTGAAAACGCATGTACTCATATTTGTGAGTAGTATAATGGTTATCGGTACAGAAATTGGAATCGGTGAAGTGAGTTCGAATTCTGACCGGTCAGTTGCGTTCACTTTCGCACTAACGGTCTTAGGAAAGCTTTTAATCAATTTCTTCACCACCCCCACTAAAAAAGGCAAAATAGCTGGCAATCAGTCTAAATAGAACTACTCAGAATTCAAAAACCGTGGAGAAGATAAGGACGTGCCGTTCAATTATATTTCCCAAGAAGCCCTAGTAATTCACAAATAATAAATAAAAATAATTGTGGAGAGATAATAATAATAATAAGAAGAAGAAGAAGAAGAAGAAGAAGAAGAAGAAGAAGTGTGTGTGTGTGTGTGTGTGTGTGTGTGTGTGTGTGTGTGTGTGTGTGTGTGTGTGTGTGCATAAGGGAAGAAGTTTGTGTGCATAAAAAATAATACATAGAGGAATTAAGTAAAAAATGCAGTGAATTGGCTTTATACTAGAAATGCGACGAAATGAGAAAAGAGGACCTTATTGAACAGTTTCGACTATCGTAAAAAGCGGGTAAAAATGAACATTAACTCAAACACGCAAAAATGAATCTAATGTTTTTAAGCAATGAGACGTCGATTTGGAGGGCAAATAATTATTGGAGATTAGATATAGGAATAAAGTTAAAACAATATAACAAATATTATTTAATAAGCAACCTAAAATTTCTAATTGGTGTACAAATTTTTTAGCTGAGCAATTATCATTTTTATTATTATCATTATCACGTACCGTTCTATACGGATAAGTATAGACAAATGGAGTAGAGAGAATTACGAGTAATTTCTTAAACATGGAAAGTGGAATTTGAACAATCTAACCACTTCGATTATGTAATGGGTTCGGTTCAAAATTACCGAGTATGACAGACACCTGAAGAATGTCGGATGGTACAACAGCCGAAACGTTGTGAGTATAGCAACCAAAAAGAGTATACTAATTCGATTATAACAATGTTAGTATAGATCTAAAGTTAAAAAGTGTTATTGTGTTCTGCCCGTAAGTATCGAAGCCAAACACTTATCCACAAACAGTAAATGCGAATAAGAGTTGTAACCTATTTCACCCAGAATTGGGTATGTCTTGGGTAAATGCAATCTAAAAGATGTCACTCTCCTGGTGTAAGTCGTAGGCACAAACAATCATCAATTGCATGAGAGCAGAATTTCACAGGATTCTACAATTCGAACTCCTAGATGATCCTCTCGTGACACCATTGCTAATTTTAGACATATATGAAAATCGTCTCAAATCCAATTGATCTTATCTGTAATGTGAAGATCGTGTGGTATGCAAATGTTGCCCTTGTAATGTGTCCATTTTATTGATCGCATACACTTCATGGTCGTCCAGAATCTGAACAGCGAATGAAGATATGTTCACGCTAAGTTTAAGGCGCTCATCAATTATCTGAAATGGCCATCAAGCATCTCAATTTCCCATAGCTTCTCAAAGGGTTCTAACCGAACAAAAAAAAAGTATTTATGGATCTCCATGAAATGACATTTATTTGTACTGGATTTCAGTACATTGAAACATATCAGAATATACGTCACTGTTTAAAGTACAGAAATAGATTATATCTCTTTGGACATTAAATCAATAAGAAATGACTTATTATTCGTTATCAACAGTCAGAAGCTATAAAATGATTTAATATTTAATATCTGAGCTGATAATTCAAATCACTCTTCCCCTGTAATCATAAATTTCGTACTTTTAAATACTTAACGGATTATACAGATTGATCTTACCTTTGAAATTTTCACTCAAAAGCAGTTTTTCACTGCCCAAATAAAATCAGTCATTTAAGTGCCATACATAATGCACGCTTGGAGGATCATATCTCTTTTGATCCAGGAATGACTAGACAGTAGATTGTCATTTCTTTCTTCAGAAGACCAGTTGCCAACCAATGTTATAGAACCCAATCTGTCCTTCTATTAAATCCATTGCTGGAGGAAGAAGAAATTAATTCCTTTCTAAATGGTCTTTGCGCATAAGTGAATGCAAGGAATTCAAATGGAATTTGAATTCGGCTCTTCGATTTCACATTCCGAGCCGATATCCATTTCACCTCAACGCACATCGAAATAAATAATTCTCGTGTCTTTGGTGGGTATTTTTATGCAATAAAGAAAAACAGTTGACTCCCTGAGTTAATCATTTTTTTTTCATTTTTACTCGCCAACAGTCTTTGGTAATTTAATGGCAATTTTACAGTCATTCAAGTTTTCATTTTTTATACCATTGAAAATCTAGTCTTTCATCCACTGAAATTTTATCAGTAATTGATAATTGTTGAAAAAAGTAAAAAAGAGTTGATAGATTTGCAAAAGTTTCATGATGAAATTTCATGTAGACTCTTCATCAAATTTTGATCCAGTAAACCAAAGAGAGAAGTAATTTTTAAACGATCAATGTGATATGATTTTCAATGTTTTTAATGGTGAAACATGAATCGTGGAGCAACTAACTACCACACTGCATGTTCATGCTTTATTTTTTTTATCGCTGTTTTAGCTCTTAAAAATGAAGTCAATGATAAAAAAAAGGGTACCTTATTAGTTTTTATTCCCTATTTTTACGAAGAATTGTTAAATTGTACTTCACGAGAAATAAAAAAATCCGTTGTTACGAATTGGAAAGAAGTATCACAAGCGAAAGAGTTATAAGATTTTATTTTATTTTTTTTTTTGTTTTGGGTTTTCATTGGAACAACAAGAAATTGAGGAAAACGAATCTTGTTATTTTTTGTATTATTTTTGCTACTTAATTTACGAAAAGACATATTTTTATGGATATGCTGCATAGTTGAAATAAAAAACATTAATCACAAACTGAAACAATTTTTGAAAAGTATGAAATGAAGGTGTTAAGTTGTTTTAGCAAAAAGTAGGACATTTTTTCATATATTATTTTTTTATATATAATCATTTAATTCTAAGCAAAGCAGGTGCCCAAGTGTTGTAGTGTGAGAAAAATCAAGGAGATAGAAGATGGCAATGGTCGTTGCGTTTAAAATGTTATAAATTGTAACTATCAGGGAAACAAGCAAACGGAAGGAAGTTCCACAAACAGGAAGTGCGAGAAAATACACTGTAAAGTAGAAGAGACGATTACATTTCGGCGATAAAAGAGTAGAAATTAAATACCAATCTAGTAGCACGCATAATTGATGTAGTCGGCTCACCAGAAATAAAAGTTTGACAGAGCTGTTGCCATGAAAATACTTGTAGAAAAGACAGAGCGAAGCCACATAACGTCGGTGAAAAAGTGACTGAAGTCGGAACTGAATTAAATTAATGATTTTTATTCAATTATATTTTCATCCAATCATTTTTCTGTCAGCAACTTTTGGTTTTAAAAGATTTTTAATTGCAGTGTTTTCAGATTTTGATACTTAATCTCGATGAATATAAAAAATGTTAAAACTAATAAAAAGGTGAGAAAATATAATGCAGAAATTAGAAGAGTAAAAAAAAATATTAAAGAAAATATAATGTAATGTTTAAAAAATATATAATGTAATGTTTCAAATGTAATCTTTTGATTTCGTTAAAAACAATAAAAAAATAAAAGGTAAAAGAAATTACTTTTTTTAATATTTGTTTAAACTGATCTGGTTGATTATGGTTTTCTAAATGACAATCGCTTCTGTTTAATACTAGTTGATCTATTTCTTGTTACATTATAGTTATAACACAACGAAAGACAGTTTTAATTAGACTGTCTTTCGTTGTGCGATAACTATCATGTAACACCTTTGAATGGGCATAATTTCCATGGAAAGTGATCAGGCGAACTACATTCTTAATTCCACCAATTCCAGCCTTCACGGCAAAGACCCGCTAAGCAACTCACATTGTAGCGAATAACCCACTTCTCACAAACCGCTATTTTGTAGGGTCGACTCCCAGGGGGGTGCTTTACTAATCACAGCAATTTTAACCTGTCCAACTCTAGGGTTAACCGTTATCTTCCCATTCATGTTTATAAACTCTACCCTTTACTTCTTACTCTGTAACCCCCTATCTTGAGTGGCTCTTGAGCCTTATACAAAGTGAACAGTATTGTAATGTTACTTAGTATGCCTGTATAATCACGATCACGAGTTCCCAACCAATTATGGTAATAGGGGCATTACACCATTACTGCCTTAACAACAGTGGGTGAGTCGAGAGTGAGGTTACATGGTTAGCCCATACTCTTTCAATATGGTTTTGAATTCAGAGTTGTCCTGTCAAAGTTAAATGGCTTATTCTGTCTACTGTTAGAATTATTATATTGCTACTATTATAAGAATAGCATTTAAAATGTCAATAATTCACTATTTCTTCTTACTTATCAAAACATTCGTAGCACATAAAACGGATTACCCACCGCGCATTCGTTTAATATCAAAACAGGTTTCTCGTGTGTTTTTTATATAAATATCGATATCAACGTCCAAGGAGATAATCAGGTTTTCTAAATATTAAAGCAATGTAGGCACTGACATCATAGCGTTTCCAGTATACTGTGCATTTTTCAAGTTAAGAATATATGCACGAGCAAAACACTTCAAGTCTCTACATATCAAAGATGATAATAGAATTATAAATGATGCATCTTGTTGCAAATAGAGAACTAAATCGGTGCATCACATTAATTCTATACGCTGGTGTATTGTCGTCGCTATCTAATGTTATTTGCAGGTACAACAATGTAGGTTACGTGAAAAATAAATTAACACATATTCTTTGAGTTGTTTCTATTTTAGAGTCCATGAAAAGATATTTCTTTCGTTTCCCTTCTTCGGTGCCAGATCCTTTATCATGGAATTTATTCTTAGTTACCACAAAAAATAACGAAATACAAATGTAGATAACATATCTACAGCCCAACGAAAAAATATAAGACAGAGAACACATGGAAAAAAGCCGAATCGTCATAGCACAGAATGAACTGTTTTAGATTATCTATTCTTTACAATGCGAATGTATGTCGTGATGTAGTGGATATCGACGAGGAATCGGAGAGCCGATTTCGAATTCTAGTTGAATTCATTGCATTCACTTAAGCACAAATAGCCTCGGGAAAGGCATCAATCAGTCTCATCTCCCTCCAGCTGTGGTTTTAAATAACAGGACAGATTACCTTGGTTGGCAACCAGTCTACCACAGAAAGAAATGGCAAAATATTAATAAATTTATTTTCTCCCTAGTCAGTCATGTCTCTTTGAAGACGTGATCGCCCAAGCTTGTATTACGTATAACACTTAACTGACTGATTCTATACAAAATTGGCAATTGCGATAAAAAATATGTTCGTTAACAGCCAACTGTAGATTTGTTCTTATTTTAAAGATACTATACAAAACATGTTAAAATAAAATTTCTCTAAGCACATTATTTCAAAATATTTTTATTTTCATTTACGTATCTCTTGTTTGATGTTAATTTTTCTGCCTCATATTTCGCTGACATTCTCAAGTTCTATTTCCATTTAAGTTTGTTATATTGACTTTTGCACAAATACCTTTCGTTATTAATCAGTTTTTCTCTCTCCGTCTTGGCTCTCTAGGTGTGGTTGGTAACCAGCCTAATGGAAGGACAACTATGAATTCAAAGCTGTATGCAGCTGTAGTGATATTTGCTGCTAGAAATAATGATTCTTTCAATTACTTAGAATTGTTATTTGTTTCGCTTTTCTCTAGACAATACGGTTAAAAGAAGTGATCGCAATATGCCGTAAGATCACTCACACCAACCAAGAAAAATTAGAGTCAAATCGAAAAATAAAAATAATTGATAGTAATTATTTTTGCTTGTTAAGAAATTGCAAAAAGATACTTCATGGTCGTCATTTATACAGTTTGACAGACCACAAGACGCTCTCTATTTTCGATTTTAAAAGTGTTCATCCATTTACAGTGTCATTAAACTATTGAATTAATGATCAATTAATTGTAGCAAACCACCCTCATTCCCTCCGTATTCCATTAGTGAGAAATAAGTTCTACTCAATCAGCCCTTGCACTCTGGAATCGACTCCCAATAGAATGTTTCCGATCAATACAATCTTAACCTGTCCAAGCCTAGGGTTAACTGTTATCTTCCCCACCAAACCGTGACTCTTAACTCTGTAACCTCGAATGGTTCCTGGGCCTTGTACAGAGCGAACCATACTGTCAAAAACCCTAAATAAAAGAGTCTCTTTCAATTCGATAAAGTACAAAAACACATGATATGCTTGTAATGCACTTGAATTAAAAAACAATATTTCAACCCTAATTTCGCCATTCATATTGCTTACCAGAGAATACATCAACGGACGCTGGTAAGAAATCAAGTGGAATATTAGAAACCTACTGATATCAGTTGTCTATACACAAACATTTTCATGAAGTGAAATGGAATGAGAGAGAGCGGTAATTTAATAAATTGGATTTAGTCGAAGTCTGCCTACATAACACATCACACACTAAATCCTGGGCGTAACTAATAAAACTACAACTTTTAGGCAAAATTCGACTTTCTTCATCAACATAGTCTTCTTTGAGGGTGATACACTGATTCCAATAATTCTCTAACAATTCGATGCCTTTTTGTAAAACGATTTGCCTTTGGCCTCAAAATGCACCCCAGTTTCCGATATCCATGCTTCATTGAAGCCAAGTCTCTTTCCCTGGAGCATTCTTTTTAAGGTCTGCAAACAACCAGTACTCACTGCGAGCCAGATCTGGAGAATTGGGTGGATGGGGAAGCATTTCGAAGTGCAATTCATGTAGTTTTGCTATCGTTGCAATCGACGTGGCACGGTGCATTGTCTTGATGAAAGATCACTTCTTCATTTGTGACAGTTTTTGGCAATTTCTTTTTTCAAATGCACCAATAATGCTTTATAATATTGTTGGTTCTTTTTTTTTTCAAGGTAACCAATGAACATCCCAAAATACGGAGGCCAAAATCTTGCCTGCTGATGTTTGCGTCTTTGGTCGCTTTGGGCGGCTTTCACTTGCTGCTGTCCACTCAGCTGACTGCCAATTTGACTCCAGAGTTAAGTGGTGGATCCATGTTTCATCCATTGTCAGATATTTACGCAAAAACTCTTTCTTGTTGCGTTGAAACAGTTGCAAACAACGCTCTAAATCGTCGACGCGTTGTTGTTTTTGATCGACTATGACCAAACTCGGCACTCACCTTGAACACAACTTTCTCATTGACAAATGTTCAAGCAAAATAGCGAATACACTGCCTTCTGGTACCCTAACCCTAGCCCCAACCCTTCTGCTATCTCACGCGATTTCAATTTACGATCGGCCAAAACGAGCTTCTGAAATTATTTAGTGTTTTCCAGGACAGTACCGATGTTGGGTGACCTGAGGGTTCAGCAACATCTGTGTCTGTACGACCGCGTTTAAAGTCAGCATACCACCACTAAACCATTGTTTCCGACGGAGCAGAGTCAGAATAACACTTATCAAGCCACTGTTTTGCTTGAACAGCATTTTTCTTATCAGAAAGCAATGCTTTATCAACACACGAAATTCAGATTTTCCCATTGTTTTGAAAATTTGCAACAGTAGCTTCACTTAAATAACTGTAATTGTAAACTAATAATCCGCTTGAGTCTACATTTTTCACGTACAATTTGTAGGTTAGTACTTCATAAAAATCATATGGATTTTTTATTAGTGGCGCCATCTATATGTCAGGGCCGGGATATATTGAGTTATGTGTATTGGGATCATGGAATATTCCATACAGCTATTGAAAATCCGCTCATCTACGCACAAGGGTTTATTTCCATGTTGGTCTGCCATTTTGCTGTTAAAACAACTTCAGCATTCTTTCAACAAATAATGAACAAAAGGTTTAATGTGCTTCTACATGTGATTATTGTCATGCAACCGTCAGAATCTACTGTGAGATTACTATTGCGTTTTACCACTAATATAATAATAACATATTGTTGCATCTTAAGATTTATTATATATACATTATATATAATAATGTAAATTTAGTATAATTATGCAGCATTTTTCTTTTTAACAAGTTTTATTCAAAAGGATAGACATTCTATGTCTATTCAGTTTATCTATTGACTTTTCCAAACTCCGATTAACCTTAATGGCTGCTTCAGATGCAAGTCCGAAATGAAGGCCATATCTCAGCTTCCAATACTTCTTTTAAGTTTGATTAAAAGTAGAATCTATCAAAAATAATACTTTTACTTTCTCTTTTTTATTATATAGTATTGCGTCTCGGAACATTGTCTTCAATAATAATAGTAGTAGTAATAATAGCAGTAGTAATAGTAGAGTTCTAGCGGGATAAAATAGCGCATTGTTTGGACAAAATTTCAGGTGGTGACTCTAGGGTGACCTATCCAGGGCACAAGCCTCGGCGATGGTATACGGAGGCTGCGAGCTGCCTACATGAAACTCACCCTCTTGGCTGTACCGAGAAGATCCAATGGAATTCAGGGCATTACATTTGGGGATATATATTCTATACATAATATTGAGTTTATAATATTATAAATTAAAAATCTGCTACTCAGACTTTCAGATGAAACTCTGAGTAGTGGATTTTAGTATAATTAAATTTATAACATTATTATTTGTCTAAATTTCTGAGATTAGGTAGTATTTACATTGTTCAGCCTGTTTCCCTCATCTTTATTGTCATATTCACTACGTTTCGGCCGTTGTACGCTCTGGCCTTCTTCGGGAATCTGGAATTTTTAACCGAACCCTTTATTTCGATTACTGGAGTAGATTGTTCTCGTGCCATGAGTTATGCCATTTCCGGCTGTCTTAGTAATCTATTTAGCTCAGCTCTCTAAGTTTGTTTTGTTTTGTTTTGTTTGTTTGTTTTTTGTTTTGTTTTGTTTTGTTTTGTTTTTTTGTTTCGTTTTGTTTGTTTTTTTTTTTTTGTTTTTTTTGTTTTGTTTTTTTGTTTTCGCCACTACTGTCGCCAGATATTGAACTCACAATTGTTTGGGGTCAAGTCACTGGATCCAACCAAAGCTTTTTTTCCACTGGGTCATGTGTCCTGGCCCAGTAGAAAAAAAACCGTTAATTGAATTCACAAATGCGGTTGTACAAAATGGTTAATTTAAATATTCTTCCAAAAAATAAAAGAACAGTAAATAAGTTAAGGTTGACTTTCATTATTTCATTAAAGCAAAACTTGAGGTTACAATTCTACAGTATCGATCATTGTGTGAGTATTAGGTATATTTTACAGGAGCCAGTTTGAAATCACTCTGTTCCGATTACTGAATCCATTGTCTTTGTTGTATCCACGTAATTTCACTCGATCCATCTTATGACCTTCTCCCGTTGTATAATTCATATAAAAACTGGTACAATAGATATTTCTTGAGTTTTTACAGAAATAAAAAAAAATCGGCACAAGTTTAAAACAAGTGAGAACTCCGACTGCTTATCTATCTATCTCTGACTGCGACTCTCTACATCTTGACGGACAGCTCGTAACTAGAGTATGACTACCGACCCTTTCCTATTGCCCATTTGTTCATCTCTATATTATGACGGACGGCTTCTAACTCGCTCATTCTAGAATGTAGCTTGTCTATATCAAACCAAGACCAGAATTTCTTACCTAAGTACTTGATCCCGAATGTTTTTTATTTCTTTTTCTTTTTTTTACTTGTGAATAACTATATCCGCCAGTAATAAATCCTGAGACAATCATCAATGCTTCAGTAAACTTCAACAAGCGGACATGTTTCAAAATTTTCTCTAATCACTGTAGCGATGTTATGCTGGTGATACCATTGCAAATGGTTTTGTCGACCAAAAACACACATTCACCAACCAGAAGAATGATGCCTCATCGTTATTGAATCAACAAATAGATTTATTACTGCTTGGTTCAGATGTACTATCAGATTATTTCTACACTACCCTTAAATTTTAAATAATGACTTCCTTGACAACAATTGTATTTCCCAAATGCCAATGATAACTGAAAAAGATATCATGAAATATGTTGGCACTTCCTGTACAAGTAGTCGTTTGGGGGTTTTCGTCAGGTCTCACCCTTAACTAATTTTGTCAGGCCTCGCCCTCAACTAATTCAAGCATAGAAGCGATGTCTTAGTGTTTTTTTGTTTTTTTTTTTGTTTTTGTTTTGTTTTTGTTTTTTGTAAAGTTTCTTTATATTGTCTTGCGCCAACACTCAGTCTAGGAATTTTAGCTGTAAGGAGTCTCCTTTCTCGGTATTTCTAGATTGAATCCGCAAGGATAGGGGTAAAATTTTCCTGATACATCATGTGACCCTGTAACTCTTCTAAAGTTACAGGGTCACATGATGTATCAGGAAAATTTTACCCCTTTAAATGTTTTTCTCGTCATGCTTGATTAGTCAGTTAAGTGTCATACATAATACACGCTTGGGTGATCATGTTTCAAAAAAGACATAACAGACGCGGCAGAAGATTTTCTCATAGTAGGTTGCCATTTCTTTCTGTGGTAGACTGGTTGCCAACCAAATATGTGAATCGCACACTTCATTCCTTTCATTTAGATAAAAATCGCTTAGAGGACACAAAGTGGAAGCAGCTTCCACTTTTTCTTCTATTCATTCTCACTTTAAGCAATCCAATTTGGAGCATTCGTTTGTTGTCTTAACCAGTACAACTTGTAGCACGCATTGAATTACAACTCGGTGCATGCGTTGAATTTCTAAAACACTACAATTTAGAACATGCTTTGAACGGCTTAACCAGTACAAGTTGAAGTATGCGTTGGACGCCTTGACCATTACAACTTGGGGCGTAGAATGGACGCTTTAACCAGTACAATTTAGGGCATTAGTTGGAAGCATTAACCAGTAAAACTTAGATCATGCGTTGAACACCTTAACCAATACAACCTGGAGCGCTCGTTGGACGCCACAACCAGTACAACTTGGAGAATGCGTTGAACGCCATAACCAGTGCATATTGTGGCGTGATTGGACGCCTTAACCAGTACATATATAATTAACCATATATAATTAACCAATCTTTTCGGAGTGGGAAAATAACAATGATTTTTATCTGATAAAAGTCCTAGTATTTAATCTATAGGGTGAGTGTAACGAACCCGACTGGAATTCGAACTCTGTTCTTTGATTTATCTTTCCGAGCTGTTATTTCTTACCACTTGCCCATTCTTATGGTACAAAGAGAAATGTCAGTAATTGAACCATTTTATGGGTACAGTTCGTTATTGATTTTACTCTATAACAACGTCCCGAAATTATAAGATTAAAATGAAAAACCTACACACAATGTATTTTCTAAATCTATCACATTCGAACTATCGTTTGTTTTGCTTCGTGCAACGCTCATTGTTTGGTTAGCGGTTCCAACAATTTCAAAATATTGAAAGATCAATTCAATCAAAATTCATAATTTTATAATGGAATACGCAATTTAACTGAAAAGTGGCATAAATCATGGAAATATATTGATGATCAAATAATGATGCTATAAATTTATTTGAATTAATAATTTTATCAAAAACCAAGAAAACTTGCATCAGCATAATCTGATACCAGTCTACAGTAGTGGAACATCCAGAGAACCTCTAGCACATTACACTCGCCAATTGGTCTGCAAAATGAATTTCCTAATCAACGCGCGATTTTAGGCAGCCGTTATTATTAATATTTTCAATGCTTTATGTTTTTGCATCTGTAAATCATTTGCTCGCCCATCTGAGAAGAAAGTAAAAGGAATGACAAGTAGAAACAGAAAAAAAGGCTTATCTCCATTGCGCTTTGTATTTTTCTATAATTTTTTCTTCCGGTTCTTTGTGTTTGCTTTATATTTCTATTTTCATCCGTTTGTTTTTTATACAATTTTTTCAGCCAAGTCATATCTTTTTTCTCATTTTTTGCTAAGGAGCCAACAGGGAAGTGATAATAAAACAAAACCAGTTATGTTTACCCAAGTGAATCCTTTATAAATAACTCTAGAATACAACTGACTTACAGAACTAGCAAGGAATGGCGGATTGTTTTTACGCTTGGGTTTCAAAGGTTTTAGAAGTATATTGTGAAACGCTGGTCCAGCGTTGAACCGTGCATTTAATGACCTTAAACCATATTAAATTCTATTCATATCGACTCACACACAGCAGTTCGTGTACATGCATATGTTTCCGTCTGGGGTAGGTTAAACGCGGATCCCACTTTCTAAATTCAATATTGTATTTTAACGAAATATTTTCACCACTCGATTATGTTTGTGCGCGCGTGTCTTTGTTAAATATTGCATACTTTTAACTATTTTATTAAACAAGTAAAACTGGAGCAATTGTTTATAAC
This sequence comes from Ascarosepion bandense, assembly GCA_037127315.1. Lineage (NCBI taxonomy): Eukaryota > Metazoa > Mollusca > Cephalopoda > Sepiida > Sepiidae > Ascarosepion > Ascarosepion bandense. The sequence continues at coordinate 252,388 of JBBBDQ010001138.1, forward strand.
CCAAGTAACATAATAGGAAACAAATTTGGATGCTTTTCTTGAAAGACCAGTGTCAACGTATTCTTCCGACATTCAGTATTCTTTCGACATTTACTGTTAAGTCTATACTTAAATTTTTGCAGACAACATAAATTGTTTAGCAGTTAAATAAGGAATTTATCAGAATCTGGATAAAATATCCTCCAGATATAGCATGGAGATTAATGCCATAAATTAAAAAATAAATAAACAAACTTATAACGAACAGAGAGAAGGAGATTTCAACTAAGATAAAAGTCGGTGGTGAGGAACATAAAGTAGCGAGCCAATTCAAATATCTTGGCTTGATTATCAGTGAAGTGGGATCCAGAATAGAAATAATTACAAGAGTGGCAGCTGTTGCAAAACTAAGAATCATCTACCTGAAATCAAAAATCAGACTATTATGTGCATTACCTTTCTCAATCTTTATACTATAGCACCATCATAGGCATCTCCTCTGTGGACTGCATCACAACGGATACTGTGTGAGACACCATCAAACAAAAAAAGGCCCTTCTAAAGACCTTATAATCACCACCAAGAAACGAAAATTGAAATGGTAAAGCTATGTCATACGAGCCACTAATTTTTCCACTACCATCCGACATAGTAAAATGTAATACTACGTCACTGAATAGACTGGAAGATCCTTCACAGAGATACACGATAGTTTATAATTAAGCGTTGATAAGACGAATAATGAATTATGGCTAAATACTATCCGTAGTTCTAAACTTGCATAAAATCTGATACCAACAAAGTAAGAATTTCTCATTGTATTTTTTTTATCAGTCATCTTTTTTGTTTACTCAAATTGTTATGAAGTCTTATGGTTTCAGTTGTTTTTTCTTCGTTTGGTATTAACTACTGATTTATGCTTTTTAACGCAATCATATGGTTCGAACTAATTTAGTTGGTTTAGATATCAGTTTTTTAATTGTTAGGTCTATATTTTTTAGTATAAACCCACTCCTTTGTGAAATGATATCATATCGTCAATCCTTACTTTTTCAAAAAGCTTCTTTATGTTGTTTTATATTGAACTATGTTTTCCAACGGAGAGTAAGAGCTGTACATTCAGTCAAAACATGTTTTACAGTGTATGCTTTTAGGTATGTTGGGTATATTGGTTGGTTTTCCTCTTTCATCAGTAGGGTCAGTTAATTGCTATACGTGAATCACACTTGGGCAATCATGTCGCTTTCGATCCATGATTGACTAGGAAGATTTTCTCGCTGTAGGTTACCATCACTTTCTGCGAGTGTATAATTCTCGTGTGATCAATGCTCAAACGGACCAATATAATCTCGTTTCGGGATTTTCTGTATCCTGGCTTCAATTCTCCAAGTATGGGCGTGATTTGCAGCAATTTATTTGGTGCACAGTTACTCCAACGTTGTTGCCATTTTTGGTTACTAAACCTGTTTATTTGGCTCCCCAAGTCTGTGTAATGGATCTTAAATTTCAGGTAAGTTTCTTGTTTGGCCACTAAGTTAGCTTTGTCGTTTCAAATAATTTCAAGGTGACTTTCTTCAATATCTATCGGCACGGATGCTAAATGGAGTTTATTTAGCAACTTGACTATTAATGAATTGTCTAGTATTTTTGTTTTGAATGTTCTGATAGTGAAGCAGAAAATATTATAATGTTTTGATTTTTATTTGTTGAAATAATGCTGAGCGCTAAACTGATTTAAAATGCTCTTTCGGAACAATTGCATCTTTTACGGTCGTTTCTAATTTGATTATGTGGCCCAGTGTCCTTTTCTTTCTAAAACCACATTGTAGGTCTGTAATTAGTTTATTTTTCTCCACGTATAACTTCAATCTGTCATTTATCATCAATTCCATGACGGCTACTCGGTGAAATAGTTCTGTAGTTTTCTGGGTCAGCTGACGTTCTAGGTTGGGAGCTGTTATTATAGTAGTTTGTTTTCAAATATTCGGAAATTACCGATTATCCATATATCATTCTATTTTTTAGATGTTCTAAGGATTATTTTGGTAATTATCTTAGGAATTCGTAGTATACTTCATTCAGGATCAACTGCATCTTTTTATTATTTCAATTCTGAGTTGTGGCTTTCTGTATTGTTAGATGTAAAATTGAGTTCACATTTTTCTGTTTTGTTTTTAGACTAGGAACTTTTGTTGACCATTTTTACTTGAGAATTCTTTTTGCTAGTGTATCTGCTATGTCATTTTTATTGGTTATTTATTGTTATGGTGCCCTATTTATAGGAATGGACTCTTCCTCCGTCAATAAATAATAACTTGCGTGACTTCTGGGGACGCAGCTGTAAGACAATCAAGTAGCAGTCGAGACGCAGCGTAACTATACCGTTCGTACATACATTTCTATTAGCTGACTACTAATACACTGACTTTGTATATATGTTTTGTTATTCTAATACATTGTTTTGAACTTACCGTCTTGTTTCTGTGTCTTTTCTTCCTGGCCCAAACAGGCCACAACAACTTAACAACGAAGATTTTGCTGCAACATATATATATATATATATATATATATATATATATATCTTGTAGAAGAGTTAAAGTTCTGTCCTCGAGTCATTCACTTCCTACTGGTTGGCCAGCGAACGCATGCTGCTTAACTCGGCCATATTCTGTAAAAAATGCTTTAATTTTTATTTTTTCTTCAGAAATTTAATTAAATCAACTTTTCTGTGTTAGCTGCTTGTGGTAAGTCAACCGGGATTCAGTCTGTTTTTCAGTCTGTTTTTCTGTAATTTTTGGGAACTTTTTTTTTAATTTTTTTAATTTTTTTTTTTTTCGTTTTTGTTCGTCTTTGATTTTTTTTTTTTTGTCACTAACTTAGTTTGTGTAAATTATCTTGCAATTCAAGGTTATTTTCGACTTATACTAAGTTAAAACTTTGTAAACCTCAGTCAATTCATTTTTTTCTCTTTTCTTTTTTTTTTAATTGGAGTAGATAGTTCCTACTATCGCCCGGTCTCACACTCCACCCACTTCTTTTGAACAAGTGCAGAGGTGATCGCCTTGTTTCTTGTTCAGGAAGGGGTTCCCGGTTCATCCCCCTTCTCCGGTCTTAGTGTTAGTTCAGCTGGAAGCTCTTTACAGTTACGGAGTATGGTGGCAACGTCTTTACATTCGGAGGGTACCGGGATGGCAGTTTCCTGGTTGCTGCTTCCGACTGGTAATTAGGAGCCCGAACTCTTGCGTAGCGTCTTGAGAGACTGCTTCTATCAGCAGTTGAATAATACCGGGGTTCTTGTAGTGCCATATCGCGCATGGACGGGCGTCCCTGCATGAACGTTCGGTGGGCAACCCCGAGGCCACATTATGTTGTAGGCCGCGCCAGTCTCCATCCTTCACACGTTGCAAACGATTGACCGACTGATTCTATTCTAAGACCTCTCCTTAATTGAATCACTATGGAAAAAAGCAAACATAATAGCAAAACTAAGCCAGCTCGTCTGAAAACGCCCAAACCCGTCTGCATCACCATGAACTGTCCACACCATGAACTTTTCAATCACCCAATCCCTTACGCAAGTGGTGGACTTCCCCACGCGTTTCTCCGACAACCCTAACGGAAGGGACTCACTTCTAGACCTCTGCTTCACTTCCATCCCAGACTCTTGCACTACCAGACAACTCTGCCCACTCGGAAACTCTGACCACACTGTAGTGTCCGTCAACATTTCATTCCACTCCCGCCCGACCCATGAAACCCAGACAAGTAGAATATCCTACTGCTATCAAAGAGCAGACTGGGATTCGTTCCGAGACTTCCTCTGTGACATCCCTTGGAACAACGTTTTTAGTCTTCCCATCGAAGAATGTGCATCCGCGGTCTCCTCCTGGGTTAAGGCTGGCATCGATGTCTTCATCCCTGCTAGGAAATTCCAGCTTAAATCTCATTCGTCTCCATGGTTCTCACCCGCTTGCTCATTTCTTCCGACTCTATCGTAGCTACGCGTCGGACCAAAACAGGCGCCTTTTCACTTCAGCTCGTAATAAGTGTAAAAAGACACTTAACGAAGCTAAGATGTTGTTTGCTTCCAGAGTGAAGCAACGCATAACATCCTCTAAATTCGGCGCCAAAGTCTACTGGCGACTCTGTAAAAGAGTACTTAACAAGAGCAAGTCTACAATACTCCCACTAATCAACAAATTTGAGGTCCTCACCTCCCCAGCGGATAAGGCTGAATGCTTTGCCTGCAGATTCTCGAACAATTCGATACTGGACTCATCTGGAGTTTTTACACCCGACTTCTCACCTAGAACAGAGGTACAACTGAATGATGTCAACATTACACCCTCGTTTGTCTCTAAGATAATCTTAAAACTTGACCCTCACAAAGCGAGCGATGCGGACGGAATCCCAACCATAGTCTTAAAGAAATGTACCCCTGAACTCTCCTCTGTCCTTTCTAAGCTCTACAACCTCTGCCTATCTGCTTCCTGCTTTCCTGCCTGTTGGAAATCTTCCTCTGTAGTTCCTATATTTAAAAACACTGGAGAACCCTCTGACCCTGCAAATTACCGCCCTATCAGCCTTCTTCCGATCTTTGGCAAAGTGTTCGAAGCCATTATCAACGCCGAGGTGGTTCAGCATCTCACAGCACACAGGCTCCTCTCGGGAAAGCAATATGGTTTCCGCTTCACCAGGTCTACTGCTGATATGCTAACAACCATCACCGAGTACATATACCAGGCACTCGACAGGAATGGCGAAGCCCGAACCGTTGCATTGGATATATCTAAGGCGTTCGACAGAGTTTGGCATGCTGGCCTTCTATGCAAACTGCGGAGCTATGGTATAACTGGACATTTGTTTGAACTAATCCAGTCATTCCTCTCTAACCGCACAATGAAGGTGGTATTAAACGGACATGCCTCCCATAACTACCATACAAACGCAGGTGTCCCCCAAGGCTCCATCTTAGGTCCTACACTCTTCCTGATATACATTAATAATCTCCCTGATTCCATAAGATCCCAAGTAGGTTTGTACGCCGATGACACCACAGTTTACTCTCACCTCGACCAAAAATCTGGTGTAGGCGTCAAAGCTAAACTCGCAGCCGAAATTGAAAAAGACCTCCAATCCATAGTGGACTGGGGTAAGAAATGGCTAGTAAATTTTAATGCTTCTAAAACGAAGCTACTCTCAATTAACCATCATCGACAATCGCACCTACCTCCCATTAGCATGGACCAGGCTTGCCTCCCAAAGAGTAAAACACTACGCCTCCTTGGTCTCACACTTTCAGCGGACCTCAAATGGAATGACTATATCGAATCCATTGCTAAATCCGCTGCTATGAAAGTCGGTTCTCTGTGTAGGGCCCGGAAGTTTTTTCCGTCTAAATCTATCCTGCACATATATAAATCTACCATCCGCCCGTGCATTGAATACTGCTTCCATATCTGGTCGGTGCCCCTGCTATTCTCCTCAGGCTTCTCGATAAGGTACAGAGGAGGGTCTGTAATGTGATAGATACCGACTTGGCAGACCGCCTGCAGTCTCTCTCCCACAGGCGCGACGTGGCTTCCCTGTGTCTCTTCTATAAATACTTTCACGGCTTCTGCTCCGATGAACTTAGATCACTGGTGCCCCCTAGATACGAATTTGCACGAGATACTAGATTAGCAACTAGATCCCACCCTTTTACAGTGAAACCGATAAAATGCAACCGCAACTTCTACTCCAACAGTTTCTTTCCTCGGACATCCCGACTGTGGAATTCCCTTCCACACGATTGCTTCCCCGACGGCTACAATCTCCAGGAGTTTAAATGTAAGGTCAATAGACATCTCCTAACACACTAACTTGCTCCCATTTTATCAAACACTCTTCTCATCTGCCCAACCCTCATCCTCGGTATCCTTACTCATCTGTTACCTTCCTCCTGACATTCCCTATGTCTAACCACTCCTTCTCTTTACCTTCCCCTATGTAGCCCCATGCGCAATAGTGGCAGTGGAATGCCTTGCTTGGGGTGAAATGATTAAAAAAAAAAATCAGTCATTTTCATTCTTCACGATTTATTCTTTTAGATCTCTTTATTTTCCCATTCAATGTCACCAAATAAAATAAAAGATTTCGGTAATTGGTCTAACAAACTTTGGAGTTCACCTTTGTTTATGGGGTCTTTTGGTGGAACCTTCTCTGATTTGGTATATATATATATATATATATATATATATATATATTGTCTTTTCCATGGTAATAAGAGACAGGTCCTCATTATACCTCTAGAGGTGTTTAATCTTTCATGCGGGTATGCTTTTACACAAATGTTATGGAATTTTTTAATCTTTAAAGTTATGCTCGTATGTTTTCTTATCTAGAATTTTCACAAGAATTATTTCATTTTTTACGTTTTATATTGACTTAGGATTAACCATTGAACATATAACCATTGAGGAATGGTGATTTGGTTAGTGGAACCAAATATAACAATCTAATATTATGAATCTAGAAAAAGGATACTTCAGCCTGCTCTTGACCATAATTTGACACCATTTGGAGTCTTTTTGCTTATTTTGTTTGTTTATTTTCTGTATACATATAATGAAATTATGTTTTACTGACTATGCTCCTCGCTCACTCTGGAGTCCTACAAAAAGAAATGCCTAGGGCGACTAAGGCTACAAAGTCCGTATACTCACATTATGACAAGTTAATTGTTTAAGCCTTAGCTTCCAGGTTTTTCTTAGTAGTTTGATACATCTTCATGTATCCATTGTTTAGGATGTGGGGTTTGATACATTGACACCCACACACACACACACGCATGGTCACTCAGCGTTCCACGTGATGACTGGTTCCCGCCAAAACGATGCTAATAAAAGCGAAAAACATCACGTGGTACACTAGTTAGGATTTCGTCCCGGGACAAGAGCAAACATGTCTTCCTAACTCACACAAACACACGCGCACTAATTGCGTGTAGCAATTAGTGGCGCAAAAATTTCTTTTATTTTTCTTCTCCTACATTAACACTATGCACATTAACTTTCATTCAAACAGGACTTTACATAAAATAACTTCCTACACATAAATCCACAATTTTTCCAACCTTCGTCAGTAGAAATCCACAGACTGACTAAGACTGCTACATTCGCATGTAAGTCTCTCTCTCTCTCTACTCAACGCACACACAGACACAGAACTTTGTCTTCTGTCTGACTTTCTTCATCAAGGATTTGAACTGTGAACTCTTTACGATAATCTTAAAAATTGTTACAAACCTTTCTTTCAGCTAGAGAAAAAACTTCATACATCTTATTTTGTTTCTACTTACAGACGAAGGGGAATGACTCTTTCCTTTTCACTTTCTTATGCATGCTCTCTCAACCCCATGTAACCTTTGTCAATACATTGTTTTTCTGGTTACTTTCGCCTTTTTGTTCTTCCTTAAATCCTGCTTTAAATCATGATCCCGTGTTACGTCGAGTCGACTCGCAAACATAAATTAGTAAGTGGACGCACCGTCCACTACAAGGATGATATGAAATATTTTGTATGTTATTTTGTTATTTCCATCTCTGTAATCCTGTTTCTTTATTCTTTCTGAACCTGAGTATGAGAATTTCTTTACCTGATCCAGTGACTGAACTCACGGTCATTAGATAACGGTAACAGTTCATTAACCACCGCCAATGTCAAATATTTTCGAGATTTGATTATACATGTTCAGTGTTATTTTATTATCATGTTTATTTTACAAACGCTAATTTAATGCTCTGTTTGGCTAACAAAATGAATTCGGGTCTTGGGCTACATTTATTTAAAGAACGAATTGGGCCACGAAGAGTCATTATAATGCGATCAACAAGATTCATTTAAATCTACCACCCCACTCCCTAAACATGTTCGCATGCTCCTACTGAACCAACTTCACGTTGAAGTGTGTCTTCAGTGGAAGTTGTATGACGTTTCAAGTTATTACTCCACTCTACTTATTGATAAAATTCATTTTGTTTTTTGTTGCTTTTTTTTTTGGTTTTTGGTTTTTTGTTGTTGTTTGTCCTCTATATTAGGATGTTGCTAAGATTTCATACTGGACAACCATTGCAGTTAATTGTTTTAGTTAGAACGTCTTTGATATAAAGTTTTTGTTTTCTTCGTAAGCTGTACGATTTCAGAATGAGGCTGCATAGATCAGGTTTATTTCACATCTTGCAGCCGCTTCACATCTCATAAAAGAAAGAAAATTATCCCTCATTGTCCAATAGTTCTTACCTCTGCGCAAAGAATTTTGATAACATCTTTCAGTGGAGGAAATAAAGGGTTTATTAAAGTAGGATAGACTCACCTCACTTCTCTATCGGGAACAAATCTCCCAAAGTTTTCAGCCTAATTGTTTTTGGATTCTTTCTACGCCTAAAGGGTGCATGAATGCACACTTTTTATTTTTAAGCGTAGTTTAGACTAAAGACCGAATTAGAGGAATGTAAGAATTGGATGATTATGTTGAGTCCATCTTTCAACAAGGATGGATTTTAAAATTTTGGCTTTACCTAGGCTCGAACTTCTACCTCTGAAAAATCTGTTAAAAGGTTGTATACTAAGCTTATCTTGATGTTGTACAGTTGTAGATTAAATAAAACAGATCAAATACGAAAATACTGGTCTGCAAAATGAGGTTGTTAAATATTGCCTTCTAGATCCTGCACACCCCACTGTCCTCTTGAAACCCCTAGGCCTGAAACCTGGCTAGGACTTTTTTCGTGAACATATCACTACCAGTCAATTTTCCCCACTTAAGATGTGTTTAGGTTTTTGATCTGATGAAGTATTAGGCTTAGCAGATCGAAGTGTCATCAAGAATGAAGTGTGTCAGTTTTAAGTAAAGGAATAAAATAATTGATATTTGCTTGTAAAAAGAACGTTGAATTTATTTGTCTAACCTTACATTTATCACATTTCTTCCCAAGTTATTGGTGTTGGAGTTTACCTATAATCATAGCAGTTTTGTGACTTAGCCCAACTCACAACAGCAATATCTGTGATTGGTAAATGGTAGTCGGTTTAACAATTCGAAGCGCGAAAGTTGCCTTGAGTCTGCGTATAAAGTTTTTCCAAATATTCAATCGTTTCATTATTTTGAATACGAAAATTTTTCGGTTAAAGACATCTTCAGAAATCTACCCGTCAAGGGATTGGTGATGGTGACAATTACACGCACACACACAATATATATATATATATATATATATATATATATATATATATATATATATATCCGAGTGGGTACAGAACGAAGAAAGAATTTTTCCGAAAAAACATTCATTTAAAACAGTGCTCGATATATGATGTATAGAGCTGTGAATATTTATTATAAATTATGTTTTAGAACATGTACATTAGTTTTTAATATATGTCCTCGATAATCATATGTTTGTTTCAACGTTGGGTACGTTTCATTGGGAGGTAAAAGCAAAACTGAATTCGTCTGCTCCCTATATTTGGTTCATTGTTGTTGTGGGAGGTTGGTTGGGGTTATTGATAATGAAGGGAATGTGTCTTCTAGAGTTTTGAAGAGCCTGGTGTGTAAGTGCTAAATTGTTGATTAATGGTATTATCTGTTGGAGTGTACGTTTTTATCTGTCGGATATATCTTTTGGTTAGAATTTCGCAGAGATTGGTGTGTGTGTGGGGGGGGGGGGGGTTATTACTCGGTCAGTTTTGTGTGTTTGCGTGGGGTTTTCTTGTGTGCGTGATTGGGGACTTGTCTTGTTTGTTGACCTTAAGAATTTTTAGGCGTCTTGCTTAGCTAGCGCTTGATTTATTTGTGTCTGTTGTTACCAGACAAATTTTATTTATTCTCTTTCATTTAGCGGCGAGGCTGTTTTTCTTAGGGTTCCTTATATAGACGTGATAGGGTGGGGTGTTTTTTCTTTTTAATTTTGATTTTTTCAGTACGGCATATTTTGTATTTTATTTTTGTTTTTCATATTTTTCATATTTTTTTATTTTAGCGGGATGGGGTGTTTATTCATGTATTATTGTATTTAGGCAAATTTGTTTCTAAAAAGTCTAAACTTGCATTCTTTCGGAAGTAAATGCAAATTTCTATTTTGTCAGCTTTTATAATGTTTCTAAATTTGTATATTTAATCTTAATATTGAATTTAGAAGATCGATTTTTTTCCTTTTAATTTTTTTGATTCTTTTTTAATTTGGGAGCTATTTTTTTAATTTGGGAGTTATTTTTTTTCTTTTGGAATATTAAACTTTGTTGTAGACTTTCGTAATTTGATCTATTTAAGTGTGGATTGTTTTGTATTTAGGCGAGGTTATTTATAAAAAATCAAAAATTGTATTTTTAGAGGGCAAATGTAAATTTGTATTTTATCAGTTTTTATAATTTATCTAAATTTGTATATTTTTTAATCTTGATTTTGAATTTAGGGGATCGATTTGTTTTCCTTTAATTTTAATTATTCCTAGATTATAGTTTGGGAGCCTGTTTACTTCTTTTAATTTTACATTTTATTTATTTAGATGTTGTTGTGGGTATTAGATCTTACTTTAAGGGTTTATTAGATCGATTTTTCTGTAGCATTTTTAGTCTTTTATAACAAGAATATCTAGTCAAACTTCTAGTATTTCCTAGCATGATTGTAGGGTTAGGTCCCTAATGTGTTTACAGTTTACTGTGGTTTCAATCAATGCCCCATGACCAATAAATGTCTGACAAAATCTTTGATATATATGTGTTCGATCTCATCCATAGAAAATCCTAAAGAGAAAAAAATATATATTGGGAATACCATGAACGTATTTAAAAAGCGCTTTTACAATCACCTCTCATCCTTCAATAACAAAGAAAAACAAAACATGACGTTTCTCTCCAAATACTTTTGGAAATTAAAAACCGAAAATAAAACACCTAAGGTTAAATGGAAAATCCTCAAACAAGCAAGAACAGCAAAATCTATAAAAGAACCATGTTTTCTCTGCCTTCAAGAAAAAATAGAGATCCTTAAATATATAAATAGTAACAAGCTTTTAAACCAGAGGCACGAAACCACAGTAAACTGTAAACACATTAGGAACCTAACCCTACAATCATGCTATAGGAATGTTTTTTTTATTTTCCAAAGACGATCAGCCCATTTTGACAATGTTCATAGAGCTATGGACAAAGATATATATTGATTGTTTAATTACTTAGTTTTTAGTCATAATAAAATTAGACCAGTGCACATTTGTATTAAAAAGTGTTCAATACAATTTTATTGTAGAACTTATGAATATTTTTCATTTGTAAACAAGGTATTACGTAATAACTCATTTACAAATGAAATATATATATATATATATATATATATATATATATATATATATATATATCATTTGTCTATTTTGTCTATTTTGTGTAGGATCCATTCGTATCGTCTGATAAGCTCTGATAATCTTGATGGTGCTATCGTTGAAAGACGACAAGAAATCACAGTAATTGTTGATTTTTTTCTCAGGTCTAAGCTTTCGGCTTACATAAGCCATTATCAAAGAATGAACATTAACATATAGTGAACATAGAACATTTAAGTTATTAACAAAGTGGAATTAAATAAAGAGAATTAAATCAAAGAGACAAGTTCATTTTTACCGTGGCGGGTGGCCGCAGACAGTGACAAAATGGTGGTGGTGTGGTTCTTGATCCGATTACAGGCATTTGAGTATGTTTTTGAGATATCAAAATTTATCGTACTCAAGCCAGGTTTAAGTTGTTTGATGTAGATAGCTTCCAGGATTTTGAGTTTCCACTTATGTAAGCCGAAAGCTTAGACCTGATAAAAAAAAATCAACAATTACTGTGATTTCTTGTCGTCTTTCAACGATAGCACCAACAAGCTTATCAAACGATATGAACGGATCCTACACAAAATAAATAGACAAAACTTGTCTATATATATATATATATATATATATATATATATATATATATATATATATATGGCTAGAAAAACAAAATCAATCCTTCAATTAAGTTTTCATGCTTAATTGAAGGATTGATTTTGTTTTTCTAGCCAAAATTTCACCGCCTGGTGGAATTTGTCTTTAATTTTTCTCCATACGACGTCAGTCCCTTTCTTTCTTTCTTTCTTTCTTTCTTTCTTTCTTTCTTTCTTTCTTAAGCTGGCTAGCTGTATTCTAGTGAACTGGTCACACTGTCTATTTGACTCTCCCTCCCCTGGGCCAAAAGTTAAAATATTTTCTTCAACCACTGAGAGAAACAATATGGAATGATGTCTTAAAATATTGTTAAAATGTAAGCCATTTTTTTCTTTCTTTTAACTTTTGCTTAAATTTAAAAGTTTTCATGCTTAATTGAAGGATTGATTTTGTTTTTCTAGCCAAAATTTCACCGCCTGGACTTTAACTAAGTTAAAACTTAGCAAGTCACCATCATTTTCTTTCTATTGGAGTGGATGGACTGGGCTATCGCCCGGTCCACACTCCACCCACGTCTATTGAACAGAAAGAGGCACATCCCTTGTTTCCTGTTTAGGATGCGGTTTCCGGTTTTCTCTTTTCCAATCTTTTTGCTCTTTTCTTTATATTTTTTCCAATTGGAGTAGATAGACTAAACTATCACCCGGTTCACACTCCACCCACGTGTATTGAACAGGTGAAGAGGCTCGTCCCTTGTTCCCTGTTTAGGATGTGGTTTCCGGCTTTCTCTTTTCCAATCTTTTTACTATTACGTAGCCCCCTGCGCATCAGTGGCGTTATCGCCTTGCTCGGGGTGATATGATTTAAAAAAAAATGTAACGTGGGTCTTGTTAAGCATGTATATCCAATGTAATTTATGAATTTGGTTTGATTCGTAAATAATATTGCTTCTGTAATTTAGATCAATAGTATATACGGTCGTGTTTGAAAAATAAAGCTATAACACTATATACAACAATTTATATATTTAGTTAAAAGTAAAATAAATTCTATCCTTGATAATGGCTAAAATATAGCCAAAAATACCTGGATAAATAAAAGTTTTTGTATAATTTATGTACTATAAAAGATCACATAAGATAAAAAATCACATGAAAAAAAGTCACCTTGTCTCATTTTTAACGAGAAAACACACACACACACACACACACACTTATATACACATATCTGTTCATACTCACGGATAATCTTCCGCGTATTATAATACAAATTAAGACAGAATTTTATTATTCATTTCTCGTCAATTAATAGAATCTGCTATGAATAATGTAGTAATGTTCTAAAACGTTTATAAAAATTTTTCATGCTTTAACATGTGCATGACATTACAAAATAATGTCCATTTTAAATAATTGTCACGTTCTAATTTGTTAACCATTATATTTGAAGCAAGAAAATGTACAGTAATTTTTAGCAACACAATTTTACAGTTATAACTCACACCCCTAAAAATGACTGAAGGAGATTGAAAGTACTTGGGAACAGAGAAATGAATAATAAAATCATCTGTCAAAGTTACAACTCATTTCTTACATCTTTCAATTATAATACGCGAAACATTATCTGTGAGTATGAATAGATTTTATTTAAAATAAGCAATTTATTTAATCTGATATGTTTAAAAGAAATTTTGCTCTGTGTGTGTGTGTGTGTGTGTGTGTGTGTGTGTGTGTGTGTGTGTGTGTGTGTGTGTGCAAAGTAACAAAGGTTTGTTGACTTGTAACAGAGTTCAACGAAATTCGCAATATACAGTCAAGGCGAAAATGATAGATGGGATTAAAAAGCATTCTAATTTTGAATTTTTACTTCAATAGCGAAGAGAATGTGAGTAAGGTGTGGGCGCTGTTTCATTCGATCATGCTAATTAAAATCCTGATAATTCGCAAGTTCAAACCTAGACAATTCCAGATATTAATTAATTTTATTGCAGTTAAATACCTTTTTTTTTCCCAGAACCCCGCTAGCACAACTAGACATGAGGGTGCTTCTGGTATGTTAGTAAAATCCCAATTGTCTAACTTTACTTTGTAGGCCTTTTCTAACTTCTCAAATTTCCATTGTGACCAACACAAAGTATAGATTCATTTGTAATATCCACAAAATCACTGTTACATTCCTCTCTCAATACCTTATATTTTACAAAGTAGGGTAAATTACAACCACAGAAATTCTCATTCCAACCAACCAATTATAAGAATCACTTACCAGTAAAATCATCAGTAACTGTTACACCCCAAAATGCATCATTATCTATCTTCTGTACAAAATGTTAATCCTTCCAGCGAGTGTTATAAATATATTACACACACACACACACACACACACACACTAAAAATTATTTAATTTTTATTGAAAATCGATTTATTAAACAGGCAGAATTTTTTTTTCACTTTAATGTTTATGCTTAGCTGATTCTTATTTTAATGTAATAGCTTGCGAGACTATTCTAAGAATAGCGAGGCACCCTGGAGATTCTACTTGACAAACATTAACTAATCGCGAACCGTGGAAAGCTTTGAAGGGAAACTGCCAACACTTCCACAAACCACAAATAGCAACCAGTTTGTTTTTAATTGCTGTGCTGTAAATAACTTTTTATAACATCCCATTTTTTTCGCATAAAAGTGGGAAACTTTATGCAGCTCATCTGCTATCACGAACGCTTTAGTTGAGTCAAACTTTAATTCCTCTTGGTATAATTATCTAGAAACGTTAAGAGAAAGATATGTTTTCTGTGTATTTCAGTTTCCATTTGACTGCTTCCTCCTGCAGAAGCAATCTTCCTTCTGTAAGTGGAACAAATATTTTGGGTTATTTCCAAATACTCAAATGGTTCAAAAGAAAATGTAAGTTTATACCGACTGGATGATAGCTTTCAGAATTACATAACTACAGGTTTCTAGAAATCATGTAAATCAACAGAACAAGTAGTAATACCTGTTAGGGTATCTATGGAAAATTGGGTTCGGTACCTACGTACTACGTATCTCACTGTGAGAGTTTTTATTAAAGGATTCAAGGATACACGCTAAATACAAACCCGGCTGCTTCTATTAGTATTTAATGACGTAAAAGTAAATGCTATTGTTCAGAATGATATAATTATTACCGTCCAAGAATTTTCTTAACTTTAAAATAATCTTCATGCACAGGCATATTTTGTTAAAGCCATCACCGCTAGAAAATATTATTAAAGCACAATGGGTAACCTTAGCCAAAACTGCTCAAACACAATGAGGGTTAAGCCTTATTTTATGAAAAAATATGTATTTTCTTTTTAAGTGCAGCTATTCCCACTATGCGTTCTTAATTAAAAGAATCCATTTTTCTCTGAAACGAGGACTAATGGGATAATTTTTGGTGACTAATGCAATAAATTAACATAGGATTACAGGAAAGCGTGATGTAGGAAATTGTAATAATTACTTATTACTGCAGAATGTGTGAAGTTAGATTTGTGCATCGGAAACACTTTCCACAGAAAAATTTAATGGGCGTGACATTCTTAGAATAAAGGGTGTTCGTTCATGTAATGGTAGCAGAAAGTATTGAGTTGATCTCCGTCTAGTACGAGCAAAGTACAAGTTTGTCGTCATTCCCATGTATAGCAGCAATAAAAATTAATGATGCTCGTCTGAAAAGTAGAGTTGTTTGGAAGAAACTGGTACATGGTTGCGACAGTAAGAATTAGTGATCTATGTAAAGGAGTGTCGCAAAAATTTAGGACTGGTTTAACGAAAATGACGAAGAGATTTAGGTCCTGCTATTTGAAAAAGATTAAGGTCATTCCGACGAAGAATACACAAGTTTCTTCAGAGTTTTCAAAGTGTTTAAAGCTAATACGCAGCGACAACTTTATAGTACTCAAAACAAATGGTAGAGGACAAAACCAAATGAATTTCAGTCTGTTTCTACCGTCAACAAAGCAAAACTGTTGTATAATCATTTGCAAAAAGTTTATGGGCAATATTTCTCTCCAGTAGCTCTAGTGTGTACCAAGAATGATAAAGATTTGCTGTGCCAAACAGACTGAACGTTAGATTTAGGCAAAACTTAAAACTAATGATAATAAGTATTAGAATTTTTGTTTAATAATACTAGTAAACCATGATGTCAGACGATTTTTTTTTAAATCCTTTGTTAAAATGCTTTATGTAATGACTCGACTCGTTAACCGAGTATGATTATTTCTAACATTAGGTACAAGACATATGACACTGACCATTTCGCAAAAGTACATTTTATAAAATACAAAAGAAATCCCTATGCACAAATTAAAAGATAAATATAAATTATGTTCAAGTAATAAAGAAAAAGGATAAAAAGATAAAAACCAATGAAATATTTTCAAATGACCTATAAATTGTATTTACAATAATTTGAGTATTTTTCAAGGGGTTGCTTGTTTTCATTGTTTATAGAATTGCAAATTGATATCAGATTTCAAGGGTACCTATTTCTAAATACTGTATTGCAAACTGGAAAAAATAGTTTAGTTTATGACTAGGCATATAGTTGGTCATTCTCACCTGGGAGAGTCAGATATGGCTACAAATATCACACAGAAAATGGAGCAAATCCCGTTCATGCTTCTAGCCCTAAAATGGAACGCGCGCCACTTCTGAAGCCTTTCATAAAAACGGGAGCGAGCTCTTTCCCGTTCCATCAATGTTTTAAGCAAAATATGAACTTTAATCTTTAATTGACTTTGAAAGAACAAATATTGAATTTAAGAGATTTAATTTTGTTTATATTTTAAATTACATAAGTATTAACAGATGTTCTATTAAAATTTAAACCGTCTCAAAACTAATTTTATTTCTAAGCCCTGAAACTTCATTGAAATCCAATAAACTGATTTTTTGCGAGAATTTCCAATTCAATTCGGAAAAAAAACGTTCAAAATTCCTGTATAAATGTAAGGTACAGCATCGATAATATTTAGCTAAATTTTCCAAGCTCAAAGTCATTTTTATATCAAAAACATCCTTTAGATAGAAATTAGTTTTATTAGAATTTTAGTTTTGTTTTTATATCTTTCTGAAGATACCTAATTATTAAGTATTAAAAAATATGAAGTCTAACAAGGTCAACAAGTTAAAATTATAGTTCTACTTTCAAAGTTAACATTCTTACCTTTAACAAATTAAAACTAAAATTGAAATAGCCACGAGACTATTTAGTCAAAAAAATTCTCGATACGCTGACCTCAAGAGATTTAAGTTTGTAGCTTTTTGTTAACAGGGCAAAGTTGCTATCTCCCCACCCAAAAGGGTCTTTCAACAACAGAAAAACATCTTCCTCCAGCTTGTATGTTAATAGCATGGCACACTTGCCATAGAACTGTCTCCCTTGCCGTACGCTTTTTAGCACGATGTAGAAGATAGGTTAAGGATTAACCTAGACTAAGTTCAGAAACGCCTTGCCACTGTCTTAAGTTAATATTGATTACCCCTTGCTGCTGGGCCCGTGCATATTCATTTTCTCTTTTACACGAAGATTGCCACACTTGGTCAATATTTAGACGATTATATGCAAAAATTAGAGTCATTTGACACACCTGCAGTTTCAGATTGTCAAGAGTACAAGTAATGACTTTAAAGATTTATGTAAAATTGAATATTTTTAATTCTGTGCTGTCTATCAGAACGTTGGCGACCATGGCTACAACTTCTATCCTTTCTAGCTTAGTTTTGTCTTAAGCACGCTCATAAATTTACTCGCTTTCTATTATTCTAGACTTCAACACATCCTGTGGCTATGAAATCCTCCAAGTACTTTTTTCCTCAATATATATTCTAGAAGCTTCAGCTCCAAGTACAAGCACACTTCTCATTTTTATTCAAAGTTGCTCATTACTCACATGTTCAGTCCATGGTATTTTCTACATCCCGTTGTAAAAATCACATTTCTATTGTCTCGTGACAAAGGTCATCAAGCAGTCATTACCATAAAATAGTGAATGCTTCAACGCTATGCATCTAATGAAATTTTTCTATTTTTATGAGGTTGGAGGGGGACATCTTTACTATTTCAATGCACCTTTGGAATTCAGTATCATTTTCCATCCAGTTAAAACTTCCTAGATATTTAAGCTTTCATGCAAGCTTTGAGGGGGCTTCCAATTAATCGACAGAGTTGACTTTCCTGGGGATCATATTAAGTTAGTATAGCCAGAATAACTTCATTACAACTGACAGTTCCACCCCGGGCAATTAGCAAAGGAATTGTTAAATAAGATGTGCGTTGTGGTGCAGTAGATATTGGCTCGGAACGAGAAATCGGGGGAGCTGCGTTCGAGTTCGAGTTGAATTCCTTGCATTCATTTGCGCACAAATACCCTTGGGAAAGGGTATTAATCCGTCTCTTTTCTCCACTTATGGGTTAAATAACAGATTTGGTTCTATAGTCTTGGCTGGCAACCAATCTAGCGCAGAAAGTAATGACAACCTACTGCGGGATAATTTTCTGCCCAGTTAGTCATGTCTCGAGACATGATCGCCAGAGCGTGTATCATGTATGGCACTTTTTTTACATTACATTTACTCTTATTAGTCGCACCAGTCAAAATGTCATTTATTCAACGAGACCTTAAAATATGTGTAGTTGTTTTATACAATGAAAATACAGCCAAAATATCTATTTTATCAAGACTACATGCAATAAGAAATCTCGGTTAACTGGGCGAAACAATATCAGATTCGGAAAATTACGAAAATATCTTACAACCTACCAGAGAACTTAGTCTGCCACGTAATAGAAGGGAGGGAAATAGATAATAAACGGGTCCTACGCAAGCAACCGAAATCAAAAACAGACTAAAATTTAGGTTAGGCGTTAAAAAACCTTTTCTAGGTAGCATCCAAGAAAAACTCTAGGCTGGTCCTCTCACTCGGACAAAACATGAGACCAACTGCAGTCTCATACACTGCACGACTCGCGTAATGCCGAACAAATACGCGAGTACGTAGTCATGATCCTTTTTCAAGGACTGTAAAAAAAATTTAAAAAAAAAGACTTCCAATAAAAAGAAAATTTTCCATTCAAGGCGCGAACTATGTAGCTTTCAATCAATTCACACGACACTGTTTAGAACGGCTCATGATTAAACATAATAGACATTCAGTATATGTTTAGGAAAATATATATATATATATATGTATGTATATGTGGATATTCATGTGTTTATAGGTTTTTTTTACGTTTATAATTATTATGTTATTATTATTATTGAGGATCTATTTTCTTTTTCAATAATAATAATAATATTATTATTATTATTTGTGTTTTTATATATATATATATATATATATATATATATATATATATATATTGTATTTTTATTTATTATTATTATTATTATTATTTTCATAATATTATTTTATTACTATTATTTAGGATATATATTTTTTCTAGTAATAACATTTTTATTACTTTTTTATTATTAGTGTTTACATTTTTTTATATATACACATATATATTGTTATTATTACTTTTATTATTATTATTATTATTATTATTATTATTATTTGAGATGTTTTTAAGATTGTATTTTAATATTTTATTTATCTTCTTCTTACTAAGTGTTATTATTTTGACTATATTTATAATATATTACTATTAATAGTTATATTGTAATTGATATTAGAAAGTATGATTTATAATTTATTTTTTACCATAAATATATCCCAGTATAGGTCTAATTTAATTTAATTTAATATTAAATTCCATGTCGTGTTTCTTAGAGTGTATTAATTGTAATTGACGTCTGTGTCAATCTGAGACGTTTATTTTGAATTATTTTAAATTCTTTTCTATCTACACTATTCGCTCTCATTCTATTTATTTACTTTTTCTCTCTTTTTTTACGTTTATCTTTCAAACTTTTCCTTTTTTCCTATATTTAATTATAACTTTTATTTTATAAGTTTTAATTATTTTAACTGAATTTTTAAAATAGTATTAATAGTAGTTATTTTTTTAATTTGTATTAAAATTATGGTTTACAATTTACTTTTTACCGTAAATACATCCCATTATATTTTAAATTAAATTTCAATGTTAAATTTTCCACGTCATGTTTTTCTAAGAAAGCAGACGGATTGCTATAGACGATGTGTCGATACTTGATGTTATCATTCATTTCTCTGTATACTGTTCGTGTTCTTTCTATTTCTGTTTCTTTCATTTTTTTTCTCTCTCTCTTCTTTCCATTTATCAATTGTCTACTTTTTTCTTTTTTTCTTTTTTTCTCTCTTTGGGTTTTTTTTTTTTTTTTTTTTTGAATGAGCGTCTGTGTATAAAATTTTGGGGAGGATATTTTGAAGATTAACTGTTGTCTGACGAGCCGCAAGGTCATCATTGGCGGTGAAATATGTATTACCCATGAAATTGTAGTATATCTAAATTTTTTTCTAATATATATATATATATATATATATATATATATATATATGGCCTAGTGTGTTGGACGTGCCAGTATGAGGGCTACGGTGCGTTGGACTGTCCCACAAAATGGGGTTTACCCCCGGATCACCTGCAAGAAAGATGCAAAGGTAGGGGGGCATGTGGCCAAATGGTGTGGGCTGAAGAAGACAGCTCTCCCGATAATAAAGGAGCAAATGAACCCTGGAAAATCGAACCAGGGAAACGAAGTAAGGTCACCCCAGAAATAAAAGTGTGGGTGGCCCGTGTAAATGGATGACAAATTGTTTGGGGTGTGGGCAGATAGGTCATTTTGTAAAGAAATGCCCAAGAAGAAGATGTTGGTTTTGTGGGAAACCAGAACACCTGAAGAGAGGTGTTCTGGTTTATATAGAGGTAGAAATAAGAGACGGGTACAGAAGTTATGAGAGGATTCGTAGAGATATTAATGAAGGACTGCTGCTGCCAGCACCCATGACTGGGTGGACAGAAAGACAGCAACGAAGAAGAAGAAGAGCAAAGGTAGTCTCCTTGTTGACACAGGAAAGGGAGTGAGGTAGTGGTAGGAGGTTCAGTGGTGAAAGCCATAGTAGATACTGGAGCGTCAGTATCGTTATTAAGGAAAAAAGAATACAGGAAACTGAGGAATCGGGAAAGTATGAGAAAGTCCGATATAGAAACCACACAGGCTGATGGTGGTTTCATGAGAATAAAGGAATGGTGAATCTTCCGTTGACGGTAGGTAGGGCACAGAGCCTTCAGAGATTTTATATCACCCCACGAGCTGTGTGTGCAGGAAAGATCTTGGGAGAAGATTGGCTACAAAGACACAGGGCTGGAATGGAGTTTAACCCTGCTGCATTCGTGAACAGAGTAAGGTTTCCACAGCAAGTATATAACAGTAGTGGCAGAGGAAGATATAAAATTGCCCCCTAGAACTGCAGTATCAGACAGAGGAAGATTAATGACAAAGAAAAAAGTGAAGGAAGGGGTCATACAATTAATTCCTGTAGAAGAAGGTTATTCTAAAGAGAGCGAAGCAGTCATGTGTGAAAAGGTGGTAAATGCGACAGAAATAGTTCCTATGTTGTTGGTGAACGAAGCAAGTAAGACCGTTAAAGTAAAGAAAGGGGAGGAGGTAGGTAGAGCCTTACCCCTAAGAACCAGACAACGAATAAGGTTAGATAAAAAGGAGAGAGCGAGAGAGTGAGTGAGTGAGTGAGTGAGTGAGTGAGTGAGTGAGTAGATGTAAAATGGACGAAGAAATATTAACCCTTGAAAACTTTAAGGCTAAGGTAGAGGACCTGTTGGGGGTCAAATGTAATGTGGTGGCTGAATCAGATAAAAAGTTGATGACTGAACAACAGCATAGTTTGTTTGTACAGGCTAAAAGGCAAATAAAAAGAGCCCAAAAGAAGTGAAATGGCAGTGAATGCCAGTAAGAAAGTACTAGAATTTAGGGTTAGAGACCCTGTGTACTACAACATTTAATTGAGAGAAGGAAAACTGGACAAGAGATGGAAAATTGATTCAGTGTTATATGTAATTTGGGACCAGATATCTGGTCGAACAAAGAAAGCTCGTGCCAATGATTTAAAGTTAGCTGAGGTTGCTAATTGGGAAGTAAGTGATCCAAAAACCAAGAAAAAAAAGACAAGGAGAGCGATTCTTGTGGAGCCAGTAGAGCTGGAAGTAGATGTAGAATTAGAAAGAGATAGAGAAATGGATCAGCAACCCTTTACAATGAACCCTAGAGGCCCAGACTGGACGCAATAAAAGAATAGCGAGAGAAAAGTAGTAAAAAAAAGCGTCGGGAATAATTGAGTAATTAACAGAAATTTGAACAATTATACAGAAGTCTGAAATCCGATAGTGAAGGAATTCCCCAGCATTACGTTAAGGCAGATGCCAGCCCTATTAGAACCCATAGAGAAGATAAATATGAATCAATCAAAGGACCAACTAGAGACGTTGGGAGAAGGAGGCACGGCCCGGAAGGATGGCAAGAAAATCATAATAAATAGGTCAGCCGTGATGGGTACTTTGATATTTATTGCTGTCATAGTAGCAGCCATATGGAGGACTAATGAATATAGAAGGGAATCGATTGAAAGTAATCTGGTAAGTTTCAATGACAAAAAAGAGGAGGTTGCCAAACAGTGTCCACTCTCCTGATGAACCAAACCCAGACAAGGAATAAATTACGTTGGCCTCTACGTATGAAGTAGAGATGCAGCCAACGCCAGTAGAAATCAAACCCATAATTCCAGCGGAGCAGAAAATAACAGTGTCCAAGAAAAAGAAGCCACAGAAAAAACACACTCACGCACGCACACACACACATATATCCTTTTTTTTTTTTTTTTTTTTATTGCAGGTATAGCCAGAAACGAAGAAAGAACTTTCTGTTAAAAATTGTATGCGTAGGTTTATTAGTGCATGAAAGGTTTTAGGCCTAACCAAGAGAAAGAAAAGGACTTCAAATTGTTGAAGAAATTTTTATTAAAAGAACCTTTTTTTTACATTGCATGCGAAAACTTAATAGTGCATGAGAATTAAAGTTGCGTGCTAAATAGTGTATTAGGGTCTATAATGCTATTTACTGGTAAATGACAGGATGGGTGAGGAAGAGATATAACATTATTTTTTAACCTGGCCGGACGGAAGTAATTATATTAGTGGTATTATTAACTGTTGCAAATCAGACGGAAAAAATTGTGTTGGTACGTATTAATTTGTATAAATCGCAAAATTGTTCTAATATGAACGCTGGTAATAAAATTTATTCCAGTGTGGGCAGTCCAAAACCCAAAACCGAGAGATATGAACGAATTCATATTTTGCGGGTGTGCTATTATTTGAAAAGCGGAAACGGTGGCGGGAGAAATACAATTGAAGTTTGAGATACAACGCAGATAAAAGAAAAAAATTTTAAATCAAAATATAATTGTTGATTATCGGAAAGAAATTTCACCAATAAAGGAAATATTTGATAAGTGATAAAAACAAAAGGAGAGAAGTGGAATTAAAATTTCCAAGCCTGAGTTACACCGCAGATAAAAGTAATTTTTTAAACAAAACATAGTTTTTGAATTATCAGAAAGGATTGTCCCAAATAAGAAGAAATATTTGATGAGTTCAAAAGATTAAATTCCATGAGAATAAAATGAAATTTAAAATTTAGTCGAAAAGAAATTTATAAACATAAAAGCTAGATTTTTTTTGCATCAAAAAGAAAAAGACGAAAAGAAATGATGTCACCAAAATAGAAGCTGCTTCATTGGTTGAACCGAAGGAAAAGAACAAAAAGAAAGGTGGCCTCACCTAAGAACGTGGGCGGAAGTGATTTCGTTGACCAGAGAGTCGACTTGCATGTTCGTCATCCTCCCCCTCCAATGAATTTGCATAAAAATAAAGCTCGGGGGTGGGGACGTAGAATAGTTTCGCCGAGCTGAAGCAGAGAAGACAAATTACCACCACCGCCAAAAACCAAGCTTCGGCAGTGTCCGTAAAGCTTCGGTGAGAAGCAAACAAAGACATTTTTAAATCGATACAAACTTGAAAACTCCGATTGGAGTAAACTGACATTACCAACCAAAACCTCGAATTAATGTTAAGAAGACAAACACTTCTCTTGGACAAAACTTCCACTCTGTTGTCGGCTAAGTAGAAATAGGGGATTGGCGATTGTTATATTCGCTTTTTTTTTCTTTTTGTCTGTGTATAAAGACTTTTTCCGCAACTTATTCAGGCGTCATTCAATTTATTTTTGGTGCCGTTTTCATTAACCCAGATGTGCGCGCGCGTCCAGTCTGGTTCAACTTGGTGAAGAGACAGCTAGCAAGATTTCAGCGAGGGCGGAGAAGAACACCGTTGTAATAGTCGACTTGAAGATCAGCTGCTGAATTGAAGTCATCCAGGCGGCCGAGCGTCGGTTCACAATATGTAGGATAGGAAATTAAGAATTAAAATCAACTTTCTTCTTCACTTTTACACAAATTCACAATGACGTTTGAAATCCTGGTTTTTCCCCAATAGAAAAAGGATTGACCTCGTGCTTACAGAAAGTCGAAACCGGATTTCGCGAGTAGATGCTAAATTGGTTTTCTGACCAATGGGAGCGATTTGCAAGAAGACTTTCGCGATCCAGTGCGAAAAATCTAAATTACTATCAATGGCTTCGGTCAGCGTCAGTCAGACAGTCAGGGATGGAAGCAGCAGAGACAACAAGCTAAAATGTAACAAGAGAAACTTCAAGACCCGTACATTCGTCCTCGTTTTCCTTCTTTCTCGTGTGCTGATTCCTTTTACTTCTTCTTCTCAATCGAAAGACCTACAAAACAAACGCTCATAAATACATACGTACGCATACATTCTTTTCAACAAATTACTAACACGAACATTTTCTATAACTCTTAATACCTTTAATTTTGTCATTGAACATTAATTTCTACCAATCATTGTTATTCTGTTCTTTTAATAAATTTCTATTTTAACATGAAAAATGTATACCTTATTCTTCCACACAATTTCATACAATCAACCTGCTATGAAAACCTTCTGATAATTCTGGATAAAACTTGTAAGCTGCAGGGAGTTCGGTTATGTATAACACAAAGCCGAACCAATAAACATTAACCATCTCCCTATGGCTACAAAATCCAGCAATTTCGGATTAAATTACCGAAATTATTTCGGAAAAGAATTCCAAGAATGTTTTCTGCAATAGCATAATCATATCACGAAATACGTAGCTTCATGGGACAACATATACTGATCAGATAAGTAAACTTTTCTTTCAGAGGCCCATTCCAGGCCCTAATTTCACACTTTGTATCTTTCTAATTTTTATTGTTGTAATCTGCTTTCACCGGATCGGTCTGTTCACTTCGCAAACATCTTTGAATAGTGTGAAGCAAACATCTTTGAATAGTGTGAAGCGCTTAGGAAAATGTCATAACTCCCTTTTTAAACCAATTTCAAATATGTACATTACTGTGAGTTCTTTTAGAACTTATGGAAACTATCAAGGCTTGTGACAGAAAGAGGTGGTTAGCGAAATTAGAATAATGGTTAAGTGTCGAGCGTAATGAGTTGATTAAGAAGCGAGGTTAGAACAATTAATGACAATTAAAGTAAGGTTTTACACAATATGGGAGGTTATAAATAGTTTAAAGAAAAGGTTGGCAAAAGTTATTATAATTTTTTAAGAGGTCACCGAAAATTTTATGTCCATTTTAGTGGGGGGGGGGGGGGTAGACGTAAACAATGACGGGCCAGACATTACGGCGACCAATAATTTTGGATGAATAACTGACTATTGTTGGAAAAATTAATGGAGCGTGCGACATTTGGCGAAAAAAACACCAAAACTTGGTGTGCGGCCAAGATAGAGTTGGCAGCAGGTAAGGGAAGTCGAGGGTAGCAGATAACGACAATTCTTGGATGGCCATTGGCTGTCCCACTCCGACCGTGGAGGCATAAGTGAGAATGTCCACAGGGGAGAAGTGAGAGAGGAATTAGGATTAGCAGGAAGATTACAGTGTTATGGAGCTGCCGTTGATTGACCAGAGCAACTATGCATGGGGTCACTCAAATAACCACCCTAACCGTTTCTATATAAGCAGTGAGTTTTGTTTTTTGTTTTTGTTTTTTTGTTTTTTGTTTGTTTGTCAGTGAGTCAGTAAGTGAGAGAAAAAGCAGTCCCTAGAAGTCAGCTCCAAGGTGTTAAGGCAGATAGGTTTTAAAAGAGACAGTTGGGCCCAGTAGATTTATTGATTAGACAGGCGAACAGTAGCCAAACGAAGATAGAAAGTATGACGTGGCTACCCTTTCAGTTGGCAAGGACCACAGGTAGGATGAAAGTTTATGTGGTGCCTGATATGGGAGAGGGCGATTGGCTCAAAGAAAATAGGTGCCAAATCTGTTTCGACCCAGCAACATTTATAATAGATGAAGTAGGAGTGCAGCTGGGAGATGGGGCTGAGGGGAAGTTGCCTGTAGTAGCCCAGCGGAATGCAACTCTACCCTCTAGGACTGATATGTCTTGTCAAGCTAGTGTAGATGCTAATGGAGACTTTAAAAGGGGATTGTATCTCATAACCCCTGGGGGAGTAGTAGAAGATAGTGCAAATGAAATTACTTTGTGTGATTCAGTAGTAGAACGGTTAAGGACTGTTCCCATTCTGTTAGCTAACACCGACAGCAGAACTATAAAGATAAAGCAGGGAGAGGAGTTGAGCTATGCATGCCCCGTGAGAAATATGGAACAGATAAGAGTGATGGATGACAGTAAACGAATGAGTAAAAGTGGTGAAAACAGGATAAAAGACGAGGATATAGTAGTTCCTAAACAATTTAGAAACAGAATGAGCACGTTACTCAGGGCTAATCGACATGTAGTTACAAATACCGGCAAAGAATTTGGCAGACAAGGACTCTAGGGATGAAAATAGACATCGGTGACCACCTTTCTATCAGGCTGAGACCATATAGGACCCCAAACTATAAGAGAAAGTTAGTAAAGGAAACGGTAAACGAGATGTTTGATTCTGAAATAATAGAACGTTCCAGGTTTCTCTGGAGTGATTGAAAAGAATGGTGGATATCGACAATTAAATGCTGTTACGAAACCTTTAACCCTTCCTTTGATCGGCGATATTCTGGCCCTGTTGGGAAAAGCTACCTGATTCTCTACCTTGGATTTGAGGTCGGGGTATTAGCAGGTGGCTCTTGATAAGAAGGACCAAGAAAAAACATCTTTTACTTGTCATGTTGGATTTTTTTAAATTTCCAGGTTATGCCGTTTGGGTTGTCGAATGCTCCTGGAGTAATCACCCAGCTGATGTCTATAATGTTGAGTGATATAGAAGATTTCGCAACGGCTTACCTGGTGTTCTCTAAAGCACTCGAAGAGCCTTTTACATAATTGCAAAAAGTGTTCGACTGACTAACGGAACACAAGCTGAAACTAAAATTGGCCAAGTGTTAGTTCATGAAGGATGAGACAAAATATCTAGGATTCATAATAAATAAAGTATGTATATAGTTTGACTTAGATAGGATAGAAGTTATAAAGACCATGCCTGAGCCCAAAACTGTGAGGGAAATCCAGGGCTTTATGGGGTTCATCACCGGCACTTTATACCCGCCTTTAGCAAGTTGACAGGTCCCCTGATAGCACTAACAAGGAAACATGCTAGGTTCAAGTGGACGGACGCCTGTTAGAGAGCCTTTGACGCTCTTAAAGACCAGCTAACTACAGTGTCCTTGTTGACAAACCCGGACCTAAGTAAACCTATGATCTTGTATACAGATGTCAGTGACAAGTGTATTAGGGCAGTCTTTGCCCAGCCTTGTCCTGATAAAGATGAACCAGTGCTATACCTGAAGAAGTACCAGTATTGTCTGAGACCCAGATGGTCAGGAATAGAGAAGAAAGACTTTACCATTCTATACGCAGTGGAGATATGAGATTATTATTTGAGTTTACTATTAAGACGGACTATAATTCCCTTAAACATTTATTAGAGACTTAGTGGACTAATAAGAAAATACAACAGTGGGTATTGAAGTTTAGCGGTTACCGCTGTAACATAGAGTATCTAGCGGGGACAGTAGATCTGCGCAGATCTACTGTCGAGAATCCCAGAACAGTTAGAATCCGAGTCCATTACATTAGAGTCGGGTGTTGACCAAGTTAATGTGATAAACTCTCACAACCTGGAAGAACGCTCCGTCTGGGGGGATGAAGAGGAAGGCTCAAACAAACTAGTTGCTGACCCTCAATGAGAAGATGCTTTGAAAAGGAGGCAAGAATATAGTGAAAGGTAGAGACAGGAAATACGGTGAAGTACGTAACATACCAGGGATTATTGCATTTCCTTTCAGGGAGAGACAAGGAAGTAACCTTTAAACTGGTTGTGCCTAAGATGTTAAGAGCCGAAATCCTAAAGCAGTGTCATGAGAAGGCGAATCACATAAGAATTGATAAGACGTACGAATCGATAGAAATTGTTAATGACTTTACAGGGACGTAATGAGCCAGGTAGGTAAATGTAATACATGCCAATCTAAGAGTAGAGGAAATAGGGCTGCCTCGGTAATGGAGACAGATATTCCAGATTATCCCTTCCAGAAGGTGAGCATGGATATTTCGGGACCTTATGGAGAGACTTCACAAGGGAATTTATACATAGTGAGTTTCGTAGATTGGTTAACGAATTGGCCAGAAGCCTACGCAATACCGAATGTGGTCCTACTCATAAACTGTTATGTCGTGAGTAAGAATAAATAACTCAACAACAGGAATAGGTTAATTGTTGTATTCCGTGAAAATATTATTTACAAAGGTTATTAGTATCCAATACAAGAATAAAGGTTAATCGTCTCAACCGTCGTAAGACGTAGTATGAGCAATGGGTACTTCCGGGTCGTCACCGGAAGTCTACGACTGACTTGTCGATCGGCTGCTCGGCACACTCTATTTATTTTGTAATAAATACAAAATTATGGCACAAGGCCTAAAAGGGGAGGGGGACAGGTTGGTTCTCGCTTAACTATCCTATACCTAGCTAAACACTATCACGACCCATTCATTCGTTACAATTTGCTCAGTCACCAAAAGAAGCTATCCATCTACTCCCAATCCTTCATACACCACAATGCCACAAACTAACAAGGGGCACCTAAAAAAATAGGGAGAATACCCCAGGACAATAAAAATGTATTTATGTACAATACAATAATCTGTACAATATAATATAAAATATTTAATGAAAAATGAAATGATGGGAGGGGGATGAACCCAAAGATCAACTGAAAATACAACAAATGTTTAACTAAAATAATAATCAATGTTAGTAAGAACCGTCCATCCCAGAAAAAAGAGTGGCCGCTGTATTCCGCCAAACGGCGAAATCAAGAAGCACACTCGCTACGGGAGTGGGGAGGAGGGTAAAAAATTAATGGAATGGGACAATAAAAGGCTGAACCAGACGAGATAAAAGAAGGCCAAAACAAACTTGGGAGGTTGGGAATCTCGAATTGGATCATAACTAAAGAAGAACACGGGTACAGGCTAGGAACACATTCATTCACTTTAACTAGGTACACAAAAGAGAGCTACCTTAACCAGAGGAGGGTTCCACAGGAATCCACCCCGATGCAACCAGCAGATCTAAAAGAGAAAATCAAGACTAGCCCCGTTCAAGCGAACCAGACTTGCTACATATACCCACCTTTTGCTGAAGTCTGTCGAAGTCAAACGTTTCCAATCAGTTCTAATCTTTATTTTGAGCTGATGCTCAAAATAGCAGATCAGATCCTGATGTGAAAGACGTTGACCTCGCAAGACTTCCTCCATTCGCGTCGTCCAAATCACCATTCGAGCCGTGCCTAGCAGAGAGAGAAACACCATACGCTTCATCCCAGAGAACGGGGGCGACACATTGTCGCAGGCGAATGCACGATCAATGAGCATAAGCTCTCGCGGCTCGATACGAGCAGTCAACTCGCCGACCCATAGAGGGCGAACCCGCGAACAATGGTAGAAGGCGTGCGAAGCCGTTTCTTCCAAGCCAAGGTTGCAGCGTTCACAATCTGGCCAATCCGCCAGGCCCCATATGAAGGCCTTGTCATTGAGAGGCAAGCGATTCCGAGCTAATCGCCAGGTGAGCGAAAACTCAGAGTTGCTGAGATAATCACTACCTGGCGCCCAAGACCAGAACGAGCGAAACTCATCCTCCGACAAGCGCAGCACATAACGTAATGGATCCTTGGCGACGCCCTCCACTAACCCACGATAGAAGACTCTCCTAGGCCGTGAAAGGTCACTGGACCGTGGAATGGCCCGCAGGGCCGCCAGACATTCAAGGAGAAAACTCGATCGCTCTCGAGGCTTACGGCACTGCCTCGAGATGGTGGGGGGAGTGATAGTAAGGCTAGGGAACATGTCCCTCACTATCCCCCTAAGCAATGAGTCTTCGGAAATCGCTCGCCTGAGAAAAACCAACTTTGACGCAACCTTATGGCCCATCAGGTATGGCATTCCCAGACCCCCATGACACGGACGTTGGTAACAGACACGTTTGTCGACATAGTGTTTGCGTCCTCTCCACAGAATGGAGAATAGCAAACGCTCGATCGCCTTCCTATGCCGTTTACAAAGTGGAAGTACTGACAACTGGTAAAGGATAATGGGAAAGACGTATGTAGCACACGCCTCAGCCATACCCTTTAAGGACAAATTCCTTCGACGCCAAGTCTTGGCCGACGTGCCTACTTTTGCCAGTACTTCAGACCAATTTTTCTCCAACTGTAAGTCGGGCCCGAACCACACTCCAAGAATGCAGACCGGGCCGTCCGTCCAGTCGAAGGGCCTCAGGAGGGTAGCACCCTTCCAGGCGCCTAACCGCAAGCCTTGGACTCATCTAAATGGATCAGCGCGGCTTCTTCGTCGTCTTTTATCCCCTCTATGATCGTGCGTATCAGATGCAGGTTGCTCTGAATTGTTCGGCCCTTCACAGCACAAGTCTGCTCAGGTCCCAACTCGGCAACTAATTGCAAACGATTTTGCAAGATCTTGGCCAAAATCTTTAACTCTGTGTTTAGCAGAGTTATGGGCCAGTAACCCTCTACCTCCCTCCCCACATCCTTGCCTTTTCTCAACAGCGTGATCACACCCCTGGTGAACATCGGCTACTCGGCACACTCTCCTACGTAGATGCCACCATTACTTTACATAGTAATGGAATAGTCCATTATAGCCGAATAGGCGCGGGCGTCCCAACATAAACAATTTTATGGAGCCTAAGAGGAATACTGCTGTTCTAGAATTATCTTATGGTGATCTCTGCTGCGGCTGTGGGTGCTGTGAATGCTGTGGGTACGCGGCATTGATGGTTGTAGTCTGACCTAACTTCTCAGGTGTCACCCTAATCGATAACCATCAGAAACGCCTGGGAACGTAGGGAAAAACTGTATTTAAAAAGACCAGCGAAATGGTCATAACTAAATCGAAGTGGTTGATAACACTAGTAATAGACCTACGACCATACGAGAAATTGTTGGCCCCATTAAAGACGAAGGTAACAAAGCTTGATATAGCCTAGAAGCAGGTAGCTAAAAATTATTTAGAGGATCAGGGATACTGCAGTATAATGCTTTCCCTAGCACGAGACTCCCTAATTCTAGAAAGACAGTGGAAGGATATGAACCTATATCTAAAGGGAGTAAAGTTGTTTCGGACCAGATGGAAACGGGCAGTGTTATCTATAGTGGGGTTGGCCTTGAATGCGTTGTTTGATGTCAGAAGACGATGTGAGAACAATAAGGAGGTAATTAGAGAATGTAGAGAACAACCAACAAGTGTTAACTCAGGTAACTAAAGAAAGTGTGTCCATCCTCAACATTACTAGATTGTAGTTAGCGAAGAATTGAGGTAGAATAAACTGGCTAATTTCTCAACTGCAAGTCATTTGGGGAAAAGAAGCTAATGTAACGGGCGCTATGGCTACCGAATCACAGAGCTTGGTGGGGGGGGGGTCTTGCAGCAATATTTCCATCTGTTAGCAATAACGAGCACGGTGCACCAGACCAGTCAGTTGTTGAATATTCTACTAACACATGTGATGGCGCATTAGACATCTTGTCAATGTGACACCTGTCCCCGAGTATAATAAACCCGGGTCGATTGAGAGGAGTATTGTTGGAAATACAGGCCAAACTACTCCATCACCGAACAATTATGGAAATATTATAAAAAGCCTTAGGGTGGGTTACCTTGTTAGAAAATAATAAATTGATAGTGCTGGTGTCGGTCTCACTGTTGGATAGAGATGGCACCTTTGGAATCTATCAGGTGATTAAACTCTCCATCTCATACCCCAAGGTAGACCAGAAGTTGGAAGCAGTAGCAAGGTATAAAATCGAAGCGGAGTTTGTGGCTCTAAATTTCGCCAGAACGAAATTTGACTTACATACGAACGAGGAGACAATCAAATGCAAAACTGACGCCTTAATAACCTCTGTATCTGCTAGTCCAATTTACATAACGAGTAGCCACGCCTTATGTGTGCTGGAGCTATTTAAGAAAACTAAACGGGGAAATGAGGCTAATTATCAAGTGGAAGTACTAGCCAGTGTGTTGTTACCTTCAGCAACCTGTATATCAGATGGAATTTGGGCGTTGGCCACCTAAGAAAAGCTGGAATTGGCTAGGATGTGTGAGGAGAAACCCACAATAACCGTGAAGGTGACCCTTAATTATAAGTAAATTATCCATGCGATATAGAGCTCATGGACTTTCTATTTCTCTTCCCCCTTATATCACAGAGAAGAGAAATTCGAAGAGGAGGACTCATTCTTAGCTTTGGTGAGTACCGACGAGAGTACGTTGGCAGGATTATGGGAACACACCGTAAAAGAATTCCCTGGGATCACTTTTAAACATTGCCTGAGCTATTAAAGCCGATTGATAAAATCGATTTTGAACAATTAAAAGCCAAATTAAGTTTAGTTAGTGAGGCAGGAACTAGCTGGGAAAGGAAGTTAGATGACTTGATAACTTGGCCAATAGCCTTGGGAGTTCCATTAACTATAATAGTCTTTTTGTTAATTTGGTGGTAGTTGAAGAAACTTAAAGGGCGGTTCCCCAGGCGAAATCAAATGGCAGATGGACATTCGAGCAGCAAAGGGATGTCATTTATTGTGTTTTACCAAAATCGGCCCGATCCGGACGAATTAGAAGCAGCACCGGCGGACGAAGAGTTAGGACCCGCATCTGTGGCGGAAGAAACAAAACCAACAGCAGAAAAAGTGAAGTCCATTATCCAGACACGATAGACCAGAAGAGACATTTATAAAAAGAAAGCTTTTCTTTTAAATTAACTTATAAAGGGTGTTGCAAACCCCGAGTAAGTCTAAAATGGTTATGTCTTTTATTTCATTATTCAGTTTTACACCTTGAATCTGTAGACTCCATTTAGAGTGATAAATTATTCTTAAGGAGTGTTGCGAACACAAAATATGCCTGAGAACATTTATTTTCATTTTTTTTTTCCTGCTGGCAATAAATATTGCAACAGCAGACCCCTCTAAAAAATGAAGAGACTAATGATATCGCGTTGTGCAGGAGGAGAAACAACGAAAGTCCAGGAAGGGCACGAATGAGCCCAACACATGAACTGATAAAGGAGCTATGATTGATGCAATTTCTTTTTTTTTTTTTCTGTTTATTTTTTCCTTCTTTCTTGCTTTCCTTTCTTCTTTCTTGTCCCTCCCGATCGTTATGTATCGCGGGGGCGGGGGACTTGTTTGTCTGTCAATTACTCGTAATTGACAAAAAGGATAGGGGAGGGATGTGAGAGAAAGAGACGGTCAGCGAAATTAGAATAATGGATAATTAACGAGCGCAATGAGTTGATTAAGAAACGAGGTTAGAAGTAATAACAATTAAAGACAATGTTCATAAAGTAAGTTTTTATACAATACGGCAGGTTATGACTAGTTTAAGGAAAAAGTTGGATAAAGTTAACATTATTTTTTAAGAGCTGTTGTCTGTCAACCATTACATGCAACCTCTCCTGCCTCCCATAAGCATGGACCAAGCGATTCTCCCTGAGAGCAGTACACTACGCCTCCTTGGTCTTACCCTCTCCTCAGACCTCAAATGGAATCACTATATTGAATCCATAGCAAAATCTACTGCTAAGAAGGTTGGGTCACTATGTCGATCCAGGAAGTTTTTTCCGCCTGAATCCATCCTGCATATATACAAGTCAACCATCCGTCCGTGCATGGAGTACTGCTGCCATTTATGGTCAGGCGCTCCTGTCGTTCTCCTCGGTGTTCTTGACAGGCTCCAAAGGAGAGTCTGTAATGTGATAGGTACTGATCTGGCGGCTCGACTGCAGCCACTTCCCCACCGTCGAAATGCGGCCTCCTTTTGTCTGTTCTATAAATACTTTCATGGCTTCTGCTCGGACGAACTTAAGTCACTGGTGCCTCCTCAACAGGTGTTTACTCGTGCAACCAGACTGGCAACTGGGTCAGGTTAGCCAAATGCAGACGACAATTCTACTCCTGCAGCTTCTTCTCTCGCACTTCCCGCCTGTGGAACTCGCTTCCATATTCTTGCTTTCCTGACGGCTACAACCTCCATAAATTTAAATGCAAAGTCAATACTCATCTACTAACCAGTGGACTCTAGCTCTCTCCCCACCCGCGTATAACCTTCCCTTTCTCTCCACCCATTTATCTGTCATCGCACCTGCATTCTCAGCTTTCTATTGCTCCTTTCTAACTAGTTTGTACTCCTCATCTTTTCTAATTAATCTTTTTACAGTTATGTAGCCCCCGCTCATCAGTGGCCTTTCTGCCTTGCTCGGGGTGAAATGATTTTTTAAAAAAAAAAGGTCACCGAAAGTTTTTTTTTTTTTTTTTGTTTGTTTTTTTCGCGTGTGTATGTGAACGTGAACAACGACAGGCCAGACATTCCGGCGACTAATAGTTAGGGATGAAAAACTGACGATTGTTAGCGAAGTTAATGGTGCATGACCACCCAGAACTTGGTGTGCGGCCGAGAATTGGCCAGAGGTAAGGGAAGTCGAGGGTGGCAGATGACAATTCTCGGATAACGATTGTAGTTGGCGGGCCCGAACTACGAGTCGGGCCCGCTTGTGTAGGCACATGTGAAAATGTCCACTGCGAAGAAATGAGAGTGGAATTAGGATTAACAGGAAGATACAAGTTATGGTGGTATGGGGCTGACAACGATTGACCATGCATGGGGCCCCTCAAATAACCACCTTCACTTCTCTTCTATATATGCAGATTGTTTTTGTTTTTTGTTTTTTGTTTTTATTGGTCAATGAGTGAGAGAAAAGGCAGTCCCTGGAAGCCAGCGAGAATCCCGTTGTTATACGTCCGAGAGAGAAACCTTGAAGGTTCCTAGAAAAAAGAAAAGAGAGTGAACGCCCTATTGGTGTAAGAAGATAGGAACGACCGAGAGGGGCAAACTTGTAGCAGCCGTCTTTCTTTCTTTCTCTCTCTCTCTCTCTCTCTATATATATATATATATATATATATATAATTTTAATTCTGCCTGTATATAAATACTTGAACATTTTGAATCGACTCTGGTCTTCAATCATTATTTTACTAGCAGTACAGCCCGGAGTTGCTCGGGTGTAATGAAAACTTTAAAACTAATCCATGGTCCTGCAGCTCAGACTCTTTGGACGTTGGCACGAAAGACTAAAAAGCAATAGTTGTTTCCAGTTAAAGCGAAACCGTAGACTGAAAGAAAAATGAATGGATGTAAGTCAAATTTTGATTTCCTGGTATCAATATCAAATAAGTTTTTTTCGTCGTAAACTGAATTTTGAAGGCCTCTGAGTAAATGGTATCGTGGCAGAGACTAAGAACTACAATTATACCTACTAAGAGACAAACCCGGAGCAAAAACTAAAATAAAAGTGCTGATAAAAATACAGACATACAGGCAGATAAACAGACACACACACAAACATCTTGCCTTTTATATATACATATTATCGATTTTCTGCATTATTGTAAGAACTGAAACCGTGAAACTTCTGAATATCGTTTCTTGTGTCTTTGTCTATGAGTGTATCAAATTTGATTAAAATCGGACCACACCTTCTATAACCCGATTTTTTCGATTATCGATTTTCGATATTTATCGGGGGTACCTTGCTCGACTATCAGCACTTTCAACAGGCCCTGTATCTGTTCCTTACTTTCACAATACGAATCGAAGCCTAGCCTACACAGCCGGCGTGCGCTGTGTCGTTGATGATTCTGCCCAGATAATGGATTTCCATCTGCAAAGTTGGCATCCTGGCGCAAAGAGCACTTTGTATTTTATGAGGCGAGCCAATCTTGAATATCCAAGGCTGAGGTTAAGAAAGCGGTGGTACGAAGTGATGCGTGTCTGTTGGCAGCTGGAGTTAATATTCTTTGAACGAGGGCCATTGACTGAGTTACTTGTCGACAATGAAGCGGCATTCTGTGGGAGCGCGTTCAGAAGGATGGGGCATCCACCTGCGCTTTCAATGTGCATATTTCTCAGCGGGTAATGGCATAAAGGAATGGTGCCATCGCGCTATCAAGTTCATTGCCAACAGAAAGCAGTGTTCTGTGGAAGAGACAGCGTATCTCCACAATATAACGCTTGAGGTCTTCACAGCCAAATGGAATCTACATCTACCAAGTTCGGGTAAAAAGGATAAATATTGCAACTCGACAGGCATGCGAGAAGAATGCAACCTACAAAATTAGAGATGTAGTGTGAGTGAAAGCCCCGCGCATCATCCGCACATCTAAATTTGGAAAGTGAGTGGTGACTGGACAGTCTGCGCTCAGTTCTGGTCAATGGGATGCCGCGCCATATTAGGGACCTTCTTCCTGTCAGGGGGTAGACCATGACGGTGAATGCCTGAGGATCAATTAAATGCCTGTAGATAGGCGTAAAATAAATCTGCATAACTGACTGAAGCACACATAAAAGCGGGCAGATTTTGTTTTGAGGGATTTGGGCAGACGGCGCACGAGGTATGTGACAGAACAAGAATTATTGGACGGCAAGAAATACGTTTCCACAAATCAGCTGTGAGGTTTACGGACAAAGACATGACAGTGAGGAACGTGAAACAGATTACAACAAACACATTAACACACATAGCATATAAAAACCAAACCGTTGTTACATTTCTTTTAGCCTGAGTTAATTCTTTATGCCAAAGAATTCATTTTGTTGTTGTTGTGTGATACCAGCGGCAAAACAAGGGACGCGTTAACGATTGAGGAGTCAGCTAGTTAATAACCACAGTGGCTTGGAGAAACTTGAATACCAACGCGAGTTACCTTAACATTTACTAGGGGTGATATGTTTGGTCGCTGCTAACTAGGTTCGAAAGGGTTGAGGGTTATAATTCAATTACTTACTAAATTTTAATACTTACAATAAACCAATAATAAATTCGCCACGAAACGTTCCATTCGGAATTAAGCATAAATTTAAAAAAAGAACTAGACAAAATGACTATAATGGGGATAATAAAATTCACACAGGAACCGACAGACTGGATAAACTCGTTGGTCATAGTGGAGAAAGCGAGTGGATCCTTAAGACTGTGCTTGGACCCA
This sequence comes from Ascarosepion bandense, assembly GCA_037127315.1. Classification (NCBI taxonomy): domain Eukaryota; kingdom Metazoa; phylum Mollusca; class Cephalopoda; order Sepiida; family Sepiidae; genus Ascarosepion; species Ascarosepion bandense. The sequence goes on from JBBBDQ010001138.1 coordinate 289,962, forward strand.
TAAAGCAATAAAAAGGAATCACTACAAGCTACCAACAGCCGAAAAATATTTACAGAGATGAGTAATTCGAAATTCTTTACCAAACTAAACGCATCTAATGGATTGGAACATACCAACTGACGAAGAAACTTCCAAGCTGTTGACATTCAGTTCACCATTTGGACGATATTCTTTTTGCAGACTGCCGTATGAAATCGGAGTGCCGAGTTCGAATTCCAGTTGAATTCCTTGCTTTCACTTACGGACAAATACCCTTGGAAAAGGTATTAATCCGTCTCTTCCTTCCAGTTATGGGTTAAATAATAGGACAGATTGGGTTCTATAGCCTTGGCTAGCAACCAGTCTACCGCAGAAAGCAATGGCAACCTACTGCGGGATAATGTTCTGCTCAGTCAGTCATGTCTCTTTCGAGATATGATCGCCCAAAGCGTGTATCACGTATAGCATTTAACTGACTGACTGTATGAAATACACAGTGCCTCAAAAAAATTTTAAGCCCAAATTGCAAAGATAATAGAAGAAATAGAAGGAACAAAAAACTCCCAAGGCGACATATTAATTTAGTCGGAAACGCTGAAAGACCAAGTAGTGAAACTAAAGTAAGTCTTCAACAGAGTACGTAAAAATGGTCTAAAACTGAATAGAACAAAATGTGAGTTTGCAAAAACACAAATCACATACCTAAGATATCTAATATCACTTAGTAAAATTGAACCTGATCGAAATAAATTAAAAGCAATAATACAAATGACAAATCTTGAAAATAAAAAAGTTATACCAAGATTCCTGGGAATTACCAATTACTTGTATAAGTTTATACCGAACTATTCCGAAATAACTATGCCACTTAGAACGTTGTTACACAACGATGTACTCTGGTCATTTGACAAACCACAAAAAAGCCATGGAAAACATCAAAACATAATAAAAAATACACCAATATTACAATTGTACAACCCTGAACTTGAAATAAAAATAAATACTGACAAGTAAAAAAGGGCTATGTGCTGTTCTGTTAAAAAAACACCAAAATAACTGGTTGCCTATAGCATACGCTTCTAGAAGTACAACTAATACCGAAGAAAATTATTGCCCTATCGAATTAAAAACATTAAGTGTAGTATTTGCATGCAAAATGTTTCATCAATTCATATATGTCAAGAGATTTATTATCGAAAACGGTTATAAGCCACTGAAGCAGTTATTTCAGAAATCGATATTAAGTGCACCGCTAAGAATACAAAGATGTTTAATGGCATTGTAAAAATATGAATTTGAACTCATGTACATTACTGGAAAAAAATCAATCATAGCTGATGCATTATCATGTGCAATTATATCGGATAATACGCAAGAAATAAAAGATAGCGAAATGGAAAAGTATATTCATACAATACAAAAAAATAAGTATCCAATGAGAGATAAACTCAACATATATAGAAACGAAATAGCTACAGACCCAATACTACAAACGTTAATAAACTATATAACTACAGAATGACCGTATGATAATAAAAAATACATTCAGCAATTGCGCCTTACATGCCGATTCGAAATGAAATATCAATAACTAAAGCATTAGTACTGAAAATAACAAGAATAATAGTTCACTACATAAAGAAGCGCTTACAAAAAATTCACACACAGGACACTTGGGAATGGAAAAATGCATAGCAAAAGCAAGACAAATAATATACTGGCTCAACTAAAACACGAAATTCCAGTAATTCTCTAGGCAAAAGTTGCAACAGACATATTTTATTTGAACAACATGTCATACACAATAATAATTGATTACACAACACTAACAAGATTCTTCAACGTACAATCGCTAAAAATTGTGAATCGATATCAGTAACTAGAAAAATGAAACACTTTTTAAACATTTTGAGTGTCACAAATAGTAATCAGTGACAATGATCCGGAGTATAAATCCGAAAAATTCTAGCAATTTGCAAAAGATTGGGATGTCAAACACATAAAGGTGGTGAATACAGAATTAAGAGTAACTCTTCTCTTCACTTTTTACAAAAATTCACAATTACGTGTGAAATTTAAATTTTGACGAATAGAAAAAGGTTTGACCCAATACTGAAAGAAAAAAACGAAACAAAATTCCGCGATCCGATGTTAAATTAATTTTCTAACCAGTGAAAGGAAGCGATTTGCAAAACAGAGAGAAGTTAACAATCCAGTATGATAAAATCTTTAGTTATAAAAACAGAAAAAAAACCGAATCAGTCAGTCAGATGGAAGCAAAATTAGACACCGCAAAGATGTGACAAAAGAAATTTTAATCTGCCGTCTCTTCACACATTCGTTCTCCTTCTTCTAGTGTGCTAATTTTCTTTCTCTCTTCTTCTTCTTCTTCTTCTTTCTTACTATTCAGGCAGTCAACAAAGAAGACGACAACAACATCAAGATAATTCAACTGACTCGTAAATATTAATTTCGATTAGTACCATTTTCCTTTATTGCTTTACCTTCCTTTCCACTTTCTCGCCGGCCATAAAAAAAGGAAAAAACATAGACTTTATTAAACACATTTTCGCTTCTTAAAACTAGAACTGTTACCTACATCTACAAGCTCTGGATTCATTTAACTCCTTACTACACTTTCTCATTAAACATTTAACTCCTAAAAATTGATGTTATTCTGTTCTGTTAATAAAATTATAGTTTAACATACAAACGAAATACTTTTATTCTTCCAACTATCAACCTTCTGATGATTACGAATGACCTTTAAGTTGTAAGGAGTTCGGTTATGTTTGACACAGGACCAATATAATAGACATTGACCATCTCCCTACTTCATAACTGCAATTACACTTTTAAAATATGGATCACCATCACCAGCTTAGCAGATGATGAAGAGAATAATACGAACAAATCTGCCTAACATGAACACAATATATACTTGAAAAAACAAACTAATAACAATAAAAACGGAGACTTACCAGTGCTAAAACCGAAGTCAGGACAAAAAGGAAAATGGAAAGAAAAGATATAATTCCGAAAAGAACTCCAGCAACCAAGATCGTACTTAGTTACTGAACAAGGACTAATCATAAAAATAAATAGACGACACTTAGTAAAAACACAAGAGAAAGTAAACAATCCAGTAACAAACAAACACGATTATGAAAATGTATTTATTTATTCGGACTATTCAATAACACACAAAAAAAAAAAAAATAACTACTTCTACTCCAGCTAACAATACAACGAAAAATACTACCAGAAGTGGTAGGTCAATTAAAACACCCTTAAGGTACAAAAAATAAACAAAATAAAATTTTGAAGAAAAAAAAATTTCTTTTATAAAAAACCGAAGATGTGTATATACACCTACTACTTCTAATACAACCTTTGATTTCCAGTTGATCTGCAACCTTCCACCGCCTATTATATGTGTACACATACAATAGTCACTAATAAAGTGTTAAACTGACAACACGTGCGTCTGTCCTCTGTCTACATTATTGTCTTGTTTGTAGCACTTGATTCATTAAATAGTGAAATATAACAAGAGTGATAATTATAGTAAATTTAAAACCAAATTATCGAAAATTCAGTAAAACAAATCATTGAGAATATTTTCCGAAATTAAAATTACTGGGTAGTTAAAACATTACATGTGTCGCTTCACGTTATATTCAATTTTGACAAATATGTCCAAAGTAAGAAAAAAAATTGCATAAACTTCAGTCTGTCAGTCAATGCCTTAAACAGCTACCTAAAAAGCATATTTATATTTTAAATTTAAATATTTGTTTCATATGCATTTGAGATAAAGCATATTGGAATGATCTAAACAAGAAAAGACAATATGTAGTTAGGATATTTAGATATTTTAATAGTCTATTTTGTGTACTAGCAGTATAGCCCGGCGTTGCTCGGGTGTAATGAAAACTTTAAAACTAATCCATGGTCCTGGAGCTCAGACTCAGCCTAAAGAATATTTGTGTGAAGCTTGGTGAGAATCGGATAAAAATTGTGGATTTGTATAAATGACATACAGACAGATAAACAGACACACACACAAACATCTTGCCTTTTATATACATATATTATCGATTTTCTGCACTATTGTAAGAACTGAAACCCTGAAACTTCTGAATATTGTTTCTTAAGTCTTTGTCTATGAGTGTATGAAATTTGATTAAAATCGGACCACGCCTTCTATAACCAGATTTTTTCGATTAGCGATTTTCGATATTTATCGGGGGTACCTCGACACAAAACCTAGCTAAGAACACTCGCAGACGCTTATAGTACAACTGTGTAAATTTTCAAGAAAATCGGTTCAGCCGTTTCGGAGTTTATAAGTAACGGACACACACACACACACAGACACACACACACACACACACAGACAAAGTTCCATTTATAAATAAGTTTAGATACTTCTAAGATGATGTAGTATTTATATTATTTATATTGTTCGGACTATTGTCCTCATCATTATTGCCATATTCACAACGATTCGATCGTTGAATGCGCCAGCCTTCTTCAGGAGCTTGGAATTTCGAATCGGACACTTTATTTCGATCACTGGAGTATTTCATACTCGTTCTATGTGCCATGCCACTTCCGGATGCCATGTAGTTATCTCCCTTTAACTCACAACTCTTTGGATCAAGCCACTGGACCTAACCAACGCTTTTATCCACTGGGCCATGTGTTTTACATTAAAAATTTATGTCTTCTAACATAATTGCTCACAGCTGTAAAATCAGTCTAACCAGCCTGTTCCACATCTGAAAAACATTGTTTCTGAAACATTTTCTATACAGGGTTAACTAAGTTTTGTTATGGAGAAAAATCAAACACTGCATTAATGGTAATTTAATGCTACCTTTTAGTTTTTTTTAAATGCTACTATTCCTTTGATGGATGTTATACTTTGGAACAGAAGTCTTAAAAAACAATGTGAAACGTTTAAGTTTTCGTTACTCAAAAAGATACTCCATGCTAAAAACAAGGTTTGACCACTCCAGATCACATGGCCTGTAAATAAAAGATTATTGACTTCAGCATCTTGGTTTCTTGGCTTAGGTAATTTGCAGCAGATGTCCAATTATGTAAGTCCTACTTTGAATATGGTCAAAAATCAGTAATAAAACTGACAACACCAGCAGAAAAAATAGTCCATTTCTGCTCAACTAAAACCATGAAGACATCTAGGTACAAAGTCAAATCCCTTAAAAAGAGTAGAATTAAATCTAAAATTCCTAAATCTTGACAATAACAATATCTACTTCTTCTATGTGCTGTGTTCTTTCAAGATGTAGATGATCATGGTCTTCAACATCTTCCTATCCCTTATAGCTCTTTAGACCATTTTCTTGTTACTCCCCACAAACCCTGCTTTGTCATCCATATACTCAAGCCTATCAAGTATATCAAACATTGCTTTCTCCTGTCTCTCTTTCTTTTTATCCGTCTTGTAAGTATCAGATTCAAGCCCTCCTTCCTCATTACATACCCAGAAACTTCAGTTGTTTTTCTTGATGTTAAGCATCAGTTGCCTTTTCGTTTCCATCCTCTCCAAATTTCGTCGTTGCTCACATGTTCAGTTCAGGATATCCTCAGCATCCTTCTGTAGAACCACATTTCCGTCTTTCATTCATCTTTGACGAAATTTATCCAACATTCACTGCTATACTGAGGGACAGACATCACATAACAATCCAGTACTGTCTTCTTTGTTTCCCGCAAAATTTCCATGTCCCTCAATACTCTACTCAGCTTCTGGAATGCATCTTTGGCCATACCAATATGCCTTCTGATATCAGTGTTGCATTTTCTGTCCTCTGTTAGAACACTTCTCAGGTATTTAATTTTTTGTGCCTGCTTGGTATCCCCAGACTGTAATTGTCATTTTGAGCTCCTCTTTTTACTGGTGACCATGCAGTCACTAGAGGAATCAAATAATGTAATAATATCTTCCTTGGCCAATGCAAAGGAGAAACTTCCAACAACATTTAGATTCAAAAAGCTTACCATTGGGCGATAATCCTGTTTTAAAAAATGATAATAGAAAGAAACAAACAGAAGATGAAGAAAAATAGAAGGAAGAATACTACACAATTAACAAAACTTTAAAAGAAATTGATAAATGCTCTAAGAAACCCAAATCTCTGATAAATTGGAAACCTAATAAATGGAGCCAAACAGTAGATACTGTGCTGAAATTTGAAATAAAGCAAAATATAACACCATACAAACGAAACGAAAGCCAGAACAGATGTCCTGGTTTTACAATTAAAAAAAAAACACTCGAGTTATGCTTCAACAGTGGCTATACTGAGTTAAAGATGCCCGTGAAAATAAAATATACACCAGTATATATCCAAACATTTCAATGTCTGTTTCCAAACATAAATAATAATGAACTGAATGAGAAAATAAAGAAACCTATAAAAAAAAAAGGAAAAAAAAACTAAGAAATAGCATATCACCACTTGACATTCAGGCTGATTATTTTTTCAAAGAAACATGCCCTCTACAAATTTAAAAACAAGTTTCTAAATTTCATAAAAAATGTATGGAATCAGAAGTGCGTCACAAAAAAGTGGTGTGTGTTGCTTTATCAATGTACTATGGAAACAAAAAGGTAATCTTCAAGAACCTCATACATACAAAAGTCCCTCAATTGAATTCATTATGGTAATAGATATCGGCTCCAAATTAAAGATCGGAAAGCCTTGTTCGAATTCCAGTCGAATTCGTTGCAGTCACTTACGCACAAATACCCTTGGAAAAGGCATTAATCTATCTCTTCTCAAGCTTTGGTTTGTATAAGAGGATAGATTAGATTCTGTAGTCTTGGTTGGTAACTAATCTACCACAGAAAGTAATGACAAACTACTGAGGGAAAATCTTCTGCCTAGTCAGTAACGTCTCTTTCGAGACATGATCGCTCAAGCGTGTATCACATACGGCACTTAACTGACTGATGGTGAAAGTACTAATGAACATTTTATTAACTAGGCTCTCATCATCCTATGAAAATCAACTCCACCCAACCCAATACTGGTAAGGGATGTCATCAAATATCTCTAGTAAACTGTTTACCTCTCCAATAGAAAGTTGTATACCTGCTATGTAGATCTCACAGCAGCATACAGCCACATAAATAGAAAGTTTCTCGTCATCCATTAATAACTGCATTCCAAGCACCAAATTTACTGAATGTCTAAATCTGATAGAACTATATCACTCGACAAAGTTGGCAACGATCACAATGCCAAAAACATTCCAAAACTCGGCGAAAGTATGAAAAGGAGGAAATTAGAAGTCCAATCTCTTTATATATATATATATATATATATATATATATATATATATATATATATATATATAATCGTTTCACCCCAAGCAAGGCAGTATCGCCATTGGTGTGCAGGGGATAAACAGTGAGAGAAAAGGAAAGGAAAAGAAAGCGGAAACAACTTACCGACGATGTCAAAGATAAGAAAAAGATGGGAATCAAGAAAATAGAAGATGGAAATTGAAGTTGCATTTAAACCTTTTGAGATTGCAACTATCAGGGAAGCAAGCAAACAGAAGGTCGTTCCACGGACAGTAAATGCGAGAAAAGAAACAATAGGAGTAAACATGATTGTTACATTTAACTACTTTGACAGTAAAATGGTGGGACCTAGTTGCCAATCTTTTAGCACGAATAAATTTATGTAGTCGGTACACCAGAGAAATAAGCTTGTCAGAGCAGAAGCTGTGAAAATATTTGTAGAAAAAACAGAAGACCACATCCCGTCGGTGAGACTGAAGTTGAGTGACTGAAGCTGAGTTGGTATATTGAAATTGATTGCATTGCAGATCCTCCTTTGGGTTTTATCGAGAACCGCGAGATGAATAGCAAGTACACTAAACCAGATATGGCAACAGTATTCAATGCACAGGTAAATGGTTGATTTATAAATGTGCAAAGTGGATTCTGACGAAAAACGTCATTCTTGCCCGTTACAGTGACCCAACATTCTTAGCAATAAATGTAGCTATTGATTTAATGTAGTCGTTCCACATGAGGTCTGTTGAAGTGCAGTGTGTTGCTTTCTGGAAGACTAGTGTCGTTCATAATGATGAAAGGTAGGAAAGTCTGTATAGGGGTTAAAGGAGAGCAGTTTCATATTGGAAGCATTAAAATTTACGAGCCACTTCTCACTCCAATTCATCACAGATTAGAAGTCCGTTTCAAGAGCAGCAACAAGGTGTACTTTGTCAGCTTTGGTAGATTTCTTATTTAGATAGGAGTAAATGGTGGTGTCATAGATGACTACTTGTGAACTGATTATATTAGGAAGATCATAAATGAAGATTAGGAAAAGCGTAAGCCCTAGGATAGAGCCTTGAGAGACGCCCACGTTCGTATGAAATTATCTTTTTATTTAATCTTTTCATAGACTATCTCTGTGCATATACGAATACAAATGTGAAGAGATAAATATTGATCCTCCAAATGAATTTATTAATATAAAGTAGCTTCATCTACCCAAGGCCAATGTACAGAAGACGGGGCGAGGGCTATAGTGATGATTCATAGTTACGATAAGATTGATCTTGAACAAAAAACTATCATTCTTTAACAAGAGTTCAAGATAAAACTTTCCAAAACTAAAACTATGATCTGCAATTTGAACGAAAACAGTGATGGTATCCTACCCTGATTCCATCATAAAAATTCAGGATGTGGAACCAATCAGTTAAATGCCATACGTGATAGACACTTGGGTGAACATATCTCGAAAGAAATATGAATAAATGGGCCGAATATTTTCTTGTAGTAGGCTACCATTATTATATTGTATCCCAGTATTTTCTTAAAGATCATACAAAATATTGTTTCTCTTTGATTCTCAAGAAAAGAAATTCTCCCAAATGCATTGAGACCAAATCTGACACTATATTCGGCCGGCTATTTCACTTTGTTTTTGGCAACATTTTCAAACATCTAATTCCATCCTTACATATACAGACATATTCATATATACATATATAATTATGTGTGTTATGAATATAGTCATTCTATTTACAGGAGATTCGATGCATTAGTTGTGTGGCTGCCAGAGTAAATTTAGCAAAATCGACAAAAGAATTTACAGTAGGGAAAATATATGTTAATTTATTTCTTCATCCTATCTCAAATTGTCTTTCCCTGACTAATTCCTCTTCTAGAAGTTTTTTTAATCAAAATCATTTTTGATATTGTGGCCCCAACCGACTTTACTGTAGACAAAATGATTACATAAAATAAGCTGAGATTAAACAGAGTATTGAGAGACAGGAAGATTTCGTTGGAAACAAAGAAAAGAGTACTGGACTATTATATGATATTTGTCCTCCTATATGGCAGTGATTGCCTCAAGATGAAGAAGTAACTCAAAGTAACAGAAATGTGGTTCTACAGAAGGATGCTGAGGATACTATGGACTGAACATATGAAGAATAACAAGTTTTTGGAGAGGATGCAAGCGAAAAGGAAACTTATATTTGGCAACAAGAAGAGATGGCTGTGGTTTTTGGGACATGTAATGAGGAATGAGGGTTTAGAGAATCTAATACTCACGGGATAGATAGAGATTGGAGAAAGCAACATGAGACATATTTGATGATGTTGTGCAAGTGAGTGGCGGGGTGGGGTTTAAGAGAGATGCCAAGAGGAAAAGCGTTAACAGCAACAAGGGAGAGGGGCAAGTGGGAGTTCATGATTGCCTACGTCCTGAAGGGATATGGCACATAGAGAAGTATGTAATCCTAGAGTAGATTGGAATATAATCCAGGTGTTCTATTTATCCATCATATCTTATGGAAACGTTTGATTAAAACTTACTTGATTCTGTTGTGTAACCTCAATAAATATTTTATAAAGTGATTGATATAAAATAATTTTCAAAGGTAAAATATTAAAAATGCTGTCAATTTTAACTTAATATATGCTTTTACTGTTTAAAACATAAACTGATTTCACATATTTGACTAAATCAAGGTTTTCTATATTAGCTTCTCACTTCATATTTTAGTGTCAAAAATTAAGAGTTCTATTTTAAGAAAACATAACCTGCTTCACATTTTCAAATTAAGAGTTTCAGAATTTAAAAATTTAGAATTTCAAACCAAATCATTGATTTTATTCTTAAAAACGTCATAAGTTTCTTAGTACTAAAATTCATATTTTAATATGAAATTGTCAGAGAGAATTATCATTTTTGCACTAAAATTCTCGACTTAGGAGACAACTCAAATATTTGGTTGTCTGCTAGTTCATTGAATTGAATACTACCAAATCAAGAATATTTAGATGATCAGAAGAATAAACGTGGAAAATATTTATAATATCTAAATTTACCTTTACATCATAAGAAAGAAATCAATTTTATTCTCTTTTTTTATAAAAGAAGGGATTAAAAATATGTAAATCATGCAACTTCTCATTTTCTTTGACATCTTCTCACCATGTTACTTTCAAAATATCTCCTTGATCTACATAGTTTTATAATTCAACAACACATATAGACAGAAGAGAAAACAAAATGTATTCATTTTGCGTATTTTAACAGCTCATGGGAGACAACTTAAAATATATGGTTGCTCGCTAGTTCGTTAAAATCAATATTACCAAATCAAGAATATTTAGATGATCAGAAGAATAAACGTAGGAAATATTTATAATATTTAAATTTACCTTTACATCATAAGAAAGAAATCAATTTTATTTTCTGTTTCGATAAAGGAAGGGATAAAAAAATATGTAAATGATGCAACATTTCATTTTCATTGACATTCCGTTGTTTGCTAGTTCATTGAATTGAATACTACCAAATCAAGAATATTTAGATGATCAGAAGAATAAACATGGGAAATATTTATAATATTTAAATTTACCTTTACCACATAAGAAAGAAATCAATTTTATTCTCTGTTTGGATAAAGGAAGGGATTAAAAATATGTAAATGATTTTCATTGACATCTTCTCACTTTCAAAATATCTATTTGATCAACGTAGTTTTATAATTCATCAACACATATAGAAAGAAGAGAAAACAAATGTATTTATTTTGCATTTTTAACAATTCATGGGAGACAACTTAAAAATATATGGTTGCTCGCTAGTTCGTTAAAATGAATATTACCAAATCAAGGATATTTAGATGATCAGAAGAATAAACGTAGGAAATATTTATAATATTTAAATTTACCTTTACATCATAAGAAAAATTTCTTTTTTTTTTCTGTTTAGCTAAAGGAAGGGATTAAAAATATGTAAATGCAACATCTCATTTTCATTGACATCTTCTCACCATGTCACGTTCAAAATGATCTACGTAGTTTTATAATTCATCAACACATATAGACAGAAGAGAAGACAAATTCTATTTATTTTGTTTTTTTAGCAGTTCATGGGAGACAACTTAACGTTATATCCGCTAGTCCGTTAAATTGAATATTACCAAATCAAGAATATTTAGATGATAAGAAGAATAAATTTGGAAAATATTTATAATATTTACCTTTTACACCATAAGAAAGAAATCAATTTTATTTTCTGTTTGCCTAAAGGAAGGGATTAAAAATATGTAAATCATGCAACATTTCATTTTCATTGACATCTTCTCACCATGTCATTTTCAAAATATCTACTAAAAATGTATAGTTTTATACATAGTTTTATAATTCAACAACACATTTTTTTTAATCATCTCACCCCAAGCAAGGCATTCCACTGCCACTATTGCGCATGGGGCTACATAGGGGAAGTAAAAGAGAAGGGGTGGTTAGACATAGGGAATGTCAGGAGGAAGGTGACAGATGAGTAAGGATACCGAGGATGAGGGTTGGGCAGATGGGAAGAGTGTTTGATAGAATGAGAGCAGGTTAATGTGTTAGGAGGTGTCTATTGACCTTACATTTAAAGTCTTGGAGATTGTAGCCGTCGGGGAAGCAATCGTGTGGAGGAGAATTCCACAGTCGGGAAGTGCGAGGAAAGAAACTGTTGAAGTAGAAGTTACGGCTGCATTTTATCGGTTTCACTGTAAAAGGGTGGGATCTAGTTGCTAATCTAGTATCACGTTCAAATTCGTATTTAGGGGGCACTAGTGATCTAAGTTCATCGGAGCAGAAGCCGTGAAAGTATTTATAGAAGAGACACAGGGAAGCCACGTCGTGCCGGTGGGAGAGAGACTGCAGGCGGTCTGCCAAGTCGGTATCTATCACATTACAGACCCTCCTCTGAACCTTATCGAGAAGCCCGAGGAGAACAGCAGGGGCACCCGACCAGATATGGCAGCAGTATTCAGTGCACGGGCGGATGGTAGATTTATAAATGTGCAGGATAGATTTAGACGGAAAAAACTTCTGGGGACTACACAGAGAACCGACTTTCATAGCAGCGGATTTAGCAATGGATTCGATATAGTCATTCCATTTGAGGTCCGCTGAAAGTGTGAGACCAAGGAGGCGTAGTGTTTTACTCTCTGGGAGGCAAGCCTGGTCCATGCTAATGGGAGGTAGGTGAAATTGTCGATGATGGTTAATTGAGAGTAGCTTCGTTTTAGAAGCATTAAAATTTACTAGCCATTTCTTACCCCAGTCCAATATGGATTGGAGGTCTTTTTCAATCTAGGCTGCGAGGTTAGCTTTGACGCCTACACCAGATTTTTGTAGGAGGCGAGAGTAAACTGTGGTGTCATCGGCGTACAAACCTATTTGGGCTCTTATGGAATCAGGGAGATCATTAATGTATATCAGGAAGAGTGTAGGACCTAAGATGGAGCCTTGGGGGACACCTGCGTTTGTATGGTAGTTCTGAGAGGCATGTCCGTTTAATACCACCTTCATTGTGCGGTTAGAGAGGAATGACTGGATTAGTTCAAACAAATGTCCAGTTATACCATAGCTCCGCAGTTTACATAGAAGGCCGGCATGCCAAACTCTGTCGAACGCCTTAGATATATCCAATGCAACGGTTCGGGCTTCGCCATTCCTGTCGAGTGCCTGGTATATGTACTCGGTGAATGGTTGTTAGCATATCAGCAGTAGACCTGGTGAAGCGGAAACCATATTGCTTGACCGAGAGGAGCCTGTGTGCTGTGAGATGCTGAACCACCTCGGCGTTGATAATGGCTTCGAACACTTTGCCAAAGATCGGAAGAAGGCTGATAGGGCGGTAATTTGCAGGGTCAGAGGGTTCTCCAGTGTTTTTAAATATAGGAACTACAGAGGAAGATTTTCAACAGGCAGGAAAGCGGGAAGCAGGAAGCAGATAGGCAGAGGTTGTAGAGCTTAGAAAGGACAGAGGAGAGTTCAGGGGCACATTTCTTTAAGACTATGGTTGGGATTCCATCACCACCGCTCGCTTTGTGAGGGTCAAGTTTTAAGATTATCTTAGAGACAAGCGAAGGTGTAATGTGGACATCATTCAGTTGTGCCTCGGTTCTAGGTGAGAAGTCTGGTGTAAAAACTCCAGAAGAGTCCAGACTCGAATTGTTAGAGAATCTGCGGGCAAAGCATTCAGCCTTATCTGCCGGAGAGGTGAGGACCTCAAATTTGTTGATTAGCGGGGGTATTGTGGACTTGCTCTTGTTAAGTACTCTTTTACAGAGTCGCCAGTAGTCTTTAGGCATATAGACAGAAGAGAAAACAAAATGTATTCATTTTCCGTATTTTAACAGCTCATGGGAGACAACTTAAAATTATATGGTTGCTCGCTAGTCCGTTAAAATGAATATTACCAAATCAAGAATATTTAGATGATAAGAAGAATAAATTTGGGAAATATTTATAATATTTACCTTTTACACCATAAGAAAGAAATCAATTTTATTTTCTGTTTGCCTAAAGGAAGGGATTAAAAATATGTAAATCATGCAACATTTCATTTTCATTGACATCTTCTCACCATGTCATTTTCAAAATATCTACTTGATCTACATAGTTTTATAATTCATCAAGAACATATAAACAGAAGAGAAGACAAATTCTATTTATTTTGTTTTTTTTTTTTAACAGTTCATGGGAGACAGAAATATTTGGGTTTTGCTAGCTCGTTAACTTAAATATGACCAAATCAAGTTGGAAAATATTTATAATATTTACCTTTTACACCATAACAAAGATTTCAATTTTATTTTCTGTTTAGCAAAAGGAAGGGATTAAAAATATGTAAATCATGCAACTTCTCATTTTCTTTGACATCTTCTCACCATGTTACTTTCAAAATATCTCCTTGATCTACATAGTTTTATAATTCAACAACACATATAGACAGAAGAGAAAACAAAATGTATTCATTTTGCGTATTTTAACAGCTCATGGGAGACAACTTAAAATATATGGTTGCTCGCTAGTCCGTTAAAATCAATATTACCAAATCAAGAAAATTTAGATGATCAGAAGAATAAACGTAGGAAATATTTATAATATTTAAATTTACCTTTACATCATAAGAAAGAAATCAATTTTATTTTCTGTTTCGATAAAGGAAGGGATAAAAAAATATGTAAATGATGCAACATTTCATTTTCATTGACATTCCGTTGTTTGCTAGTTCATTGAATTGAATACTACCAAATCAAGAATATTTAGATGATCAGAAGAATAAACATGGGAAATATTTATAATATTTAAATTTACCTTTACCACATAAGAAAGAAATCAATTTTATTCTCTGTTTGGATAAAGGAAGGGATTAAAAATATGTAAATGATGCAACATCTCATTTTCATTGACATCTTCTCACCATGTCACTTTCAAAATATCTATTTGATCAACGTAGTTTTATAATTCATCAACACATATAGAAAGAAGAGAAAACAAATGTATTTATTTTGCATTTTTAACAATTCATGGGAGACAACTTAAAAATATATGGTTGCTCGCTAGTTCGTTAAAATGAATATTATTACCAAATCAAGGATATTTAGATGATCAGAAGAATAAACGTAGGAAATATTTATAATATTTAAATTTACCTTTACATCATAAGAAAAATTTCTTTTTTTTTCTGTTTAGCTAAAGGAAGGGATTAAAAATATGTAAATGCAACATCTCATTTTCATTGACATCTTCTCACCATGTCACGTTCAAAATGATCTACATAGTTTTATAATTCATCAACACATATAGACAGAAGAGAAGACAAATTCTATTTATTTTGTTTTTTTAACAGTTCATGGGAGACAAAAATATTTGGTTTTTGCTAGCTCATTAAATTAAATATGACCAAATCAAGTTGGGAAATATTTATAATATTTACCTTTACATCATAAGAAAGAAATCAATTTTATTTTCTATTTAGCTAAAGGAAGGGATTAAAAATATGTAAATCATGCAACATCTCATTTTCATTAACATCTTCTCACCATGTCACTTTCAAAATATCTACTTGATCTACATAGTTTTATAATTCAACAACACATATAGACAGAAGAGAAGGTCAAATTGTATTTATTTTGCTATTTTTTACAGTTAATGACAAGATACAATTAATGTTAGACAACTTGAATATTTGGTTTTTTGCTAGTCCGTTGAATTGAATATGACCAAATCAAAAATATTTAGATGATACAATAAAAGGGAGAAATATTCATAACATTTGCCATTAAATCATAACAAAGAATACAACTTAGTTTTCTATTTGGGCAAATGAAGTGATTAAAATTATGTAAATGATGCAACAACACATTTGAATCTGTAGTGGATAAGAAATTAAGAGCTGAAAACATTTTGGAAAAACCCAGACCATGACAAAAAGCATTTGCGAAAAACCCCAAGTAAAATTCACAAGTTAGTTCATAAAGTAGAATCCTGATTGGATTAAAAACAGCAAATTCCTATATGACGTATTTTCACACCTAGATGCGAAAAGTCTCATTGTACCCTGCAGCATGAGAAGTTTCACTATTTAAACCACGTCACTAACCTGTCAAAGGTAGTCTGACATGGGAGTGGTTAGCTGAGGACCCTGTGGCAATGTAACGAAAGAAAATTCAAGAAGCCGACCAGGATGCAGGGCCTGTCACAGTTTCATTCAACCTCTTCTTTCAATTTTTTGTTCTTCTTTTTCACTCCACACCACCAGAGAGAACAAATAAACGTGTTAATAACAACTTCTTTACTTGTTTTACTCTCTCTCTCTCTCTCTCTCTCTCTCTCTCTCTCTGTGTCACGAACTACCAAAAAGAGGAAAAAACAAAGACTTTACATTCTGCTACTACACAACCATGAACTCTAAACTTCTGCGAACATTTTAAATCCCTACATTACTACGACGAACATTTTCTACAACTCTTGATACCCTAAACTTTTTAATTGAACATTAATTTCTACAAATTCTTGTTATTCATTTCCTTTTAATAAATTTCTATTTTAACATGAAAAATATTTTTTTCTTACTTTATTCTACACAATTCCATATATTCCAACTTGCCGACAACCAACCTTCTGATAATGATGAAAACCTTCTGATGATAATTCTGGATAAAACTTGTAAGCTGCAGGGAGTTTGGTTAAGTATGACACAAGGCCAAATCAAAGAAACATTAACCAGCTCCCTATGGCTACAAATCTTCTTACCATGTCTTTTTCAAAATATCCATTTGATCTAAGTAGTTTTCTAAGTCACTTGGTGGTGCGTGGGCAGGTTTGAAAGCTAAGACTAAGCATTTGACCAGCTTTGACAAGCAAAAACCTGCTAAGACTAGCTATAACCAGCTGAGACTACCTTTGTACCCAGTTATCACATAAGCGGGGGCTGGGTAAATCTTTGACCAATGGCCTGAGAGTACACACTCTGGTTCCCCATGTTTTAAGATGGAACCAACCTTGTGTCACATCTCGCTCCAGTGGGGGAGTAGAGTAAATAGCATCTCTGTGACCCAGGGAGTAGGATCAAAGTATAGTATCTCTTCTCAAATACTCCCTTACCGCTTCCCGGCCAGCTCCAGCTAAGCCTATGCTTCGTTTGTGATTCCTGGAGCACATTACATCTTAGTTAGCAGCTGGTCCTACTTTAGGTTTGACTCTGCTTCAGAGATGGAATGTTCTAGTTTGCTCGAGATCCCACTATCCACGGTCAATCTGGCAAAAGTGACAACTGTTCAACTTCAATTGCCGTGGCTTTTGCTTGTGCTAGCTCGCAGTGATCCCAATTAATCGGAGTCGAATCCTGCAAAGGAAATGAAACACAAGCCAGCCTACGATCGCTGCACACATGTGCTAACTTGCCAATTTGCTCAACGTCTTTGTCCCTAGTCTCCTCATTGTCTTTGCTGTTTTCATACATACAGTCTGCAGGGTTGATACACACACATTATATCGACTCTGTAAAAGTTGTGTAAATCTTTCTCATTTATACATATTTTCAATTGAAAAAGATGAATATTCAATATAGATTTCTTATTTCTGAAAATTTTCAATTGAAAATATATTTTTTAAAATTTCAGTGACTTATGTCTTTTTTAATTGAAAAATTTAGATATTTTGTGAATCTTCCTCATTTATGCATATTTTCAATTGAAAAAGATTAATATTTTTGAGTTTTTACAGAATCATGAGTTTTTAATAAGAAAAATTGGAATATTTTGGGAATCTTTCTCATTTTAAGCATAATTCTAATTGAAAAAGATGAATATTTAGTATATATTTCTCTTGAAACATATTTTCAATTGAAAAGTATGAATATTTTTGACAGTTTTCAGAAATATGCCATTTTCAATAAAAAAAATTTTGAATGTTTTGTAAATCTTTATCATTTATACATATTTACTATTGAAAAAGATAAATTTACTATATATCACCGATTTATATTGAAACATATAAAAATTTTGTAAATCTTTCTCATTTATGCATATTTTCAATTGAAAAAGAGCAATGTTTTGTATATATTTTATATTTAAGCAAATTTTAAATTGAAAATAATTTTTTGCAGCTTTTGCTGAATTATGTGTTTTTTCAATAGAAAAATCTGAATATTTTATAAATCTTTCACATTTATGCACATTTTCAATTAAAAAATAAATATTTAGTATATATTTCTTATTTATGTATATTTTCAAATGAAAAATATTAATATTATTTTTTAATTTTACTAAATTATGACTATTCAATTGAAAAATTTGAATATTTTGAAAATTGACTCATTTACACATATTTTGAATGGAAAAAGATTAATATTATATATATATTTCCTATTTATATATAATTTCTAAGAAAAAAATGAATATTTTTGAGATTTTATTGAAACATATCTTTTTTAAATTTAAACATTTTATAAATATTACACATTTATTCATATGAGCAATTAGAAAATATGAACATTTTTAAGCTTTTACAGAATTATAACACTTTTCAATAAAAAAATTTAAAAATGTTCACTATCTAATTAAAAAATTTTAATTGAAAAATGTATAATTGAGTAAAATCTCCAAAATATTCATATTTTTTAATTGAAAATATACATAACCTTTAAATACATTATTAATATACAACTTTTTAATTACAAATATGCACAAAAAGGATAATTTACAAAATATTCAATTTTTTCAATTGAAAGAAAATGGCATACTTGAGTAAAATCTCCAAAATATTCACATTTTTCAATTGAAAATATGCATAAATTGAAATCTATAATAAATATACATCTTTTTCAATGAAAGATATGCATAAATGAGAAAAATTTACAAAATATTCAAATTTTTCAATTAAAAAATATGAATAATAGATTTAACTCTTCAAAATATACATATTTTTCAATTGCAAATGTACCTAAATTAAAAATATATAATATATATAAATCATTTTTCATTACAAAAATTCATAACAAGAAAAATTTGCAAATTAATCAAATTTTATATTGAAATTAAGGCTTAATTGAGTAAAATCTCAAAAGTCTCCATATTTTTCAATTAAATATATATATAATGTGCATGGTGGTCCAGTGGATATCGGCTCAGAACAAGAAATCGGAGAGCCGAGTTTGAATTCCAGTTGAATTCATTGCATTCACTTATGCGCAAATACCCTTGGGAAAGGTATTAATCCGTTTCTTCCTTCCAGTTATGGGTTAAATAACAGGATATATTGGGTTCTATAGCCTTTGCTGGCAACCAGTCTACCGCAGAAAGCAATGGCAACCTACTGCGGGATAATCTTCCGCCCAGTCAGTCATTTCTCTTTCGAGACATGATCGCCCAAGCATGTTTCACGTATGGCACTTAACTGACTGATATATATAAATTTGAAATACATAATATATATATAACTACTTTTATCAAAACTATTCATAAATGAGAAAAATTTACAAAATATTCAAATTTTTCAATTGAACAAAAGGCATAATAAAGGAAAATCTCCAAAATATTCATATTTTTTAATTGAAAATATATATATATAATAAATATACATATTTTTAATAAAAATATGCAAAAATAAGAAAATATCAAAAAATATTCAAATTTTCAATGGAAAAAATGGCTTAATAGAGTAAAATCTCCAAAATATTCAAATTTTTCAATTGAAATGCATAAATGAAAAAAATTAAAATAAAGTCACAATTGAGTAAAATCTCCAAAACATTCATATTTTTTCAATTGAATATATACATAATTTGGAAATATATAATAACTATACCTATTTTGAAATTAAAAATAAGCATAAATAAGAAAAATATACAAAATAGTAACATTTTTCTGTTGAAAAATGCATTATTTAGTAAAATCAGCAAAACATTCATACTTTCAATTGTGCCACTTAGCCGGGTCAGTCGTTGTTGGTTTCTATCCAGATAGCTGGTCGTGGACTCTGCTCATGATGATCTCCCTTGTCCCACGTTGTGTTGATTGATCACAAGGCAGTCACGTGAGTTTTCCACTAGCTGTCTCTCTGCCAAACTAAACCAAACTGGAAAGCATGCACACAATTGAATAATAAAAAGAAAGAAATATGGCACCTAAAATAAATGGACGTCTGAAGTGTCATAAAAGAAAGTCTATATATACAGAAAATAATTCACAGTAGTATAATGGTCATTTGGATATTTCCCAATCCCTGCTCCTATCAAGCTGGTAGTGGAATGGAAGCCTCTTAAGTAAATCGAAGTATAACATTTAAATGTTTATCCTTCCAAGTAATAATCAAGGAATCTGGTTAGCCACAGCGCTTTGCTGCGAACAGAGTTCTAAGTTCACAGCAAGTCTAGTTGACTTTGGTTCTTTCTCGCCAGAATTTCGCAGAAACTGCCGAAGTGCTTGGTTATGGGTAGGTTGGCGCGGTTCGTCTTCAGAGTCGGAATTGAGGTAGATTTCTTGTTCTGGGCTGGATCACTCTGCTCTTTTGGCCCTTGAGACCCTGTATTTATGCCCATGCCATGGTGTGGGGCTGACAGACACTGGGTGTCTAACCCCTCATTTCAGCAACCAGTAGAATGCTGAGGTTAGCTGCTGCTCGTTGTTGCTTTCGTTTTACTCAATGGAATTAGTCTTATTTGTATGACGTCAATTGCTGGTCATCTCCGCCTTTCGGGGCTCTGGTTCACAGGACCAATGAGATACCTCTCTGTCTTATGATGTCATCTTCCTATACCCCTTTTCTGGGCTGGACTCATCAGGCAAATTTTCTTTCTCATGAAATAATTTTGGGTTTTAATCAATTACTATTAACCTTTGAACTTGTCATAAAAGCCTGTATGACTAAACTTTTCTTTCTTCATTTGAAACATTATTTACATTGTCACCTAGATAAGAATTCCTGCATATGCGTTTTCAATATCTGTATTTTCAGTCACAGATATTTTTAGAGCTTTCCCTGATGACAGAAAGTTATTTTTGTTATCAATTTCTCTTTCTAATTCATGCTAGTCAGACAATCCTGGTTTCACTTGTTATCACCTTGGTGGGTGGGCTGATTCTCTTAATTTCCAGTTTCAACCTTCGTCTAGGGCCATCTGGATTGTTTTTGTTTCAAATTACTAATGTCTATTGTTTTGCATTTTATCCAACCTCAGAAATAAAAACAAATTTATTTCTCTTTTTCTTTTTTTCTTTCCTTTCTTTTTTCTCAGGTTTAGAATAACAACAATAAAAACAAAACTTGTAACCTTTCGTTTCTTTTACCTTTGCTCATATTCGAAGAATTAAAAATTCTTTTCAGTACGTTTCCTTCCAATCTATAATAGTTTAAAAATTTCTTCAATTATAATTAATATTCAATTAATAAAATTCATTACTTCCATTCTGCTAAATATTGTTACACAATTGCAAATATGCATAAATTGGAAATACAGTGGAACCTGGTGTATGCGACCCCCGTCATCAGCAACCACCTGCTATTAATGACCGTTTTTCTATTCACAGCCGATTTGCTAATGTTAATTGACCCCCAGTGAGCAACCTCTTCCAAGACCAGCATGAAAGAATAAAAATCACTGATCAAGTGACCACTTTAACAAAAATTCCTTTTAGCAGTACAATCCTAACTTCTAAATTAAGAGAATTTAAGTTAGTAAGCCATTTCATTTTCCTTTAATCTAAGCCAGAAACACTTTCTCATTATTTTGTTATTGTAGTGAAGTGTCAAATTTTTATTATTTGTTGAAATGGCAGTGGTCAAATTATTACATTTCACATGTTCAAGAGATTTGTTGATTTATGTACCAACTTGGATAAATTTGGGTGTAGGAGAAAAAATCACATCTATGTGAAATTTAAATTTTCAGTGTTTATCTCTTTCATTATCTTTATTTTTTCTCAATCATTTCACTCTCTCACTCTCTCTCTCTCTCTCTCTCTCTCTCCCTGATCATTGTCATTTTTTCTTGTTTGTTTCTTTATTTTTCCATATATTATTGCAGATTCTCTTTTACTACCACTCACTTTTAAGAAAAAATTGAAAACGTATACATCACAAACTTTTCCAATATATTAGTTGTTACTGTGTATTTGTTCAATTAGACTCATCTACTGTCAGTATCCCCAGCAGCTTAAGTGGTGATACTGACCGTTTAATGCAATGATGATGCAGCCGCTTGTTAAGAAAAAGGAAAGTTTTGGTTTTCACAAAAACAGAAATATAACTGTTTTCATCTAGAGTTAAATTAAGTACATTAAACTAAACACATGTTCTTAAAGGTTACTTAGTATCACTTTTAACAGTTTATTTTCAGTCTAATAAATAAACTCCCATAGCTCTTGTTAGTCAGTGTAAAGAAACATTTAATCCTTCTATAATAATATCTCTTGTTGCAATAGCATTTGAAATACCGAATGATGTCAGAATGGTCACGGATGATGCTAGCTGAGTTGATTATGTCACCAAGGATGATGTCATGAACACAAATAAAACCCTGGGAGACAGTTGGGAGAAGGAAGAGTTACTCAGGGGAAATCTGACTCAAGAATCAATAGAGTCTGTGGAGATTACTATGCAAGGTTAATTTAGGTTTGGATTTTTACATGGCACAAGGCCACTTCCCAAAGGAACTTCCTTACTAAATCCTTACAGACCACCATTATTTTTATAAGCGTTGAAATCATTCATTAAACAAACAAATGGAAAGTGTAATGAAATTGACAAAGCATCAACTTGCAACTATAAAGTGCATTAGCAATAACAAGAAATACATACATTACATAGATGTTAAAAGTGTTTGTTTGAAAGTGTCTTCCATGGACTGAATGAAAATTATGTTAGAGCTTTTGAAGTAAGTTGAAATGTTCATTGTTGCCGTAAGCTTTATCAGTGTGATAAGAAATTTGTGTGATGAATATTATTGCAAAAAGAATTGTTCAGTTCTGAGTGTTCATGAATAGCATTCATTTTTGTAGTGTACAGAAGAATGAATATTTAAAGAAATAAAAGACATCTAATTGCATCTTGCAATTAGTGTGGGTATGTGAGAAAATTACTTGATATTGAAGAATGCGACCCCACGATAGCCGCATGCTATCGCGGGCAACTGTGACTGTTACTACCTTGTTTGGTGTTATCTGGAACTGCTGCAAACTGTCTGAAAATACACAGTAAATTGTATATATATAGGTGTTCAAACATCCTTATAATTTGGCGGTAAAAATGTAGTTCATTTATCTTGATTCTGATTGGCTAGCTCAAACCAATCAGCAAACAGCTTACATTTATTCAAATATAAAATGGTTGCATACAAAATTTAATACATACAATTGAGTGAATGCGTAAGTGTGTGTGTGTGTGTGTGTGATTCCATAGGTATGTGCATGTGTCATAAGTCTGACAACGAGGAAGAAGAAAAGTATGTGACCATTCAAGATGTGATAACTTACAGGGTTGCCAGTGCCCATCTCAATGATATGAAATTATTTGCTTTGGTTCATGAAGACCAAGAAATGATGAACCAAATAAATAAGTGCCAACATCAATTAGAATCGAAGTGGTCACATTACAAAAAAAGAACCACACAGACTGCAATAATTATTTTAAGCCTACGCCAGTGTGAATAAATAATTTTTATTTTTGTTAATCGTTGTAAACACGTTTTTTAATGTTAAAAAAATAATTATGCTGAATAAATTTTTTCAAAGTTAAACCATCTTATGTTCTCATTTATTTATTACCAGATTACATGGTAATAATTATTTATTCAATAATTATTAGTATATAGTTCACTAAAATCTCAAATTATTCATATTTTTCAATCAAAATTATCCATAAATAGAAAATATATACTAAATTTCTTTCAATTAAAAAAGTGGCTAAGTAAGGAAGATTTACAAAATATTCAGATTTTTCAATTGAAAGAAGGGATAATTTAGTAAAATCTAGAAAATATTCAGAATTTTCAATTGAACATAAAACATAAAAAATATTCATGTTTTTCAATTAAAAATTTACAGAAATAAAAAAAGATTTACAAAATAGTCAAATTTTCAATCAGCAAAAGCATAATTCAATAAAATTTTAAAAAATAATTATATTTTTTAATTGAAAATAAGTATTAATAGGAAATATATACTAAATATTCATCTTTCTAACTGAAAATATGTATAAATGAATATTTCACATAGTTATTATTTTGCAAAAAAAAATAACAAAATTAGCAGTATTTCACCTTATTTTCTGCTTTTTCAAATGAAAAATAATAAAATCAGCTATATTTCTTCTTATTTTCATATATTTCTAATTAAAAATAACAAAATCAGATATATTTTTTCTAATTTTCTTCTTTTTCAAATGAAAAATAATAAAATCAGTTATATTTCAACTTATTTATTTCTTTTTGAAAGGAAAAATAACAAAATCAGCTATATTTCACTTTATTTTTATTTTTCAAATGAAAAATAACAAAATCAGCTATATTTCTCCTTATTTTCTTCTTTTTGAAAAGAAAAATATTAAAATTGGCTATATTTTTTCTTATTTACTTCTTTTTCAAATGAAAAATAACAAAATCAGATATATTTCTCTATATTCGCTTTTCTTTTTTTTAAATGAAAAATAAAAAAATCAGCTAAATCTTTTTTTCTTCTTTTTCATATAAAAAACAACAAAATCAGCTACATTCTCCATATTTTTATTCATACGAATCCACTTTATTTCTCTTTATCATGTGAAAAATATCAAAATCAGCTATATTTCACCTTATTGAAATGAAAAATAACAAAATCAGTTACATTTTTACTTATTTTCTTTGTTTTCAAATAAAAAATAACATAATCTATATTTTCACCTTATTTTCTGATTTTTTAAATGAAAGATAAAAAATCAGTTAAATTTCTCCTATGTTCTCTTTTTCAAATGAAAAATAACAAAATCAACTATATTTCACCCTATTCTTTATCAAACAAAAAATTATAAAATTAGCAATATTTTTTTTCCTTTTCTTCTTTTTCAAATGAAAAATAACAGAATCGGCTTTCTCTTTTTTTCTGATTTTTCGAATGAAAAATAATGAAATCAGCTATATTTATCCTTATTTTCTTCTTTTTCAAATAAAAACAAAAAAATCAGTTACATTTCTCCATATTTTTCCTTTTCAAATGAAAAATAACAAAATCAGCTATATTTCTCCTAATTTTCTTCATTTTCATTTAAAAAATAACAATATCAGCTATATTTATTATTTACATATTTTTCATATGAAAAATAACAAAATCAGTTATATTTCTCCTTATTTTCTTCCTTGTCAAATGAAAAATAACAAAATCTGCTATATATCTTTTTATTTCTATCTTTTACAAATAAAATATAACAAAATATGCTACATAACCCATATTTTTTTCATATGAAAAGCAACAAAATCAGCTATGCATCACAATATTTTCTTCTTTTTCACATGAAAAATACTAAACCTGCTACATTTCTTGCTATTGACTTCTTTTTCAAATAAAAAATAACAAAATCAGCTATATTTTTCTTGTTTGTATTTTAAATGAAAACTAACAAAATCAGCTTTATTTCCAACATTTTATTTCTAATGAAAAATAACAAAATCAGATATATTTCACTTTATTTACTTATTTTTCAAATGAAAACTAACAAAATCAGCTATATATCTCCTTGTTTTCTTCTTTTTGAAATGAAATGAAAAATAACAAAATCAGCAATATTTCACCTTATTTTCCATTAAATTTCTCTTTATACACTCCTTTTCAAATAAAAAATAACAAACATATAACAGCTATATTACACCATATTTTTTCTTTTGCAAATGAAAAATAACAAAACTGGCTCTTTTTCTCTTTTTTCTGCCTTTTTATATAAAAATTAACAAAATCCACTATATTCTCCATATTTTCTTCTTTTTTTATGAAAAACAACAAATATCAAAATAAACTGTATTTCTCACTTATTTTACTTTCAAATAAAAAATAGTAAAATAAAATATTTTTCTCCTTTATGGTTTTTCAAATGAAAAATATGAAAATAATCTATATTTCTCTTTATTTATTAATTTTTCGAATGAAAAACATCAAAATAAAATATAGTTCTCTTTATTTTCTTTTTTTTAAATGAAAAATATTCAAATAAGCTTCATTTCTTCTTATATGCTTCTTTTTCGAATGAAAAATATCAAAATAATCTATATTTCTTTTTATTTTCTTTTTTTCAAGTGAAAAAGATCAAAATAAACTATATTTCTTCTGATTGTTCTTTGCATTTCAAATGAAAATAAACTATATTTTTTTCTTATTTACTTTTACGAATGAAAAATATCAAAATCGATAGAAATAAATAAAAAATATCAAAATAAATAGAAATATAGCAAATAGAAATTAATAAAATAAGTTATAGTTTTTGTATTTCTGTCTTTTTTTCAAATGAAAAATATAAAAATAAACACTCTTTCTCCATATTTTTTTTTATTTTTTCAAATGAAGAATATAAAAAAAAATATATTTCTTCTAATTTCTCAAAATGAGCTATATTTCTCCATCGTTACGTCTTTCAAATAAAAAATATCAAAATAAACTGTATTTTTCCTTATTTTCTTTTTTTTTCAAATGAAAAATAACAAATGGTTTATTTCCCCTTATTTGTTTTTCATATGAAAAATATCAAAATAAACTATATTTTTATTTATTTTGTAATTTATCAAATGAAATATATCAAAATAAGCTATATTTCTACTTATTTACTTTTTTATATAAAAATATCAAAATATATTGTATTTCTCCTAATTTTCTTTAATGAAAAATATCAAAAGCTCTATTTCTCCTTATTCATTTCTTATCAAATGAAAAATATTAAAAAAAGATATATTTTTCGTTATTTTTTTTTCAAATAAATAATATCAAAATAAACTATATTTCTTTTTATTTTATTTTTTTCAAACGAAAAATATCAAAATAACCTATATTTCTCCTAATTGTTCTTTGTATTTCAAATGAAAAATATTAAAATAATCTATATTTTTCCTAATTGTTCTTTGTATTTCAAATGAAAAATATTAAAATAATCTATATTTTTCCTAATTGTTCTTTGTATTTCAAATGAAAAATATTAAAATAATCTATATTTCTCCTTATTTATTTTTTTTATGAATAAAAAATATCCAAATAAATAGAAATAAATTAAGAAGAAATTAACAGAATTAGCTATATTTCTTTATATTTCTTCCTTTTTTCAAACAACAAATATCAAAATAAACATAATTCCTCTATATTTTTTTATTTTTTCAAATGAAGAATATAAACAAAGTCTATATTTCTAATTATTTTTGTTTTGTTCAAATACAAAAACAAAAAATGATTTATTTCGCAATATAATTTTTCAAATGTAAAAATATCGAAATAAGCTATATTTCTCCAAATTTCACCTCGCTCAAATGAAAAATATCTAAATAAGTAAAATTTTAAATTTTTTCCATCTTTTTAAAATAAAAAATATTGTAATATGCTATGTATCTCATTCTTTCTTTAATTTTTGAATGAAAACTATCAAAAACTCAATATTTCTTCTCATTTCCTTATTTTTCAAAAAAAAAAATATCAACATAAGCTATATTCCTCCATAATTAATTCTTTTCCAAATGAAAATATCAAAATAAACTGTATTTCTCATTATTTTCCTTTTGGTATTGAAAAATATCAAAATAACATTTATTCCTCTTCATTTTCTATTTTTCAAATGAAAAATTACAAAATAATCTATATTTCTCTTTATATACTTCTTTTTCAAATAAAAAAATATCAAAATAAACTGTATTTCTCCATATATTATTTTCAAGGAAAAAATATCAATATAAGCTATATTTCTGCTTATTTCCTCTTTTTCAAATTAAAAAATATCTCAGAATAAATGGAATTTCTCCTTATTTTCTTTTTTCTCCAAAAAAATATATCAATATTAATCTATATTTCTCCTTATTTCTTTTTCAAAAGAAAAATATCAAAATAAACTATATTTCTCTTTATTTACTTGTTTTTTAAATGAAAAACATAAAAATAAACTATATTTCCCTTTGTTTTCATTTTTTTAAATGAAAAATATTGAAATACGTTATATTTCACCTTATTTAATTCTTTCTCGAATGTAAAACATCAAATTAAGCTATATTTCTCTTAATGTACTTCTTTTTCAAAGAAAAATATCAAAATAAAGTGTATTTCTCCTTATTTTCTTTTTTTCAAAGGAAAAATATCAAAATAAGCTATATTTTCCTTATTTACTTTTTCCAAGGAAAAATACCAAAATAGACTGTATTTCTCATTTTCTTTTTTTGCCAAATGAAAAATATCAAAAACTGTATTTCACCTTTTCCCATTTTTCTTCAAATGATAAATATCAAAATAAACTCTATTTCTCTTTCTTTCCCTTTTTTAAAATAAAAAGTATCAAAATAAGCAGTATTTGTTTTTATTTACTTCATTTTGAAATGGAAAATATTAAAATAAATTTTTCTTTTGATTTTCTTTTCTTTTCAAATGAAAATGAGTTATATTTCTCCTTATTTCCTGATGTTTTGAACAAAAAATATCAAAATAATCTATATTCCTTTTAATTTTCTTTTTTTCAAGTGAAAAAGATCAAAATAAACTATATTTCTCCTAATTGTTCTTTGTATTTCAAATGAAAAATATCAAAATAAGCTATATTTCTCCTTATTTCTTTTACAAATGAAAAATATCAAAATAGACATAAAGCAAATAGAAATTATTAAAATAAGCTATATTTCTTATTTTTTTTTCTAACACAATATATAAAAATAAACAATTTTTCTCTATATTTTCTTATTTTGTTAAATGAAACTATAAAAAAATCTATATTTCTCATTATTTTTTTTGTTCGAATGAAAAAACAAAAATATGATATATTTTTCCATATATTTTTCAAATGTAAAAATATCAATACAGTTATATTTCTCAAAATTTTGCCATGTTTATATGAAAAATATCTAAATAAGTATTATTTTATTTTTTTTATCTTTTTAAAATAAAAAATATTAAAATATGCTATATTTCTTAATTTTTTTTTTAATATTTAAATGAAAAATAACAAAAAAAAAATCAATATTTCTTCTCATTTACATATTTTTCAAATGAAAAATATCAAAAAGAGCTATACTTCTCCATAATTATTTCTTTTACAAATGAAAAATATCAAAAAAAACTATATTTCACCTTATTTACATCTTTTCCGAATGAAAAATATCAAAACAATCTTTATTTTTTTAACATTTTCAATTTTTCAAATGAAAAATATCAAAATAAGCTAATTTCTCTTTCTTTACTTTTTCCAAATTAAAAATATCAAAATAAACTGAATTTCTACTTGTTTTCTTTTTTTTTCAAAAGAAAAATATCAATATTAATCTATATTTCTCCTTATTTACTGCTTTTTCAAATGAAAAATATCAAAATAAACTATATTTCTCCTTTTCATTTTTTAAATGAAAAATATAAAAAATCTATATTTCTCCATGTTTACTTTATTGTCACATAAAATATCAATAAAACTACATTTCTTTTTATACGCTTTTTTTCAAATTGAAAATATCAAAATAAACTATATTTCTAATTGTTCTGTCTTTCAAATATGTTCAAATGAAAAAACAAAAAATGATTTATTTCGTCATATAACTTTTCAAATATAAAAATATCGAAATAAGCTATATTTCTCCAAATTTCACCTCGCTCAAATGAAAAATATCTAAATAAGTAAAATTTTAAATTTTTTCCATCTTTTTAAAAAAAATATTGTAATATGCTATATATCTCATTCTTTCTTTAATTTTTGAATGAAAAAATATCAAAAACTCAATATTTCTTCTCATTTCCTTATTTTTCAAAAAAAATATCAACATAAGCTATATTTTTCCATCAATTCTTTCCCAAATTAAAATATCAAAATAAACTGTATTTCTCATTATTTTTTTTTAATGGAAAATATCAAAATAACATTTATTTCTCTTCATTTTCTATTTTTCAAATGAAAAGTTACAAAATAATCTATATTTCTCTTTATATACTTCTTTTTCAAATAAAAATATCAAAATAAACTGTATTTCTCTATATTATTTCAAGTGAAAAATATCAATATAAGCTATATTTCTCATTTCCTCTTTTTCAAATTAAAAAAAATCTCAGAATAAATGAAATTTCTCCTTATTTTCTTTTTTCTCCAAAAAAGTTATATCAATTTCATTCTATTTCTCTTTATTTACTTCTTTTTTAAAAGAAAAATATCAAAATAAACTATATTTTACCTTATTTAATTTTCTCAAATGAAAAATATCAAATTAAGTTATATTTTTCTTAATTTATTCTTTTTCAAAGAAAAATATCAAAATAATTCTATTTCTCCTTATTTTCTTTTTTTTTTAAAGGAAAAATATCAAAATAAGCTATATTTTCCTTATTTACTTCTTTTTCCAAAGAAAAATATCAAAATAGACTGTATTTCTACTGTTTTCTTTAAAAGAAAAATATCAATATTAATCTATATTTCTCTTTATTTACTTTTTTTGCCAAATGAAAAATATCAAAATAAACTGTATTTTCACCTTATTTTCCCATTTTTCTTCAAATGAGAAATATCAAAATAAACTATATTTCTCTCTCTTTATATATTTCTCCATATATTTTTTCAAATGTAAAAATAACCAAACAAGCTATATTTCTTCAAATTTTACCATGTTCAAATTAAAAATATCTAAATAGGTATTATTTTTAATTTTTTTTATCTTTTTAAAATAAAAAATTTAAAATATGCTATATTTCTTAATTTTTTTGCTTAATATTTACATGACAAATAACAGTAACAAAAACATCAATATTTCTTCTCATTTACATATTTTTCAAATGAAAAATATCAAAATAAACTGTATTTTTCCTTTACTTTTTTTTTCAAATGAAAAACAACAAAAAAGCTTTCGTTATCCTTATGTTTTTCATATGAAAAATATCAAAAAAAACTATATTTCTATTTATTTTGTAATTTATCAAATGAAATATATCAAAATAAGCTATATTTCTACTTATTTACTTTTTTTATATAAAAATATCAAAATATACTGCATTTCTCCTAATTTTCTTTAATGAAAAATATCAAAATAAGCTCTATTTCTCCTAATTCACTTCTTATTCAAATGAAAAATATTAAAAAGATATATTTTTCGTTATTTTTTTTTCAAATATCAAAATAAACTATATTTCTTTTTATTTTATTTTTTTTCAAACGAAAACTATGAAAATAAACTATATTTCTCCTTATTTTTTTATGAATGAAAAATATGAAAAAATGTAGAAATAAATAAAAAAATATCAAAATAAATAGAAAAAAATTAAAAAGAAATTAACAGAATTAGTTATATTTCTTTATATTTCTTCCTTTTTTCAAACAACAAATATCAAAATAAACACAATTCCTCTATATTTTTTTATTTTTTCAAATGAAGAATATAAAAAAGTCTATATTCCTAATTATTTTTTGTTCAAATGAAAAAGCAAAAAATGATTTATTTCACCATATAATTTTTCAAATGTAAAAATATCGAAATAAGCTATATTTCTCCAAATTTCACCTCGCTCAAATGAAAAATATCTAAATAAGTAAAATTAAAATTTTCTCCATCTTTTTAAAATAAACACTTTTTCTCTATATTTTCTTATTTTTTTAAATGAAGACTATAAAAAAATCTATATTTCTCATTTTGTTCAAATGAAAAAAAAACAAAAAAAACGATATATTTCTCCATATATTTTTTCAAATGTAAAAATATCAAAACAAGCTATATTTCTCCAAATTTTACCATGTTCAATTGAAAAATATCTAAATAAGTATTTTTATTTTTTTATCTTTTTAAAATAAAAAATATTAAAATATGCTATATTTCTTAATTTTTTGCTTAATATTTAAATGAAAAATAACAAAAGAATCAATATTTCTTCTCATTTACATATTTTTCAAATGAAAATCAAAAAAATAATTTCTACATAATTATTTCATTTTCGAATGAAAAATATCAAAATAAACTATATTTTTCTTTGTTTACTTTTTTTTAAATGAAAAATATTGGAGAAATATAGCTTATTTAGATATTTTTAGATTTGAAAAATTCTATTTATAAAGCAAAAAGTGACTCAGTACACCTTCTCAAACTTACATTTTCTGCTGGTGTTTCTGTTATGCATCTTAGTGGGTTTATTACCCTGCTTGGGGGTGAAAAGATAAAAAAAAATTACATATGCCTTTTGTTTATCAACAGACTAAGCAAGAACAACAAAGCCAATTATATAACTTTTCAACAGTTTATAAGAATAGTAGCTACTTTTAAATAAAAAAATGACTGTTATTGAATTCATATGAAATGAGATACTGTCATTACCACCCTCTCTCTTATTTATATATATATATATATATATATATATATATATATATATTCGTCAGCAATTTCTTTAATTATTTTTTTAAACAAAACTGATTAAGCTAAATTTTTCCTATTTTGTTTGTATGCAAACAAGTCCAAAAAAACATTTACTAGCATGCAAGAAAAAAATTAATGAAAGTTCCTTGTCAGTCCTATTTAAAAAAAACTTATCTATCTAAATATCAATTATCATTTTAATCTCACCAATTTTTTCGTTAATTTGTTTATTAAAACTTCATGGTCATCTTTAAAATTTGTACAACGTATATTGTGTACATTTTACTTGCAGTCAATGAACTTTATTCATTCCTCTGAACATAACTTGTGATATCCTGTCTAGTTCTTATTTAGTCCTTCTATGTGCCATGTCCCCTCAGAACATAGGCAATCATAGCCCTATCATCTATCAATCATCTCCCTATCCTTTGCAGGTCTTAACACACTTTCTCTTGTTACCGCTCCCAATTCCTGCTCTGCTATCCATTTGCTCAAGCCTGTCAAGTATGTAATGTGTTACTTTCCCCTGTCTCACTTTCCCTTTGTCCTGTGAATATCAAATTCTCCAAGCTCTCCTTCCACATTATGTCCCAGAAACTTCACCTGTCTTTTCCTGATGTTAAGTATCAGTTTCCTTTTCATTTCCATCCTCTCCAAAACCTTGTTGTTGCTCACATCTTTGTTCCATGGTATCCTCAGCATCCTTCTGTTGAACCACATTTCAATTGCTTCAAGTATTTCCTTCAGCTTTGATGAGATTGTCCAGCATTCACTGCCATACTGAAGAAGACATCCTATAACAATCCAGTACTCTCTTCTTTGTTTCCAGTAAAATATTGCAGATTCTCCTTTGGATTTTGTCAAGAACTTCAAGATGAATAACAGGATCACCCAACCAGATATGGCAACAATATTCAATGCACAGACAAAGGGTAGATTCATAAATATGCAAGATGGATTCTGATGAGAAAAACTTCCTTGCCCATCAGAGTGACCCAATCTTTCTAGAAGTAGATGCAGCTATGGATTCAATGTAGTCATTTCATTTGAGTTCATTTGAGAGAGTCAGGCCAAGCAAGGAGGTACAAGGTGTTGGTCTCTAGGAGACTAGCCTCATCCATTCTGATGGTATGCAGGAAAGTTACTCTATGGTGGTTACAAATACTCTTACAATTGAGACAACCTACATAACATGGATAATATACAGGCTTAAATTTATGCTTTGGAGGATCAAGTAGAAATGCTTTTATGTCAGAGATAACAAAAATAATTCTTATTACCAATAAAAATCAAATTTGCATCTATTCCTTGACTCATCAAAAATTCTAATTGTCCTGCCTTTGAGGCAAAAGAACCTATCTGTATATTCCCTATTGCTCATGCATTATGTTAAAAACACAAAATAATAACTAAAAAAACAAAATAATTTTTCTTAAATAAATTTAATATATTTAACTAAATAAATACAAACAAATCCTCTATTTTAAGTCTACATTTTTTCATATATATTTGAAAATGACATCCTTTTTGTCTTTTATTGTTTGAATCTCTAATCTGATGGGACACTTCAGAATGTAACTGAGCATCTCTTCTGTGTAGCCTTTCAGAAAATACATCTGGCGAGGTAAGGTTCTCTGTAGCACAAGAGCAGCAATGATAATCATATTGTGTCGCCTTTTGATGATGACTTCTGACACAAGCATCTGAGGCCATGTCCCAGTCAAGAATTTGCGAATGAATATGTCTTCTACTGTTGTCTCAGATGCACGAGATTCTTCATGAAGAGTAGCTATAAAAAAAAATAAAAATAAAAATTAAAAAAAACAAATAAATTAATGACGACAATATTAAATACCAAGTTAGATATGACAAAAAATGGCATTTTTGAGGAACAATTAAATGATTTGGAAGAAAAACCAATGAAAACCAAACTGGGGACACGTTATTTATTAAACTTTCACAAAGTAAATAGATTCTGTTGGCAGGGAGTTACTATTACATTTCCACAAATCAACTTATTTGGTAACTACTGACTAAAATGAAAAAAAAATTTCTCTTTGATAATATATTGCACTTAAAAGGAATTGTTTATGAGAGACAACTCACATATTTGATATTTTGCTAGTCTGTTGAATTGAATATGACTAAATCAAGAATGATTTTATAAGAATCAAACTGAGAAATATCCTCTATATTATAATAAAGGGCATTGTGTGTGTGTGTGTGTTTTCCTTCCTATCAGGCTCATGTAGAGAGAGAGAGAGACACACAATAGTGAGGTAGTGTGAGCTCAGTTAATTAAAGAGACAATGGCAAGGCAGTGTCGACTCAGTTCATTCTTTTTACTACCAGTTATGAAAGCTCTGGCCACACATTTGCACTTTTACGATGTCTTATTATTTTATTGCTTTGCAATAATTATGTCGTCAAGTAGTGAAGAATATATATATATTCTTCACTACTTGAATGTGTGTGTGCCATTCAGCAGGTTCGAATCCAGCCAAATGGCACACATTTTCGTAATAACAATTTATCGTAAATAATCAGGCCGGTAGATATAAATATATAATACTGTTTAATTAAAAAAAAACAGAATATCTACTTAAATACGAGTATTGATAAAAAAATAATGTTCAAACAATTTATTTCATATATATATATATATATATATAAATATTGAGAGGAAAACTTAACACATAATTAAACAGTTGTAAATCCAGAATTTATTTTGGCAGTTGTTAAAAATTTGCAATCTGCTTCTTTCAGATCATGGAAAATTAAACAAATAAATGTTAATTTCACTCAGAATATTACAAAATAATTTTTAACTGACCAGAACTGTCACAAATTTAAGAATACATACACCAAATCACACTTACACACAGAATAAGAATGCATATACCAAATCACACAAATGTTATATATATATATATATATATATATATATACACACATATATATTTCCTTAACAATTTAAATGACATGTACTATATATATATATATATATATATATATATATATATAACTCAACACATCATTTAAATTGGTTATAAATTATAATTCATTTCAATAAGCTAAATTAGCTCATTTCATCAGACCACACAATATCCGTTCCATCTCGTACAAAACTTTTTGCCGGAATAAGCATTTCCTTTAACTGAAGAGAAAACTAAGAAAAAAAGAAAAAGGAAAAAAGAAAAAGGACAGAGGCATTGGCATCATCTCAGTTGGGGGTATCCAGACCAGTCACAAAGATGTTGACCACCAAGTCATTAACCGCCCACTTCTAATTCCATGGATACATATGTATGTGTAACCCCACAAATTAACACACACATGTACACTAACTTATATGCACACACATCCACATATGTACATACAAATGTGACTGTTTATATTTATACATACCTATAAACTTACATTTATTCATGCCCACATACAAATCTTGCATTCATATACTCACATATATTTTATGAAGACGAGATTTTCGTGCGTATAAATAGCATTATATATATGTAAGTATGCTAACAATTCTCACACATACTCCCAAATTACACAAATATTTTCATACTTACATACACCCTCACATCCATATGTATATCAATTCATAGATGCTCTCGCACCCACAGATGCGTGTGTGCACACATATAAATGTATTCTTCATACATACATTCATCTATTTATATCCACATACAATTATTGTGTTCACATACTTGCAAATTTATGAGGAGCAGATCTACACACACACACACACACATGTATATACATCCATATACACATAAACAACTCTTTATATACCGTATGTATAAAGACTGTACACCTGTGTACACAAATCCATCTACTTTTAACTCCCAGATGAGGTGGTATATTTCACATTTCATACATCTTAAACATTACACCTATATATCCATATATACTGGCACATATCATTTGGATCTTGATATTAACCTGTACACATATGAGTAGAATGATCAATACATGAATGTATAATCAGTTCAAGAATGCACAATCAACTACATCCAAGATTAACACAACCTACATATAATCTGGTGTTTTCATATACTGGAAAAACATATACATAATTAGGTCCACTCTTATACATGAAATACACTTATACTTAGGTGCACTCCTATACATACAATAATACATATAACACATTTTTTTTTTAAATCATATCACCCTGAGCAAGGCAGTAATGCCACTGATGTGCAGGGGGCTACATAGGAGTGAAAAGATTGGAAAAGAGAAAACCAGAAACCGCATCCTAAACAGGAAACAAGGGATGAGACTCTTCACCTGTTCAATAGACGTGGGTGGAGTGTGAACCGGGCGATAGTTTAGTCTATCTACTCCAATATATTCATAACTATACTTGGGGACATGCACATAATTATATGCACCCATATACACGAAAAACATATCTAACCTTACAGTTAGGTGTTCCATTATACACTTGAAATATTTATATCGAAGTCATTATAGTAAAATCATTTACAACCACACAGTTCAAGACAAGACATTTTAACTTCATACACCAATAATATAAAGTTGATTGCATACTTATATTGGCATGTCAACCCATTGCATAGTTGATCTCTATCCTCACTTCTTCAGTCTATAAAATCCGCCAACGAATGATCCACACAAAATATGAAAGAACTGGCAAGTGTGTCGGAATGGGATAATTTTAAGATTTTGTGTGTTAGACAGTTTAAATTTATTTTTATGGCGGCATTTGAAAATTATTTCATTTCTTTGATTTAATAATTGGCTAGATTCTCTAAATTTGATAATTTTAATTTTTTTGTCTAAACATAAATTGCATCTGCTTCTAAAGCTGTTGGGGGCTTGAGATTTCCCTATAATCTTCCATTCAATCTGAGGGGAAAGATTTCTGTCTTTTAATTCCCAGAAATGTTTAGAGAGAGCAGTTTGATATTTTAGGTGGAGTTTAGAAAATGATTATATAGGCGTTGTTTCAGTGGTCCAGCGGAAATTCCTAGATAAACTTTTTTCTCACTATTGTCTTCGCTAGGATAGATGGTTGCTTGGTATATTACCTCTTCGGATCTACATATACCTCCAACTATATATATATATATATATATATTTTGTCACGAACACGATCCACCTTAGCTCTAGGCTTGGGGCTGCTATTGTGCATCTGATAGCTTTCCCTTTTTTTATGATGTCATGTGTTCACTTAGAGACGTCAGGTCAGCCAGTGATTTTCTACAGGTTCCTGTGCCATATCACAAACACATGAAAGATAAATACAGATGCTTCAAAATTTGCAGAGAAAATGAGGACAACAAAACTCAGATGGAGATTTATAAATTTGTCTTTCTTTTTTATTTGATAACAAATAATCAAATAAAAACAATAAGAGAAAAGAAGAAAAATTCATAAAAATAATAGCCACAAATAAAAAAAAACATGAATACAGTTTGGCCAGGCTTTTTATCTCAATATGCTCCTATTTCCTTTCTTTTTTTTTTTTTTGTTCATTCTGCTCAATAGATTGATTATTTTGAATATTGAGAGTTATCAGTTCTGCGTTTAACTTGAGCAGGTTATAATTTTTTTGTTTTTCTGGTAATTGTAGTGATGTATGTGAAAAAAAAAAAAACAATATGTCTTGTTTTTTAATATGGGTGTGTGTTTACTTTGGGGGGGAGGAGCCATAATTAAAATTATAAAAAACAGCCTAACTTACAGCCTTTCCTCAGAGCATTGTTTTATGTATTATTTTTCCTCTTTTGTTTTTTTGGTCCTGATCTCTATTTTAATTTCTTATATTCAGTTGCCTGGCTTTCTCTCCTTTTTTTTCTTTATCTCTCTGTTATATTAAAATATTATATTATATTAAAATAGTTTTTCTTTTCTTTTTCCCTCAATGCCACGTTTTATTTTTATTATGTTCGGCTGCCTGACTTATTTCATTTGTCTTCTTTTGTTTTCTTCACCTTACGACTTTCTTATATTGTGAACTTCATTTTTTCACATCTAGGTTCCTATTGGATATCCCTGGAGTGAGGGTATATGAGTTCTGAAGGGATTTCTTCCCCCTTCATTGTGAATTGAAATTGCATGTTTTTCTGCTTCAATTTTTTTTCTCAACTGTCAATTTTGTTTTTGTTTGCAAAGTATTTTCCTGGGGTCTTTTTGCATGTTTTTTCGTTTTTTACTTCTTTCAACCAATCAGTGCCCATTTCGTCTGATCTGCCCAACCTCTTTTCTCTTCTTCCTCTCACTGAGAGAGAGAGAGTCCATAACATCTCCACACCCAAAAGAAGAAAAAAAAGGGAGTGAGAATACACACTATCCTCATCTTCTTTTCCTTTTTCTATGGAAAGGAAAACCTTGCCAATCTTATTCACACCTCGATAAAGCATCTGCTACTAGATTTTGTTGTCCATTTACGTGTTTTATTTCCAGATTATATTCCTGCAGAATAAGATTCCAGCTTTGTAGCCTTCTACTTTTGTTTTTCATCCTCTTAAGGAATACTAAAGGCTGTAGGTGCTAAGGACGATGTCAAATACATTTCGAAGTGTTGTACACTCATTAACAACACTAAGACCTCTTTCTCGACTGTCAAGTATGACTTTCAAAATTTGTTCAGCTTCTTCAAGAAATAGCTGATAGGGTGTAAATCCTGATTCTCATCTGCTTGCATCAATACTGCTCCAATTCCTACATTGCTAGCACTCACCGCCAAACAAAACGGTTGTTTAAAGTTCATTGCTCTTAACAGTGGATTTTAACTGAGAGTTTTCTTTACCTCCTTGAAGGCATTTTTTCACAAAATTTCCAGTAACATCCTGCCATTCCTAGGAATCTTCGGAAGCTCCTCACATTCCTTGGTGTTGGATATTGTTTGATATTATTGGTTTTCGCCTCGCTTGGGGCGACTTTCCCATATCTGACAACATCGCTGCACAAAAATCACTTTTCGCTAGATTTATCGTTAAGTTGGCATCATCCAGCTTCTGAAATACTTTTTTCAAAGTCCTTATATGTTCTTCCCACGTGTCACTATACACGACTATATTATCTATATAGGCATCAACACCTGTGATTCCAGCTAGGCATTTGATCATAAGTTTGACAAAGGCTGCCTAGGAATTCCTCATGCCAAAGGGCATCACTTTGTATTGATAAGCCCCGTCCAGGACTACGAATGCCGATATTTCATTGGCTCTCTCCGTTAGTGGCATGGCCAAGTAGCCTTTTAATTAGTGATATATCAAGCTTTGCCTATTCTGTCGATACAATCTTCCATCCGCAGAATGAGGTTAGAATCTGCCCTAGTTACGGCATTTACCTTCCTATAGTCTGTGTAAAACCTGGCTGTCCCATCAGCTTTGTCCACCAGAACACACGGAGATGCCCACTCACTGACTAGGCTCTATTATTCCGTTGTCAAGCATGTATCTGATTTCTTTCTTGAGGATTTCTAACTTCTTAGGGTTTAGTCAGTATGAATGCTGTTTTACAGGTTTTCCCGATGTCAACTCCACATCATGTGAGATCAGCTGAGTGCTTCTCGGCACATCTGAGAACAATTCTTCATATCTCTTTATTTAAACATTGTTGTGTACACACACAACAATGTTTAAATTTCTTCTCCAAGTTCTTCGGAATTACTGAATTTTCCAGTTTGATTGGCGGGTCCTCTCTGTCCCAACATTCCTCCTTCACTTCGTTTTTCTCCCTCCCCAGAGTCATATCTTTCACGGTGAGGATGGGTCTGTCATCTTGCCTCTCATAACCCTTTAGATGGTTAATATGACACAACTGCATTTTCCACCTCCGTTCAGGGGTATTTATCAAATAATTTGTCAACCTTCTTCACGATTACATATGGTCCTCAATATTTCACATCAAAAGGTGGGCCCTTTACTGGCAAGAGTACTAACACTTCATCACCCTCCTTAAATTCTTTTGTCATTACCAGTTTATCATATTTCACTTTCATGTGACTCTGCACATGTCTCAGATGTTTCTGGGCCAGTTTTTGAGCTTCAGCTAGGTCTTTCTTCATTGTCGTCACATACTCCAATATCCTTCCAGGCAAAGGTTTATTCTCTGTCCATTTCTCTTTGATCAATCGAAGTGGTCCTCTTACTGAGTGTCCAAAGGTCATCTAAAAAGGGCTAAAACCAAGGGACTCTTGCACTGCTTCACAGATAGCGAATAGCACAAAAGGTAGTCCTTGATCCCATTCTTTTTGGTATTCTAAACAGTGTGCTCTCAACATATTCTTCAGGGTTGAGTGAAAACATTCTATGGGTTCCTGCAACTGTGGATGGTAAGCACTAGATTTCATGTGTTGTACCCAGAGTTGATCAGTCACTTTTTGAAATAATTTGGACAGGAAGATGGATCTGTTTGGATGCTCTTTGGAAGCCCTACTTTAGTGAAGAAATTTATCATGGTGGCAACAATCTTTTTGGCGGATATCGCTCCCAGGGAATTGCGTAGCCGCACACATCATTGTCAATATATGTCTGTTTCCCGATATTGTTTTGGGTAAGGGTCTAACACAATCCATGATGATTCTGCTAAAGGGTTCCTCTACTGTGAGTATTGGGTGGCGTGGAGCTGGCAGAATGGTTTGGTTTTCCTGTCCACTAACAAATTTCACATGACCTACAAAAGTTCTTCACATCATCCTTAATTACTGGCCAGTAGAAATGTTTTGTTAATTTATCATAAGTCTTAGTCACCTCTAGGTGTCCAGACATTGGTGCTTCATGCACTGCACTCAACACTTCTCTTCTATACCTCTTCGACAATACAACTTGCTCATATTCACTTCATTCTCCCCATTTCCTTCACTTTCCACCTTCACATTAATATGTCGTCCTTAATGTAATATTGACTGAGGATGCTGCCATCATCTTCATCTCCCGTCTGAGCATACAACACTCTAAGGCTGACATCTCCTTTCCTTAATTCATCTCTCAGTTTATCGACACATGGGGTCCCTTCTCTTCTAACTGTCTCACCACTTTTCTTCATTTCGCAAGTTATATTTTCATTTCAGTTCTGCTCTTTTTCCTCGCCATGGGATCTGGTTAGTCACCACTGTGGATGTCATTTCCCTGTATTCCCATGCTGTTTATCTTGGGTTTCCTGTCTTCATTTTGCTCTTCTCCCACCGAATGTGTCAATCCTTCTTCAAGGTCGTTTCCCAATAGTAATGCTATGCCTGTCATGGGTAGTTGGTCCACCACACCCACTGTAATATTGCCAGTTTTCCATCCAGACTACACAATAACACAGCACAAGAGGATTCTCATCAGCTTTCCACCTATTCCTCTTATCACTATGGTTTTGCGTGTCTTCACGTGTTCAGATACATACCTCTTCAACAATAGGGACTGTGATGCTCCCATATCTCATAATATGTTTATTTCTGCCCTCATATTTCCCTTCACATCATATATGGACCCTTTCTCTACAAAGGGACGGTATATTTTTTCCACTTGGTTTGATGCGACAGCTTCTTGTGGCTTGCTCATAGGCGCTCTGCTTGGTTCAGAACCTCTGCCAGTCTGACATTGTGATGATATAAGCACTGGCTTTCCACAGTGATAACAGGTCACTACTCAATTCTCCTTCCTCATAACAGGTCGATCCCAGCATGAAGTCGATCTGTTTCCCTGGATGTCGTTTTGCATCTCATTACTCAGGTTGAGCTTCAACTTTCCACTGGCTTGTCCTGGCAATACATGTCATGTCTTGCTTGGCTTGTGAGTGATAGAGTATTCATCTACCAATGCAGCCATATCATAATACGATTC
The DNA here is from genome assembly GCA_037127315.1 of Ascarosepion bandense. Classification (NCBI taxonomy): domain Eukaryota; kingdom Metazoa; phylum Mollusca; class Cephalopoda; order Sepiida; family Sepiidae; genus Ascarosepion; species Ascarosepion bandense. The sequence continues at coordinate 332,134 of JBBBDQ010001138.1, forward strand.
TTTTTCATGCTCATGTATAACCTCAACTCATCAAGGACACAATTCATGAATTCTTCCATCAGGACCAACTGTCTCAGCTTCACCATTTCTTGCATTACACCACTTGTCCAAGACCCCTTCCTTGTCCTTAAGAAATTCCACAAATGACTGGCCCTCACCTCTTCTATGGCTTCTAAATTTCTATTGATATGCTTCTGGCCCCAGCTCGTAGTTTCTCAATCATAGTCAGCACAATCATCTGCTGACAATGCCACATAAATATTCTGGGCTTTGCCTGTCAAAACTGTTTGTAATAGCATTGTCCAGTGCCACTTGGGCCATTCCATGTTTAAAGCAGTCCTTTCAAAAGTGAGCAAAGTATTCGTCT